>CM029603.1:82149655-82291943 GCA_017311375.1 Mytilus coruscus | reverse complement strand
CACTGCCAAAAGCAGAGCTTTTAACATGTCCGCAATAGTGATTTCATTTGATTCTACAGCTTTTCTATCGCCAATAATATAGCACTGTGCGTATGAATAACTCTTGAGTCGTCTATCTCACTGACGCTAGCAAAGGAATAGTGCTTTAACGTGGAAATGACATCATCTATACGCCCAAAAAGTGCTGTTACACCTTCCTTCCTCTTTACTTTTCCCAGAAAACAAGGATAAATGTGCGTCATGTGCGTTTTTTAGCAGGGTTACAGGTATCTTTTCCGAACCCAAGAACTGCATCAATGATATACTTAGTAAAGTGCTAGGACTCTTTGTGTGAATGTCACTTAAAATCAGGTGTAAGGACTGAAATAGAGGTTTAAGTTCGCGGCGCTGTGAAATAACTGGAGAATTTTCTATTTCTAATGCACCTTTTGGTGAGGTTAGTTTATCAAGAAATGCTCCGACTGATATGTGGCAATGATTTATATATCTAATAGCAATTTTTAATCCCAAAGGATTGCAACTAAATGTGTTGACCAGTTCTGCTCGTTCAGCATCGCTTGTCTCTATAGCATCGCTAAAATCTATTGCTTCTCTTTCAGAAAAACCACTGATTTCCAGTTCTGTATTAGTCACTGAAAATGATGAAGTTACTAAAACTTTAAGATTGACCCTTTTTGCCAAATATACATTAATGAATGTCTGGACGATATCTCTAGAGTCTTCAACGACGTCTTCAAATATTAAAATATGAATTCGTGTATGATTTGTTTCAAGAAATTCATCAATATTTCTTGCCATAAGAAGGATGTCTTCTGTTTTATTTTCTGTGTCTTTAATTTTAAATCGAAGTTCTTTCAAGAGATAAGCCGTTGATCGCCAAAGCTCTTGAATGCTGCTACAGCCAAACTTCCAAACTAAGTTGCTGTTCATTTTGTTATGTGTTATGAAGTCCGTAGCTTAGGACTAATTGTGATTTTCCTGTACCGATGTATCCTAAAAATAGAAAAAGACATTAACATATTGAATATTCAATTACTGTGCATGGTTAACCATTACACGGTTGCGGTATGTATCATAGAAGCTAATGTGGACAAATAATTTGTGCTTTGCAAAGTAATCTGCATGATTAAAAATGTACTGAGTTTAGGATGAAAGTTGTCTCTTTTTCTTAGTTATATACAACAACACTGATGAACTCCCCCTAAGAACAAACCAAAATTATCAAAAAAGCATTTACGTTTTAGTGGTATTTTTGTAGATCATGCATGGATGCTCATTTTCACTGTTAACAGCTCCTAACTATCTATTGAAGTTTTTGAGATAATTGAAAAAAATATGAAAATGAGTAAAAAGTCGTCATTTAGGGGCAATAATTCCTATTAGGATTCAGGCAAATTCAGCCATGTTAGCATATTTGTAGATCCCATTTTGCTGATGATATATTTTTTCAAGTTTCTCTCCAACAACTATAGATTTTGACAAACGCAAAAAATGGGTAAATCATATTTCAGGGACAATAACTCTTATAAGGAGTCTGTTGACAATTTCAACCATGTTCATTTATTTGTTATCCTATTGTGCTGAACACTTTTCTATATACAGTGTTTTTTCCATCTTTTATACCTGTTTGCAAAAACCGCAAAAATATGCTAAACGTCTTAACAATTTACAGTTTGTTCTTATCTAATATGGTTTCTGCGTAAAATCAAATACGGTTAAGTTTGAAGATATTATTTTTACTGAACAGTATTGCTTTTTACAGTTTCTCTTTGTCTTTTACAGTTTCAACAAAAATGCAAAAACAAATGGTTAAATGTCGTCTTTCAGGGGCAATACAACTGTCAATAGTTGATTTCTACCATATAGACTTATTTGCAGATTTTTTTGTTCTGGTAATTTATATCACACACAGTTTCTTTCTAATACTAATAATTATTATCTATGAAATTTGCTAAAAATTACATTTCAGGAGCAATAACTCAAAATTGTAGAAGAGGAAAGGTTTGTTGATAAAATCCCCGGATTCAACTTTTAATTAAGATTTCCTACGGATCATAAAGGTAGTATTGTAACTTTGAACCTGGAAGTTTTAGAGAAGAAAATTGCTTTCAAGTATACAACGACGTACGACTGACGACGTTCGACTGACGACAGACGACGACGACAGACGCCAAGCAATTTCGATAGAAGCTCATTGAAGGGGTTGCATTAATATTTGATAAAAAAAAATTTAAATAATCTAAGAGAATAAGAAATCGAGATGCTGACATGGTGAACCGTGTTGTTCTCTTCACAGTGTTCCGTTTATTTGTCTTTGTTCTATCTGTTTCTTTTGGTCGAATGACTCTTGACGTGGCTCAATATTTGTATATCCAGCTTTTGAGTTTTTGGCGTTCTTGGTGTTGGTTTTATAGTGTTGTATTCACTTTGAATACCTTTGTTTTTATTTTTAACTTAATTTGTACTTAATCGGAAAATATATTTCATTATGTTTTATTATACTGTATGTACTATCGACTACACCAAAAAAATGTTGGCGTCTGCCAGATTTATTTGTTTGTATGTTTGAATTATTTCAGCCAGTTATGTTGTTTTTCATGGTGTATTTTTCACACAGTTTTGACTGCTAGATCCCAAGTACTGTCATGTTAACTAATTATGTCAGTGTGTGTTTGTCACCGCGTAATTTGTAAATATAATGGATATATAATACAAGGTTTTTTTTCATTTTTTCTGTTGGTTGGTATAGTTGTGCGTTTTGTCAGGTTTTATGGACTTCCCCTAATTTTAATTTACCTTAGAAATCGGTATTTTGTTTAATACTTTTTAAGTATACATTTCTTTACTTATTCTTTATATACAATAACTCGTTCACCTTTTGTAAACAGAGAAACAATGACGAAAACATATCAATGCAGTTTACGATAAATGGTAGTAAATATAGTTTATGTTGCCATACAAAATACCTTTTTGAAATATAAACTTTTTTGTCATTTTCAACTGGTTTTTTTTTACTTGCAAAGAAAGGAAAAGTAACAAAAAAACAATTTACCTCGATGTTTCTCTTATCAACACCTATAAAGTTATTATCAATTCGGCCCTTGGATCTGTTCAATATTTCAAACTGACAAATATGTGTCAAAATATGCAATTCTTGTAGACTAATTTAAATATTGTTAATGTTATCTTTCGAACGCCAAATTTAGAGGAGTATTCATAATATTTAAAATTCGCTACATTTAAAACTTTGAACATACATGTTAATTTTCTTTACGCAAAAGTTATTTCATTTTGTAACTCATTGATTATTCTACCAAATAGGGCCCTTAGGGCAGCTAAATTCCGTTTTGAATTTCTTCGGATGTCAGTAATGTTGTGATTTTACTTTTTTTGGTACTGTATCTTATACGTTCAGGTATTTCACATTAAATCTTTTATGGTAATATTATTTACAAAGCACTAAAATGTCGGCATTCACCTCAAAAGCTAACAAAACCTTTAAACAGAATAAAAATAGTTACGATACTGTTGTCATGTCATTAAAGATGGAATATTTTGGCTTTAATATTGATTTACCTATAGGGTCTTTGCATCGGAAATAAACACATTTACTCTAAAACCAGTTGTTGGCATGATACGGGTTATGTTCTCATATATTTTATGATGGTATGATACTAAACCACTAACGGGAGGTATTGTGTTTGATATTCATATGAAGAGGACATAGTCTTTCAATCAGTTTAATTGAGGTCTGGAGCTGGCATGTCAGTTACTGCTAGTAGTCCTTTGTTAATATATGTATCATTGTCATTTTGTTTAGTTTCTTTTGTTACGTATTCTGACATCGGACTTGGACGTCTTTTGAACTGAGTTTTACTGTGCGTATTGCTGTGTGTTTGTTTTTCTACATTGGCTAGAGGTATAGGGAGAGGGTTGAGATCTCATTAAACATGTTTAACCCCGCCGCATTTTTGCGCCTGTCCCAAGTCAGGAGCCTCTGGCCTTTGTTAGTCTTGCATGATTTTTAATTTCAGTTCATTTATATATTTCGGAGTTTAGTATGACGTCCATTACCACTAAAATAGTACACATTTTTGTTAAGGCGCCAGCTGAAGCATGCCTCCGGTGCGGGATTTTATCGCTGTGTTGATGACCCATTTGTGGCCTTCGGCTGTTTTCTGCTGTTGGCTGTAATTCGGTGTTGATTACAGAGAATCTGAAAGTATCTGTTAAATTATTTCCTTATGTCGTTCTGTTAGTCGTTTATTTGCTGTTTCGTTAATTTTTACCCCATTATACTTCATAATATACTTTTTTTATTGGTAAGCAAAGTTCATTTCCAGTTGTTCCTCAAATTATAGACAAAATTACAAAAGCGCACAGGTTTATTTGCAATACTTTTCAGCTAACTAATCAAGAAAATATAACAAGAATTATAAAAATTGCTATAAACTAATTACTATCAATACCTTTCACTGTAACACAATTGTGATTTTTTAGAATTAGCTTTAGGTTTTTATCATTTCCTGTAATCTTGTAATCGTGGGTTACATGGTGTTTATGCAGATTACTAGGTACTGAACAAAATAGGAGCAACTTATTGGTCATTTTAACAATTGTACTGAAATTCTGACTATCTTAAAAGTCATTTTAGAAGTAAATGATTACATGATTTTCCGTTTAATTGTAAAAAAAACATAAAGTTGTATGATAACGTCAAAAGTTTTTTTTTTTTATTGATAAAATGATGATACACAACAATTTAATATTATGTATATATATAAAAATAAATAAAGTTCATATACGGAAATCGCGATGCGAACACAAACCTTGAGATATCTCGCTACTTTCAAAACTTCTGTCCCCCTTGATCCTGAAGTTAAAAATGTGAAAATTAAAAACTCATTTATAGTTTCCAACAGGACGTCTATCAATGCAGTACAATTAAAAACAAAATACTGAAAAAACAAACAGAGGCAAAAGACATCAAGTTCATAATCAAAGACAATTTTAGAAGTAAACGATTATTAGACCATATCGACTGATTTCCGTGTGCATATGCTTCGGACAACGATTTATCATCCCAAATGAAATAAAAAAGACAACATTCAACCTTTAATTTAAATATTACGAGAAAATATGAATGGTGCTATTAAACTATCAGTAGAATAAAAAATCCCCAAAAAATTCGTCTAACAGACAATGTCGAAATGCACATAATCGTAAAAAAATATAAAATTTGCTTATGCAGGTGTAAATGATAAAACATTCATCAAAATCACATGGATCAAAGATGTTAAATTGTAGGTACAGCACATGACACCAACAGCGTTTAAAGTAAGCTTATGAAAGCATTTCGTATATGTAAAAGAGAGGCGGATGATACTAGAGTGACATTTAAACTCATAAAACAAAAATAAACTGACAACGCCATGGCTAAAAAGAAAAAAGACCAACCAACCAACAAACAAACAAACAATATTACACAAAACACAACATTAAAAACTAAAGACTGAGCACACGAACCACACCAAACACTGGGGTGATATCAGGTGCTCTGGAAGGGTAAGCAGATTCTGCTTCACATTTATAACCCGTCGTTTTGCTCAAGTTAGTACAAACCAGGTAATAAGTCTTATTAGGTAGGTCACATTCGAGAAAAGGGGAACGGATTGTAGTTAATTGTCGTTTCAATTTGGATACATAACAGTGTTAAATTTTAAGTCATTATTTGTAAAATTAAAGGAGTACGTCCATGAAGGCAATTTACAGTAAATCTTTTTTAATAAACTGTTCGAACAAGCGTACAAAGCCGATTGTTGACTTAACACTTCAACTGCAGTTACTTACTGTTTGGTGTTTGAGAAGCTAGGTTTCTGCTTTCAAAATTTTTTAACTGAGACAATACTACCTGTACCATTTAACATTTCTTGTAAATTCAATACCTCTCTATGTGTATCTGATATGTCACAGGATAAATGGTCTACTGACGATTTCAAGACCTCACCACATCTTTTGGTAAAAGGAGTACCCTTAACAAAGCAATGTATTATCAAATTATACTCAACAAACTACACTTGCTTCATAAAATTCTAACCTTATGCACTAAAGCAAACATAACCACCCTCTTCCAGTTCAAGGATCTTTCGGAATAGCAGTTATACACAGGGATCGGTAAACTTCGGCACCAAAACCCAAAAAGTTAATTAGCAGCCAAAGTTTTCGATTAACAATTACCGAATGAATTATATTTAGTCGATTATATGTTATGGATTCATAAAAAACGTTAACAAAAATCATGCACACAGGACTAAGCTTACTATAAAACATTATATGTACCAGAAACTTAAAAAGAATATCAAACTTATTTTTATCGTTGCTTCTCTCGTTAGAATTATTTTACATTTTGTCAATTATATGGCTTGAGTTTTGCTTGTTGTTGAAGGCCCCACAGTGACCTATAGTTGCTTAAATCCACTTGGTTTGATCTCTGGCAGATATTTAACTCACTATCATAATCTCCTGATTTTTTGTTTTGAGATCTTCAATAAGCATTAAAATAAACGACTAAAAACAATGAATGTCAATAAACAAACATTAACCTTTTCGAAACCAGATTAGAAAAATGCTTTAGCCATAGTTTTGCAAATTGAACATAAATTTCTTATTTTTTTTTATGCTGAATAGTAATAAAACTGTATGTTAGAATGGAATCTATTGATAGATTACTTATTTTTTAAGTTCTCTAGAATATTTATCAACATTACCTTTCTTTATCATTTTACAGTGATTAAGATTATATTACAATGTTGACTGCTGTACCACAATTTTTGACGTTTTTACCTATTATGTCTGTTTGTTTTGCTCACACATTGTTGTCAATATAATGGAATTCTAAGTGACAGTCATACAAATGAAAAGTAAAATAACAAAAATACCGAACTCTGAGGAAAATCCCTAAACGGAAAGTCCCTAAGCAAATGCCAAAATCAAAAGCTCAAACACATCAAACGAATGGATAACAACTGTCATATTCCTGACTTGGTACAGGCATTTTCTTATGTAGAAAATGGTGGGTTAAACCTGGTTTTATAGCTAGCTAAACCTTTCACTTGTATGGCTGTCGCATACAATTCCATTATTTTGACAACGATGTGAGAGGTTCAGCTAGCTATAAAACTTGGTTTCCTCCATCATTTTTTTACATAAGAAAATGTCTGTACTCAGTCAGGGATATGACAGTTGTTATCCATTCGTTAGATGTGTTAGAGCTTTTAATTTTGCCATATTATGAAGGACTTTCCGTTTTGAATTTCCCTTGGAGTTCGGTTTTGTTATTTGACTTTTTATATCACCTGATCACGCTTAAACTTGAACAAAATTACCTTTGTATGAAGAAATCATTTTGGTCTTCCATTCTTGGAATGTGAACTGTTGGATAGTTTTGTCTTTTCACTGATGTAATACGCCTTGGATGTATCTGTAAATACTCCTCCGGAGTATGTAGATATTCCGGAGGAGTATGTAGATACTCCTCCGGAATATCTACATACTGACACTATGATAACCTCTAAAGACTGTCCCTCTTTGATATATATATATTTTTTATGCAAATTATACAAATATATTGGAATATTTCTATGTATTATAAATTTGTTTCAAAAATGAATTTGTAAGCTTATCCAATTGTTTTGATCGAATCGTAACTGCATTATTTGCATATCCCTATTATTAACGTTCATACAAAAAACCGGGAGAAGATAACAAATGGACACACAAAAGCCAATAGTTTAATTTAAAACAGACATCTCCATGGCAAAAAAAAAAAAAAAAAGGGATGGAAAAAACACGATTCAACAACAACTAGCCAGAAAAATAAATATTAAGCAACACAAACCCCATAATTAAAATAGGTTGATCTCTGGTTATTCGAAATATATATAAATGAACATTCATGTGGCATTAATAAAAACAAACACAAAATGAAGGTATATTTTCAGAAACACTATCAAAACTTCGGTGTGAATAATGTAAAAGTGTCTGTTGTTAATTTTCAGGCTAATATGAAACATTACAGAGAATCAGTGTTCATACTTTCTTCCATACAAACACTAGTCTCGATTTTTTTAGTACGCAAATAAATACTAGTTTTATATGTATCATGTGTATCTAACCATTTGATACAAATACAGTGTTTGGAGTACAATGTCATGTTTATATGTATCTGTCCATTATCGCTATTTTGTGCATTTTTCCTTTGATCTTTTTTTGTGATAATTTTCATATCATGCTACTCGCTTGAGATGGAAAATTATCGCTAGAAACTATGCAGGCACGTGGCGTTGCTAATGAAATTGACATGAAAGTGACAACGTCGTCATAGGTAAAATAGCGATAAACAGATTATCATTGGTCATCTCAACTCGATTGCATTTCTCGCTTTCGCCGTACCGGCTCAAGCGAGAAAATCAATCTCGTTGAGATGATCAACGATAATCTATAATTATACATGATAAAATACAGTGGTTACAGCAAAAAGTTGAGGCAACAGTAGTTTACCGATGTTCAAATAGCAAAAATCAATAAAGAAGAAACAAATCAAGGAAAACAAAAAATGCTGGAATCGCATTAACTCCAAAATGAGCGAGAACTGATGCGTCCACAGGTTAAGTGTCTCCTGAGAAGCATGCATCTTCCGCCGTACGAATGAATTCTTAGTCAAATGTCACAACCGGGGAAAAGAAAGAATCTGTGAATTTACAGATCAGACGACTATTTTGTAGCAGTTTCTGTTGTTCAGTTTTGTTTCTTCTTATAGTTGATGTGTTTCCCTCAGTTTTGGTTTGTGACCCGGATTTGTTTCAGTTAAATCGATTTATGACTATTGAGCAGCGGTATACTACTATTGCCTTTATTTGGCATCTAAAAATCTAAGATCGCCATAACATGTCTCCAGTGAGTTCTGACACAGACACTCGTATCGGTCAACCAATTCATGATGGTGACTATTAATTATGTTGTGTCGATTTCGGTCGTTCTTCCCCATAACTCTGTTGGAGTAGTTTTTGTGTAAGGGGCTTATTTCCTGTTTAAGAAGTCTGTTTAGTGTGAACATGCAAGAGCGTAGCGTATTAGATGAGATAGGTAGACGCCATACGTTACTGCTGAGAAATGGGAAGTTTACAATTGAGAGTTGAAATAACCACGTTTGTCTTTGATTTTAGTTGGAAGTTATATCGAGGGAAATAAAAGATAAGAAGCAAATCTTCTTTTCGCTATGGAATACGCATTGTCACGGGATATACATTTTGATCAAAATCAATTCAGATGATAGGATACAGGATAGAAATGCTAGACAAACCTCACCTAGAGCTTGACCAGAACGGCTTTAAAAGCTGTAATGATTATCCCAAGAGGACGCTGTATGTCAGAGGCCGACCTGACTTTGACATACTAAGTACGAATGGGATAACTATTTTACACCCAAGCTCACAATATCTGAGGCCTTTATTAATAAAAAAGAATATGTTCCTTCATAAAGACATTATTAAATGAAATCTAAATGCAGTCATTATCTACAAAATTATTGTCCCCTTCACCTCAGAGAAAACAGACAATTGAAAAAAGTTTTGTATTTTTTCAACTGGGTGAACTCGTTCGAGTTTGTTTTTAAATGTCACCTTTTAGTGAGTTGAAAATCAAGAGAGCAAATAAAATACGCGCATATCTCTAGTTTTCCTTATTCGCAACATGGAAGCTGTCGATGAAAGAGATTACGAAACAGATGACATCTTAAGCCAAGCTTTAGATCTGGTAGAAGAAGCTGAGGATGATAGCATCTTTATTACACAAAATTCGTTTTGAACAGATCAAGCTAATTAAAATGTTAAGGTTTCGACTTTCTGTTGAAAATTATGTTTATAGGTCTGGCTTTAAAATAAACCCTTTTCGTCCATCTGTTTATCCTGGTTTGGTTTAATTTGTTGTCAGATGTTGATTGCGAGGGGTGCAGAGGGCCTGGACCCCTTATCATGAGTTTGTTTTCAATTAACGGGGGATTTTGTGTAAAATTTGGTCCGGGATCCCTTTATCAAAATACTTATAGAACGAACAAAAATAAGCGCCCCCGGCCCTCCTTCAAAAATTCTCGATCCGCCACTTGTTGGTATTACATGTCATGAAAGATATCTCATTCTCTCACAATATTCATGTATAAGACCGTTCCATAACAAATATGCCCTCTCTTGACCTGCAGTTCACGGTCTAAAACTCGGTACAATCCTTTCGTTCACGTATACTGTGATCGAATTCTAAAGACCCACCTCTAGATCTATTTCAAAATTGTTCACCTGATCATGCAACTGATTGACCTGTGAGTTCATGTGTTATGGAATTTTAATTCATTTTCTTTACGAAGTGTAATAATCAGGGTCATTTGATCTCGCCAAATCGCACAATGAATCAGATAGGTAGACAATATAGAAATTGTGCCTTTGCATTAAGAATCTAGAATCCATACAAAGTCTGATATCACTGAACTCAAGGATTACAGTATACCTGAACTGGGATATAATACCCGAAATGAAGGATGATACTTTATATTCATGATCGCCAACCTGTAATATGAATTATTTTGTTCCGTCATTTCTAAGTAACCCTTTTTATATCCAAAACTCAAAAACTAAAAGTTGGAGGTGATCCGGATCATCCCTGTAACTTTATCCTGAGAGTTGTTTAAGATTTTTAGAACAAAGTTAAAATTAATCATGTCATGCCCGTCCATATGTCTTTCATTGTACCTTGTTTACGCTGCGTCTAATCCGCTCATCAGATTCAAATGAAATTTTACCTGCATGTACATCAAGTTAAATATAATTCAATTCATCTGTTATTTGGAAGTAGTTGAAATTTAAGAAAATGAGAGGTATTGGGGAACCACCGTTGAGCAGTATCACTTTTCTAGATTTCCCTAGTTAAATTTGATATCTATTGCAATTGAAAATATTGGCCTCAAAATCAGAATTCAATTCATATTTGAATGCTTATCATATGAAAAATTAATGTTACAGAGAATGTTAGATACGATCCATTTTCACATAGATTTTTTAATAGGGTGGGTTTTTTTTCTGAGCATCCCCTCTGGGCATGTTGCATATAGGCTATTTTAGTTGCAAGATATTTGATCAAGTATCACCAAAATGACATATTACTTTGAATTTTACGTTTAAATATAATTATTAAACGGAAACAATTGTCTTAAAATCCAGTGCTGTGCATTATATTCAATTTGATAGGAAAGTTCGGGTTATTTTGGAGAAAAAAGACCCTTTACCTCCTACTTTTATTTGATTTTTGAAAGTTTTTTTTAAGCAATTCTCTCCTTGAATGATTGTTGATATATAGTTTAATATATAGTCTAATGTGTAAAACCGTATAAAAATATGATTTAATTAATCTCAATATTTTTTTTTACTAGTTTATCTCAATGGCATGCATTTCGATGCAATCGGAAAATGAATAAAAAATCTAAACACATGGAAGTCAATGTGACACGAACTATACCCGCCAATTGAATGGCTTCAAACACAACAATAAAATCCAATGGCTTAGCAAAATGTCAAGATATATAATATTTAGAACTTAAAAGTATCACGAAATAAAGATACACCAATGACCAAAAAGACTCCTGTTATGTACTTTTATAGCTTACTTTACGGTGTGAGTCAAGGCTCATTATAATGTTGAATTCACTACTTTAGGGCTTGGCTGTGAGTTATCTCACTTGCAGGCATACCACATCTTCTTTATTACATGTTTATTTTGTAATGCAAAGAATAATTCTTATACATATTATATATCCAATATCTGCTTTCGTATCTGTTTGTAGATGACAGTGACACATTTGACCCTGGTGATATGAATTTTGCAATATATTTGGAAACTAGGCTCCTTTATCCGGTCAAAGTACCATATCACATATTAGAGGTAAGTGTTAATTATATTTATGTAATATACAAAATAACACAAATTAACGCATCACATCTTTCCATAAGCAGATATTTTTGATAATATTTAATGAAAATATAGTATATTTTGAACATGATCTTTAAATTAACCCACGGTTTTATGAACAAAATTCGTTTTTTGCGGCGACATTGGGGAGTTCATCCTTGTAAGTAATGTACCTTTTACCCAGTTGAAAAGTTAAACGTTAGACTTCAGGTTTTACAAATTTTACAATAGTAGAAGGGCATTATGTTTTTTCGGCCTGTGCGTCCGTTCGTTCGTTCGTCCGTTTGTCACGCTTCAGGTTAAAGTTTTGGTAAAAGATTTTGGTCATGGTAGTTTTTTATCAATTTGAAGTCCAATAAACTTGAAACTTAGATGATAGCGGATATGTTCCTAATGTCGTAACAACAATCCCGTCCCCTTTTCACGAATGTGACCTACCGAATTAGACTTGTTACCGGGTTTGTACTAACATGAGCAACACGACGGGTGCCACATGTGGAGCAGGATCTGCTTACCCTTCCGGAGCACATGAGATCACCCCCCAGTTTTTTGTGGGGTTCGTGTTGCTTTGTCTTTAGTTTTCTATGTTGTGTTTTGTGTACTATTGTTTGTTTGTTTGTCTTTTTTTAGCCATGGCGTTGTCAGTTTGTTTTTGATTTATGAGTTTGACTGTCCCTCTGGTATCTATCGCCCCTCTTTTAGTACACATATGCATGTTCTCTATGATATGATCTTTCTAACTCTATTGCCAAATCAGAGTTTTTATCCAAATTTCATGGTCCATTAAACATAAAAAATGATAATGCGAGCGGGGCATAGGTGTACTATGGACATTTTTCTTGTTGTTTATTGTGTTAAATATGTGTTTTTTTTGGGAAGTCAAAAATGAAAATTCAAAAAATCTTTCTTTTCACGTAAATACGTAATTTGAAATTCGTGACTCTATAACCAGTGTGTAAAAATTTTTGATCATTTGAAGCAATTCTTAAAGCGTCATAAACAACTGATCTTTTAACTCCAAAGAAATTTATGGAGATGTTACTTTTTTCTGTTGTTGAGTATATATTTGAAGAAATGATGGCTTAGTTTTAAACGAGCAAGAAAAGTGTGTTCTTTTGTTTGTCTAAGTAATTACTACGAAACTTATGGTAGATAAGCATCCTTCTGAACATGATGCTTACATATTTATTAACTTTGAAAATATTATATCAATGAAACTAAATATATCATAAACATATACTGCTGAATATGATTAGATGAAAATACAAAACAAAAAGTGTTGTAACGTGAATCTGAGGTTCTAGAAATTTATATTCACGAATTCAGGGAAACCGATTCGGTATTGTTATGGTTACGTGCTCGCCTCGAGTGCGGAATAGTTCAAACCTCGATATTTTTTAGCATTGCCATATAAGCGGGAGGTTTGGCTAGCCATAAAACCAGGTTCAACCCACCATTTTTTTTACAATATCCTGTACCAAGTCAGGAATATGGCAGTTGTTATCAAATAGTCCGTGTCTATGTATCTTTGCGTTTGTGTTTGTTACAGTTCAGTGTTTCTGTTGTTCCGTTGTTTTCCTCTTATAGTTGATGTGTTTCCCTCGGTTTTAGTTTGTAACCCGGATTTGTTTTCTTTTAATCGATTTATGACTTTTGAACAGCGGTATACTACTGTTGCCTTTATTGATCAAACCTCGATCGGATCAAACCTAAGGCATCAAAACTGCTGCTCCACTAAGCACATGGCATTTAAGTGTAAGAGCAAAGACCGGTCGACCTAACGTAAGAATAATGTGCCCGGATATGATGATATGAGGGTCTTGATGGGGGTTCTACAATTCTGTATTCTTTAATTTTAACGTCATTTTTCTTTATTATTTTTAATTTAGCCCATTATTCCCTATTCTTTATATTTCATCACCCCATTATTTTCTATTTCATATTTTTCTGAAGCAGTGGTGTGTTATTCTCTACTCTGTAATCCCCATCCAGAGCCTCTGATATGTCTTCCTGCGATCTGTTACTTCGTGAGCTAGCATGTTAAACATTCGTATAGTACAAACGAGCGTCTGTATTCATTTCTTATTACCATGTTATCGTGCTGTTTATGCTAACTTGCCTTTGGACGTCAAACAACCATCCATCCATCCATCTAATTCAGGGTGATACTAGTATTACTATTACTGAATTAATATACGGGCAATTTACATTTGTTTAGAAAAAAGGTCCGTTATCCCCTATTTTTTTGTTAAAAATGTTCATGAAAAATTACTCTCCTTAAGTTTCACTACCTAAAATTTAAGACCTAATCAACAGCCAAGAATCACCCAATAGATTTGCTTTCATGACTGAAACAGAGGTAAGGAAAGAAATGGAAGTCTATGTGCCGAATAACACGAAAAAGAAAGCAACATGGGCAAACAATATATATTGTTCCTGGAAGAAAACAGCACAACAACAACAATTTTCACAATCAATCAAACGTGCACTGGAGGAGGATATTTTGAATTCGATCGATGAGGAACTAAATTTGTTACTGCCTTTAATTTTCACACCCATGGAAGGACAAGACGACGAGGACTATCAATCAGATAGTGTTTTCAATTACATGTGGCTTGGTAAAATATTTCTAAATTAATGGTAAAAACTTTCCATTTCTCTCTGAAGAAAAATTTAAGTCAATCAGAAATGTAATAAGTAATACCATGCGCAAAAAGTAGTAGCTGGTGTTGGTTTATTTTGAAAAAAACTAACCCAATACCTCCAGCAAATAAAGAAATGAGACCTGGATATATTCGGTATACCGAATCAATATCTAAAAAAAATATATCGTGGTGTTCTTGAACACAGAGATGTTGAGCCACATTCAAAAAAGCATACAGTAACACCCAACAGCCTGAGAGGTGCATTGTCAACATTTATCAATTATACTTGAAGAAATTACCGACCAAAAGACCCACATCGGTTTTTTTTTTTTGTTTTGTTTTTTGTTCTTTTGTTTTTTTAAATTTCCAGCCACTTGCAACGAGTTCAAGGCCTGTATGGTTCAGTAAGCAACCAATTGGTAAAAACAAACTTGAACATGTTGTTAAGGACATAATGAATGATGCTGGAATATATGGGTTTTTTGCCAACACATTTTTTTCTTCATGCTACGACTGCTACAAGGTTGTTTAACGCCTGAATTCCAGAAAAATCGTCCGAGAACAAACGAGACACCGAAGCAATGCAATTTGGTTCTATAATAGACCAATTGAAGGACAAAAGCGAAAAGTGTCCGAAATTCTCCACTTGCAAAAAAATGATTGTGATAACGTGTAGGAAACCGAAACTATGAAATGTGAACAGTAAATGAGGGAACACAATCCATGATGGCTGGAAAAAGACTGAAATCAGAAGTAATGTTCTTCGTCTTCAATAACTCAAATGTTACATTCAATTTCAAGTAGACATATACTCGTGTTTCATTCGATAAATGTTTGATATGGTGTATTAAAATTGATGATTGATGACATTGAAATACTTATTCTTTCATCAAATTTATCTAAAAAAGATTGTTTGCATAAACGTTGATTTACTTTGTTACCCCCCAAAAACAATGAATTTGACCCACCCTCATCACGTTCTGAATTAATTTGGATTTGCTTTGTTGCATGGCCCATATTTTTGTCATTCATTCCCATGAATGAAAATGTATTTGACCCCTACCCCTCACGCGTAAAATAAAATAAAATCATGTGTTCTTGCTCAAAAGACAAACTTGGTTGACATAAAAGAGAGGCGAAAGATACAAGAGGGACATTCAAACTAAGAAGTCGAAAATAAACTGACAACGCCATGACTAAAAAAGAAAAATACCAACAGACAAACAATAGTACACAAACAAAACATAGAAAACTAAAGACTGAACAACAGTTTTTAATATAAGAAATGCATGAGTAATATAAGAAAAGCATGAGTATATTTTACTGAAGGTGTCATCCTGTAGAACATAAAGCTATGGAAAACAATAGGTTATATTCTATTGTTATATTTACAATAGTCTTTAATTAGAACAAGGATATGATCTGGCTTGGGTGATCAACCTTGTTAGAACAAAGGAGCTGGGGTGTAAGTGCATGTTTAAACATATTTAAACCTGCTCCTTATAAAAAATTCCGTAAGTATAGGTTTTGTTAGCTTTATGTTTAAAACGGTTTTGTAACCAATGTTAGCTTTATGTTTAAGAAACAATATTGATTATAAATCTTTGTGGTTGACCAATTTATGATGCTACTTAGCAATTTAATGAATATTAAATGTTACGCCGCTTGCTTAATATCCAATATTCCCAGTTTTAACCAAAGTATTTTCCTGTGAGTTCTAAGCAGTAAGTACGAGTGTATAGGAAATACAATCACATTGTCTATCAATTATAAAAAAGGAAAACCAATGTACAAATTTATGTATATATTCAAATAATAGATGTCCATATATACATTGAGTGAAATTTCAAAAGACCTTCATCAGAACAATGATTGACCCTCCGGACTTCAATGGTACAAGCATTTTCAAATGAATCAGTTGTAATTTAATTCATTTTTGAATAAAATGATCCGCGGGGCGCAGCTTAATACGACCACAGAGGTTGAGCCCTGAACCGTTGGGGCAAGTATGGACACTACATTCAAGCTTCATTCAGATCCGAATTAAAATTGTTCTTAGATATTTGATACAGCAAAGGTTTCTGACACAGAATAAATGTTGTCAAAGAACTGTAAAAATAGAAATTAGACTTTTATCCATTATGGTCTAATATCAAAAATCATGTTTAGATTCAACAAATCAAAGAACACCAATGTTTCAATAATTGTTTAAGACGGACAAAGTTTGGAGTTTAAGAAATTTTATTTCGGACCCTTTCGACCTGAATGTGGACCAATTTGAAAACGGCCAAAAATTGAAAATCTAAATACACGGTTAGATTCGCCATAAAAATAACGGCAATACTTCATTTTTTGATGAAATCAAACAAAGTTTAATTTTGGACCGTTTAGACCTCAATGTACACCAATTAAAAAATAGGGGCCCAAATCCCAGAATCTAAAAACACGGTAAGATTCAGCATATTAAAGAACACCAAGAATTTAAGACTTTGAATTAAACCCCATTAAGATTGGTAAAAAATAAGGAATTTATACAATGTATTAGAAAAATATTGTTTTTGGCACCTTGTTTCTAAACAGTTAGGACATTAACCCCCAAAATCAATCCCAACCTTCCTTTTGAGATATGAAACCTTGTGATACAATTTCATAGAGATTCATACACTTGTGTTTAAGTTATTGTTTTGAAACCAAATGTCATTGGCCGACGACGACGACGACGACTACATCACCATACCATTATACGGCGTCTCGTGCTTTTTTCATATTTTTGTTTGAAAAGATATTTTGTGTTTGGTTAAAAAAGAATTCACACTTAAACATTATCTCCAAGATCATCTGATATTAGAATCATCTTTAACATCTGCAACATGTACTGTTGTACTATTGTATTCAGCTTATACTTGTATATTTCAGGTTTGATTCCCTTCTAAGCTCCAAATGGTTCTTTTGTTTTTCTTCAGCTCTTATAGATCCATTTTTATTTTGACTTCATTATTTTCTTTTTTTTTCATAAAACCCTTAGTTCATATTTTTTTTATAATTCTTATTTTTATAGCTGGTTAGTGGTCATATAGCTATAAAATTATTCTTTGATTAACCTCTTAGCACTGCTCACATGTTCTTATCTTCTATCAGTCAGCCACGTATATTTGTTCATCAAAAATCATTAACAGGGCAAGATATGGAAATATTTATTTTCCAATGTCGGTCAAGAATATAAAGAAGCAACAAAAAAAGCTGGAAATGAAATTTTGTTGTACTTGTATTGTGCTACCTTAAATGATGTTGGCATCTTAAGCAAATATATGTATTGTATTGGGATTAACATTATCAAATCAACTATTAACCTTGAATGTCAAATTTCAAAGTCACAGGTAACATTTCATGGTTCGTGACACATCATCTTAATAGAGGTACTGCGCCCATGTGTAAAAAATTTAAAAAAAATATTTCTAAGAATAAAAAAGTTATGTTCCAGACACGAATTTATCCCCTTAATTTATGTTTTTTAGATGTTGAACCTGAGGTCAAAGATCAAGGCCACATGAGTGTCATACTTATTAATGATATGTGACACACCATCTTTTGGTAATACACCTTCATGTCAAATATAACAAGCACATGCCAAAAGATAAAGAAGTTTGACCCGGACATGGTTTAATGAAAACCAAATAAAAGAAAAAATACTATTACAAGAAAATAATACTAATAATAATAATAGGAGGAGGAGGAGGAGGAGGAGGAGGAGGAACTGTATTTTGGAGACTGAAAAATGCAAGAAAAAATAAATTTGTGATTTGAACTTCAAAATATATCCATTGAATTCGAAGTTTTATTTCAAAAGACTTACGGTTGGAATGGTTTCTTTAATGCTGTCTGGGAATTTTACCGGCAGAAAATCAATCCTCCAATGTGTGCCATGCACATATGTTCTGTTGTCACAACCCAATTCCATTGTATGTTCCATCTTATTATATATCAAACGAGCTATTAAAGAAACGCTAAATTTTTCAAAATATCTATAACATTGTCACCATATGTGATAAAAATAGGAAAACACAGTTCAAGATCTACAAATGGAAATCGTGTTATGATTAAAGTCCATGGGATCAGATAAAGAAATCTAATCAATATCTACTTCTTTACAGGTAAAAGTAGAAACTGGCTATAAAGGAATTGTCATTTAAGATAATTAAGGATTACCCATATATTTGGTATAAAAGTATGACTCTTTTCTTTCTAATAGAACTAACATGCTCATTTTGAACTTTAATATACCGACACAATTATAATACCAATACAATGTACCTCACTAGTAGTAACTTCAGCTTTTCCATTAAATATATTAAAACCCTGTTGCGTTCAAGCATCATTGTAAGTCTGAAACCTTTATACAAAAAAGATACTTATAGGAAACACAACTTCGGGAATTTCGTTTATCTTGGAGGTATATATATATTTCAGATTTTATATGCAGATGTTGTTGGAATATTGCTACACTAGTCTTTTCTCAGTCAACATTTTGTTACGTTTGACGGACGTATTTATATTCGTATAACTTCACGGCCAACTATACGGATGATGATACCAACTGAATAAAAGCTCGCCGATCGCATTAGTCTACCCAAATAAACTTTGATACTAGATATGTTTTCCCATTCTACCAATGTGACGACCAATTTACCGAAGAAATGCAAATAAATAAGGACAACATGTTTATTAAAAGGTACAAACCAAGCCTAAATAGATAAGACACAACTTATGTAAGGGTTACGTCCCTTTTTGCATTGCTACGGACTCAAAATCGTGACGTTACGTTTCCATTGATTTCAATTATCATCTATGATTATCACAAAGATGTGAAACCGGTTTGGATTTTGATTTTTGATTTTGGTGTTTTAACGCCACTTTTAAGCACCGCTTATATTATTTTATTATATAGTTTTTGTAAAAGACTTTAATTTGAGATGTTGGATATTGCAGCATATATTTTAGCTGTATACTGACACAGAAGAAAAAAGTATAAAAAAATACCGAACTCCATGGCAAATTCAAAAGGGAGGGGGCCATAAGAACTGAAAAAATCAAACATTATCAATCAATGGAGTAAGTGAAAAACAACTTCCAATTTCTTGAATTGGGACAGGCATTTTCCAAAGAAAATGGTGGGTAATTTTTAGCCTACTCTGTATGACAAGGTGATTAATCACAAATGGTAAACTGAAAAGTTCGTATTCTGGGATTGTTTTTTCTCAAGTGATCTCTGCATTTGCGTTATGTTTTCTCTTCTTGTTAATTTTTTTTTTTTTTTTTGCTTCCATGTCGATGCTTGACTTGAATTCTATATATGCTTTTGGTTTTTTTCTGGTTTGTTTTGTCTTCTTTGTGTGTTTAGATGTTTTTGTTTTATTCTTGATGTTTATCTTTTTCTCCATTTGTATTGGTCATGCTTGCAAAATGTTAATTTTTTTCTTTTATTTCTCCCGTCTAAAATAAAATATTTATTTTCTGCATGCTCGACCTAACTTTACATACCTGAAGAACGATAACTTTGTAGATTGCTTTGAAATTCATACTTGTCGGGCTCTGTATCAACTCTCATCCGTATTATGTCTTTCAATTTTGTTATTTCTTTTATTTAAAGGTATATAATTAAGTAAAATGTTCTAAATTGTGTTGTTATCATATTTGATAAAAAATTGTGTATTTCCCAGTAAAGCCTAGCGAAGATTCTGTATGTAATGGGACTTGAACTTCATAGTAAAGTAATATATGAAGCCATATCCAGATCTTTGTTATATATTTTAGCGATTTAGTATTGCAGACTGTACAATAAGTTAAACACATTAATGTACTGTGTGCAAACGTACGTTATGACAGAATAAGAAACGCTATCAAAATATTAACCTATTACAAAACTGTTACGCAGTAACAAAATTGAATTAATACATAGACAATAATGAAAATAGAACCTTACACGGATTCAGTGGTCTTGCATGCAAATTAGAAGGGTGATCCGCCATGGCTCCCATACCCCCACCCTTCTTTACTTCCAAGCACAAAAATAAACTCCTTTAGGGTAAAAAATTATCTTATCGCGTATAAGTTCATTATTGTCTGCTAGTCATATGCAGGTGATTTAAAGTACAAAAACAAATGTATTTGAACTGTAATAAGATGTGCAATGCAAAATATAGGCAAGTATCATCGCGAGCTTCAATTCAATGTTACATGTAAGTTATTGTTTTGCATGTAAACACTGTTCAAAGTTTTGATTTGATTTTTCTACCCTATATACCACTTTTCTTTATAATATTATTAAGAATAAAATGCTCCGCAGGGCGCAGCTTGATACGACCGCAGAGGTCAAACCCTGAATAGTTGGGGCAAGTATGGACACAACATTCAAGCTTGATACAGCTCTGAATTTGGATTGTGATTAAATATTTGACACAGCATAGGTTTCTTACACAGAATGAATGTGGTCTAAGAACTGAAAATTTTAAATTGGACATTCACCTATTATGGTCCAATATCCAAAATCTAAATACATGGTTAGATTCAGCATATCAAAGAACCCCAAGAGTTCAATTTTGATGAAATCAAATAAAGTTTAATTTTGGACCTTTTGACCTCAATGTGGACAAAGTTGATAACGGGGCCCAAAATCAAAAATCTAAATACATGGTTAGATTCAGCATATCAAAGAACCCCATATATTCAATTTTGTTGAAATCATACAAAGTTTAATTTTGGACCCTGATTTGGACCAACTTGAAAACTGGGCCCATAATCAAAAATCTAAATACATGTTTCGATTCAGCATATCAAAGAACCCTAATAATTCAATTTTGTTAAAATCAAACTAAGTTTAATTTTGGACCCTTTGGACCTTAATGTAGACCAATTTGAAAACGGGACCAAAAACTAAGAATCTAAATACACGGTTAGATTCGGCATATCAAAGAACCCCAATAATTCAATTTTGATGAAATCAAACAAAGTTTAATTTTGGACCCTTTTGACCTCAATGTGGACAAAGTTAATAACGGGGCCCAAAATCAAAAATCTAAATACATGGTTAGATTCAGCATATCAAAGAACCCCATATATTCAATTTTGTTGAAATCAAACAAAGTTTAATTTTGGACCCCTATTTGGACCAACTTGAAAACTGGGCCCATAATCAAAAATCTAAATACATGTTTAGATTCAGCATATCAAAGAACCCTAAGAATTCAATTTTGTTAAAATCAAACTAAAGTTTTATTTTGGACCCTTTGGACCTAAATGTAGACCAATTTGAAAACGGGACCAAAATTAAGAATCTAAATACACGGTTAGATTCGGCATATCAAAGAACCCCAATAATTCAATTTTTTAAGAAATCAAACAAAGTTTAATTTTGGACCCTTTGGACCTCAATGTGGACCAATTTAAAAACGGGGCCCAAAATCCAAAAACTTAATACAAGGTTAGATTCAGCACATTAAAGAACCCCAAGAGTTCAAGAATAAAACCCCATTGAAATTGGTCAAGAAATAAGCAATTTATACAAAGTATCTTCTTATGCACAATACTGTGCAATTGAATATTTCTTGCAATTGCGCAATACTGTGCAATTGAATATTTCTTGCTATTGCGCAATACTGTACAATTGACAATTTCTTGCTATTGTGCAATATTGTGCTATTGGATATTTCTTGCTATTGCGCAATACTGTGCAATTGAAGATTTCTTGCTATTGTGCAATACTGTGCAATTGAAAATTTCTTGCTATTGCACAATACTTATATGTTTGGTGTGTTTCTCCTGCCATATCATTATTATTTGCTTTTAAATATAAATCAGAAATAACCAACTTAAATGGAAAATTTTAAAGAAAAAAGAGGAAAAAGGGAAAAAAATCCCCCTAAATTTTTGAACCCCTTATGATTCATCACCCCCAAACTCAATCCCAGCCTTCCCTTTGAGGTATGGTACCTTGCAGTACAATTTCAGAGAGATCCATACACTTTAACACAAGTTATTGTCTGGAAACTAGAAAAATGCTTATTTTTGGCCCCTTTTTGGCCCCTAATTCCTAAACATTTCAGGCAATTACCCCCAAACTCAATTCCAGCTTTCCCTTTGTGATATGGAACCTTGTAGTACAATTTCAGAAAGATCCATACACTTACACACAAGTTATTGTCATGAAACTAGAAAAATGCTTGTTTTTTGCCCCTTTTTTGGCCCCTAATTCCTAAAATTTTGAGGCAATTACC
The DNA here is from genome assembly GCA_017311375.1 of Mytilus coruscus. NCBI lineage: Eukaryota > Metazoa > Mollusca > Bivalvia > Mytilida > Mytilidae > Mytilus > Mytilus coruscus. The sequence goes on along the minus strand of CM029603.1, from coordinate 82,269,016 downwards.
CCAAAAATCAATCCCAGCATTCCCTTTGTGATATGGAACCTTGTGGTACAAAGTCAGAGAGATCCATACACTAACACACAAGTTATGTCTGGAAGTTACAAAAATGCTTATTTTTGGCCCCTTTTTGGCCCCTAATTCCTTAACTGTTGGTACCATAACCCCCAAAATCAATCCCCACCTTCCTTTTGTGATATTGAACCTTATGGTAAAATTTCATAGAGATCCATTCACTTAAACTAAAGTTAGAGTGCGAAAACCAATGCGTCTTCGGACGACGACGACGACGCCGGACGACGACGACGACGACGACGACGACGACGACGACGACGACGACGCCAACGTCATACCAATATACGACCACAAAATTTTTTTGCGGTCGTATAAAAATTCACACACCTAATAAAATGAACATATAAAAAGTCAGAATGCGAATATGTATGTTCAAACTCTTTTGGGTTATTTTTTAGTAACAACAAACAAAAGAACTATGTCAATTGAACCTGCTTTGATATATTGACTTACATCTAGAAATTGACAATGAGGGTCGGTTGAAAACAAAACTTTACGACAAAAGAGATGATTTCAGCTTCCCAATTGTGAACTTTCCATTTCTATGTAGCAACATTCCAGCAGCGCCTGCATACGGAGTATATATCTCCCAATTGATACGATATTCCTGGGCTTGTGTTTCCTATCATGATTTCCTTGATAGAGGATTGCTGCTCACAAGGAAGCTATTAAACCAAGAGTTCCAAATGGTGAAGTTGAAATCATCCCTTCGTAAATTTTACGGACGCCATCACGAGTTGGTTGACCGTTATGGAATATCCGTTTCACAGATGATATCGGATATGTTCCTTATGTCGTAACTACAATACCCTTCCCTTTTCACGAATGTGACTTACCGAATTACACTATTTACCGGATTTGTAATAACATAAGCAACACGACGGGTGCCACATGTGGAGCAGGATCTGCTTACCCTTCCGGAGCACCTGAGATCACCCCCAGTTTTTGGTTGGGTTCGTGTTGCTTAGTCTTTAGTTTTCTATGTTGTGTCATCTGTACTATTATTTGTCTGTTTGTCTTTTTATTTTTGGCCATGGCGTTGTCAGTTTGTTTTCGATCTATGAGTTTGACTGTCCCTCTGGTATCTTTCGTCCCTCTTTTTTGATACAATAACTACCCTTGAATTTTTTAATTTTTGTTCGTTATGGAGATTCCGTATATCGTCAAGTTATCAGAATTCCAATGGGGACTAACTGTGCACCACTTATTGCGGACTTGTTTCTGTATTGTTATGAGTTACAATTTATGACTAAAATCAGCAAAGACACATCGAAATAACATCTGATACATAAGATTTAATAACACTTTTAGATATTTGGATGATATATTGCCTCTCAATAATGACGACTTCAGTGTGTATACTAAAGAGATTTATCCTGCTGAACTGACTTTAAATTAAGCAAATACTAACAATGAACACTGCCCATTCATGGATCTTGATATCTATATCTTTAACAGGAAGCTTAATACCAAAATTTATGATAAAAAAATGATTTTTCATTTCCTATTGTTAATTATCCATTCTTAAATGGTGACTTTCCCTTGTCGCCATCTTATGGTGTTTATATATCTCAACTTGTTCGATTCGCTCGTGTATGTAACAACGAAGTTGATTTTAACGAAAGAAATCTCTGCATTACTGAAAAATTATTACACCAGGGTTTTCGATATTACAAACTAGTCAAAACGTTAACTAAATTTTATCATCGGTACAATGACATCATTCGTAAATATAAATCAACATGTAGACATCTTACATGTCTTATACGTTTAGGTATTTCACATCCAATCTTTTAGGGTAAAATTCTATACAAAGCACAAAAATGTCGGCATGCACCTCAAAAGCTAACCAAACCTTTAAACAGACTTTAGGAATACAGTTACGATACTGTTGTCAGGTTTGTTCTTTTTTTTATTTTTGGCCATGGCGTTGTCAGTTTATTTCGATCTATGAGTTTGACTATCCCTCTGGTATCTTTCGTCCGTCTTTCATTAAAGATGGCAAATTTTGGTATCAATATTGATTCACTCATAGGGTCTTTGCATTGGAAATAAACACATTTATTCTATAACCAGTTGTTGGCATGATACGGTTATGTTCGTCTCATATATTGTATGAATGTATGATACTTACCCCTAACGGGAGGGATTGTGCTTGATGAAGACATAATCTTTCAATCAGTTTGATTGAGGTCTGGAGTTGGCATGTCAGTAACTGCTAGTAGTCCTTTTTTAATTTATGTATCATTGTCATTTTACTTAGTTTCATTGTTACCTTTTCTAAAATCGGACTCAGACTTCTTTTAAACTGAGTTTTACTGTGCGAATTGCTGTGTGTTTGTTTATTCTACATTGGCTGGATGTATAGGGGAGGGTTGAGATATCACAAAACATGTTTAACCCCGCCGCATTTTTGCGCCTGTCACAAGTCAGGAGCCTTTGGCCTTTGTTAGTCTTCTATCTTTTTTTTAATTTTAGTTCATTTATATGTTTTGGAGTTTAGTGTGACGTCCATTTACACTGACTTAGTACACATTTTTGTTTAGGGGCCAACTGAAACCCGCCTCCAGGTTTGGGATTTTCTCGCTGTGTTGAAGACCCATTGGTGGCCTTCGGCTGTTTTCTGCTCTTTGGTCGGGTTGTTGTCTCTTTGACACATTCCCAAATTCCATTCTCAATTTTACTAAATAACAGAATTTAAATTTGTAACAATCATATGGTATTTTTTTCAAACAATGATACATGCATAAATGATTTCAACTCAACTAGAAACGTAAGCAAATGGCAAGTTTAAATTTTTTGCCCTGTGTATGAAAAAAACAGAAAGAAAATTTTAAACTTGTCGTAATGGTGTAATTTGGTACCCTACAAGCTTCAATGTGTTGAATACGGTACATTTATATTTTTTAGATTAAAACATGTACAAATTCTATCAAGAAAAGGCTACAACCTTTTCTTGTTGCACAATTATGCAGTTCAATATTAGCGACTACAATCTATGACAATCTATGATAATCCAGGGAAAGTATTATGGCCATCGTCTTCGTACACTTAAGGGGGATGACACTGAACCAGAATTCTTGAGTTTCCAATACAATTTCTTTTTCCTCTGCATGTTATTGAATAACATTTCTAAGTTTCGAAAAACGACGAAAAAAAATGTTTGTTCTGATAAAAATCCAATGCGCCCTCTCCTTCAAAAAATGTGCGTTACGGAAACAATATTTATTACTATAGTTATCTCGCTTGTTGTATGGTGCATTTTAAAAAGCAACCGTTTCAATACAAATGAAAATGGTTTAACTATCAATTTTGTTTCTTCCAATGTACAGTTTAGTCAGGTATATTCTATTAGTCCAAAAAAAATGTAGACGAAACGCTCTACTGGTGTAACACTTTAAAACCCTGGGATCTTTGACGCTTTTTTAGTACTGATAAGATATGGATGATAATGTCAAATGAATTGATGAACTTAAGTATGAGCCTATTTCCTGTTTAATGCATGGACTTACCAACATCTTCATTCGTATTGCTCTCTTTTCCTTATTATGTTGAATACCTGGATGAAGAATTACGGGTTCACTTTCACTTCGACTATTCTCAGCTACTGCTGCCGTTTCCGTTTATTCCGATAGGACATTGTGTTCATCCAAGTTATTGCTGCTCGAAACACTCTTTTCATGTATCCTGCTCAACTGAACATATGTTGCAGGAACATTGTTGTCCGTGAGGACGACATCGGATGGTAAATGTGTCTCGTTTCTTTCTGATTGTTTATGCTTGTTTTTAGGGATTCTTTTTTTTCCATGTTTAAGCTTGAGTCATTACCTGAAATGTAGTGTCAAAAAAGATTTTCGACATGATTAACGTTCTTCAAGACACTTATGTCGTGCAAACTGAAATAGATTGGTCATTTATACAGAAGCCGTTAGCAATTCATCACATTCGCACGAAGTGTTATTCATTACCCCTTTCAAAACTTCATTATCTGTACAACTTATGTTTGGAAACCACTGTTACAAACCCTCATTCAACCAATACAAACTTACAGCTATCATTTAGGATATTGCAAGTCACAGACTTTTCAAACCAGTTCGCATTGGAAAAGATGAAAAAGAGAAAAGATCATTTCTTACACTTTCCTGTGCCAACAAAGGTCTCGATGTCATCGACTTGGAAAATATTCTTGATCATAAATCAGTTCACGCGGAAATACCTCCCTATTTTAAAGATCAGTCTGTACCTATCATTTCTTATACCTATACCAAACCAGTTGCAACTAAAATTTTCAATTACAAGCACTTGTTTCAATCAGGATCTCAATATTGACGATTTCAAGTCTAACCCTCCTGATTGCACCTGTGCTAGTTCCCCATTCATATATAATCCGGCTGGCCACGTTATTATCGGTGACCTTAACATTGTCAATAACACTTCTCTACGAAATGTGTATCCAAAGGCCCGAAATATCTTTAGCCTAAATCCATCAATTGGAAACACAACTTCAAAATACTGATGGATTCAGTCGAAGATTATGCCAGGCAATGGATTAAACTCGAGAAAGAAGACGTAGATACTCTTTCCGAATGGATAAAGGCTGTGAGGTCGTTGATACAAATCAAAATTAAGAAACTGAATAGGTCTATCAATACCAATGCTACATCAATCTTTAAAGACCCAAATGTTGCAAAACAATTCTCCTACCTCCATGACAAATATGATGCTGTCCCCGCAATAACCACCAAACAACTTCGTTTGTGTGTGTAAATCACATTACATAAACTGCTTGATCGATGAATTAGGCATTGACAATTCACTTGGAAACTCAACATATACCCCAAGGCACTTACTAAAGAGGAAATCCTGGATAATCATAGATCTGTTCTATGTTCCTTTGGAATTTCAAACAAAGATGAAGAACTGGATCATCCATCACTGTTTGGATACTTAAACTACATAAGTGTCCTTACAAACAACGGTATATTGTTGGTCTTCCAAGTGCTCCACGAAATCTCTTTCTAAATTATTAACATCAATTTTATCAGCAATCAAAGTTATTGTGAAACTACCTATTCTAGAGGAGGCGTGAAGCAGATGTGGAAACTATAAAAGATCCTTTAGAGTACACACAATCTAAGACTCTTTCATCTTGCAATAGTATTAAAACTTTTAATTTTCTACACTTTACACAAGTATTCCCCATGCCAAACTAAAAGACAAATTGACAGAGATGGTCCTGCATTGATTCATAAAAAACGAATGGCCAACGTAGATACAAGTATCTTGTCTTAGGGAGGGATAAATCCGACTTCGTAAAAAAACACTCTGATTCAAACATAAAATTCTCTGAAACTGACAATGTACAGATGCTTGATTTCATGATTGACAACATATTTTTACATTTGGAGGTCGTGTTTTCCAATAAACAATCGGCATTCCCATGGGAATCTACTATTCGCCTTTTCTTGTCTATTTGTTCTTTTATTCATATGAGGCCTACTTCATACAGGAACTTCTTAGGAAGAAAGAAAAACAGTTAACAGTATCCTTTAACTTTACTTTCTGCTATATAGATGATGTTCTCTCACTAAATAATTCAAAATCTGATGACTATGTTGCACGCATCTATCCCATCGATCTTGAGATAAAGGATACAACAGATACAGTTAAGTCTGCCTCATATCTTGACTAACATCTAGAAATTGACAATGAGGGTCGGTTGAAGACAAAACTTTTCGACAAAAGAGATGATTTCAGCGTCCCAATTCTCAACTTTCCATATCTATGTAGCAACATTCCAGCAGCGCCTGCCTACGGAGTATACATCTCCCAGTTGATGCGATATTCTAGGGCTTGAATTTCCTATCATGATTCCCTTGATAGAGGGTTGCTGCTTACAAGGAAGCTATTAAGCCAAGAGTTCCAAGTGGTGAAGTTGAAATCATTCCTTTATAAATTCTACGGACGCCATCATGAGTTGGTTGACCATTATGGAATATCCGTTTCACAGATAAAAGCAGATATGGTCCTAGTGTCGTCACTACAATCCCGTCCCCTTTTCACGAATGTGACCTACCGAATAAGACTTATAACCGGGTTTGTACTAACATGAGCAACACGAAGTATGCCACATGTGGAGCAGGATCTGCTTACCCTTCCGGAGCACCTGAGATCACCCCCAGGTTTTGGTGGGGTTCATGTTGCTCAGTCTTTAGTTTCCTATGTTGTGTTTTGTGTACTGTTGTTTGTTGTTTTTTTCTTTTTTAGCCATGACATTTTTTGTCAGTTTATTTTCTACTTATGAGTTTGAATGTCCCTCTGGTATCTTTTGCATCTCTTTTGCATACGGGTTTGTTCATCGTGTTTATTATATTTATCGTTTTACTATACCTTAAGATCTGTTAAAAAGAAGATGTGGTATGATTGCCAATGAGACAACTCTTCACAAGTGACCAAATGACACAGAAATTAACAACTATAGGTCACCGTACGGCCTTCAACAATGAGCAAAGCCCATACCGCATAGTCAGCTATAAAAGGCCCAGAAATGACAAATGTAAAACAATTCAAACGAGAAAACTAACGGCCTAATTTATGTACAAAACAATGAGCGAAAAACAAATATGTAACACAGCAACACTGTTTATTGACCAATAGCCTAGCAAGCAAACAACCTGTGCTTTGGCACTGGCATGAATCAAATTTATGCATTTCATTAAATGGTAAAGAGTATACAAAGGAGAAATCAAAAACCAATGTCGATTACAACAGATGAGAATATGACCAGCTGAAGATAAAGATGACGAAAAGACAGAGAACAGTGAAGTTAGCAAAAAAACACAGAAAAATACATATTTAGAAGTACGAAGCCACCAAAAATTAGGGTCCTGACAAAATACCGACAACTTGCGAAAAAAATTACTTTATCACTAGGAACCATTGGTGCAGGTAAGTCATGATGTGCGATTTGACCGCAAGAGGTTTTTACAGTGTTATTTTAATTTCTTTTTTTACCTTTTTAATATTTACTTTATTTGAACATTACCGAGAAAGTGTAAACTAAATATTGTATGTACTATCAACTACAACATTTTTTTTGTTGGCGTTTTTGTCAAATTAACTATCAACTAAAAAAAATCTTTTTTGTTGGTGTCTTTGTTAGATTTATTTGTAGATTTGTTTGAATTTGTTAGTCTGTTGTATTGTACATCTGTGATGTTTGGAGACAAAGTTTTGGCTACTGGATCCCAATTAATGTCACATTAACCTTTTATGTCTGTTTGGGTTGCGCCCCCAATTTTGTCAATATAACGGAACTATAAACAACAGTTATACAAGTGGGAGATTTAGCTAGTGTATAACATAGTTTAAACCATTCTTCGGACAGGAATATGACAGTTGTTTTGCTTTCGTTACGTTGGATGATTGACGTTTAGTGGTGTCAGTTTTTATGGCCTCCCCCTATTTGAATTCACCTTGGAGTTCAGTATTTCTGTTTTACTTTTTTCAATAGGTTCTTCAGATTTAACCAACAAACCTCTACCAAAGAAATAAAGATTGAAAACACAAACTCTAGGAAATATATATATAGCATTCTGAAAATTAATATATACAGAACCACAAACAAACCTAGAACGAAGTTGTTAAAAAATTCACAATTTTTTCCCCAAAATATCATTTATTAATTTTAAAACATCTATAAAACTTACCTATAATTATTTTTCAAAATGTCTAATGATGAACAGTAAATGTCAGATTATATATACATGTATACATAATTTCTTCTCTTAAAATAGATTTGATGCTGTATCTTTTTTAAAATATGACTCTGCTTACAATTTATATTAATTGTGAATTACAGCTCTGAAATTGATTTTGATTAAATATTTGACATATCGTCATTCCTGACACCAAATTTATCTGGTCTAAGAACCTAAAAATTTGAAGTAAGACTTTTACATATTATGGTCCATTACCCAAAAATCTAAATACATGGTTAGATTCAATATATCAAAGAACTCCAAGATTTAAATTTTTGTTCAATCAAACTAAATTTAATTTTGGACCCTTTGGACCTAAATGAGGACCATTTTGAAATTCTATCCCAAAATCAAAGATCTAAATACACGGTTAGATTCAGCATATCAAAGAACCCCAAGAATACAGCTTTTTTAAAATTAAACTAAGTTAAATTTTGGACTCTTTGGACCTCAATGTGGACCAATAAGAAAAAAAAGGGCACAAAAACCCTCAAAATCAATCCCAACGTTCATTTTTTTGTATGGAACCTTGTGGTACAATTTCATAGAGACATATACTCAAGTTCTTGTCGGAAACCAGAAAAAAATAGTTTTGTTGTCCCTAATAGACCAGTTTCATATTACCGACTTTTGACTCCGGATTATATGATTTTTCGACAGGTTACCTACTTTGAGGTAGGACATCCTGATACGCGGTCAAGTAAAAGCAACCAAAAGAAGTAAAATCAAATATATAATTGATGCAATTTGAGGGGAAAGTTTACTTTTTTTCGATGATTTTGTAGTGTAAAGAAAACATAAAGCAGTTAATTTCCCCCTAAAGTTGTACGGATAAAAAGCTTGATTTTACTTTTGTACGTTGCTCTTACTTGACCGAGTACCAGGATGTCGAACCACAGAGTAGTTAACCTGTCTAAAAAATATAAACTCTTGAGTCAAAAGTTGGTAATTTGAAAATTGTCTATTCCTACACGGTTTTGGCCATAACCCCCAAAATTAATCACAACCTTTCTTTTGAAGTATGGAGCCTTGAAGTACAGTTTCATAGAGATCTATAGACTTATACACAAGTTATTGTCCTGAAACAAGAACGATGCTTGTTTTTGGCCTCTTTGTTGTCCCTAATTCTTAAACTGTCAGGACAATTACCCCCAAAATCAACCCCAACCTTCCTTTTGTGGTATGGAACATTGTGGTACAATTTCATAGAGATCCATACAATTATACCCAAGTTATATTGTCTGGAAATGAAATGCCTTAGGACGACGACGACGACGACGACGATGACGATGACGACGCTGACAACGTCATAACATTATACGACAGCAAACATTTTGCAGTCGTATAAAAAGGTTACCTAATAATTGTTATTTTTGTATAATGTGCATAATATTACTAATTCATTTGTTACAAGGTTAACCTGTATTGATTAAAAATCCAATGAAGAAACTAGCGTTAGATATAAAATTACTGTTTACGGTCAAATAACCACAAGTAAACAACGAACAAACCATATATAAAAAAATTAAGTGCTGCCAAAAAAAGCTTTCTTAAAAAGAAGATTAACAATGTTTAAACTAAGAGTATCTGCTAACATTCTAACAATCGACTTACCTTTAGTTTCATCCACTTCTGTTCCAGATACAATACTTTGAGCGCATTCCGTCTGATTTGGATTACTGATTCTGTCGCCGTCATTATTAATTGCTGCAATCAAGAGATAGAAGGGGCGTTTTTGATAGAAAGTCATAATCGTAATCATGAAAATGATCAAAAAGTAAATACAGTAAATCAAATATATTGTGTAAATGAATAAAAATCAACAACATGCATGGTATCTGGAAAAATCTTAATACAGCTTTTGAAAAGATATACCATCTTCCTAACGGACATTCGCAAAAAATACTAATCGATAGAAGGAATTGTTTTCAAGACTTTATATGCTTAACTAAATAATACATTAAATTGTATTTCGTCGCTATCAACCTTTTTTTAGACAGACTCGACGTTAAACAATCAATAATCATTCAATCTATCATTTTGCTTTCAAGACTTAAGGAAACAAGTGGCTCCAACATGGTAATATCCGATCCGTGACTTTGGAAATGGGAGGATGGCGGGCGAACAAGCAACCTGACGTCTCATTTTAAAAGACCGAATCTCAGGCGGGACGCTAAATTTACGTCAAAACGCAAAACGCTGGGCGTAAACATGAATTAAGGAGAAAAATAAATTAAAAGACGTTACATGCACATGAATCTTATAATTCTTTCTTCAATGAATTGTAATTTGAGACAAACGTGACGAAATTTACTTTTCAATCAAACGGTATCATATTATATATTTAGGTGCAATCAACAGTTTTTTTCTATGACGTCATATTTTAAGGGACCATGCCTAAGTGACCCTTAGTGGTGGAATGGTTAATAAAGATACTTGTATAAAACTAGATATCACTGGAATCAGAATTTTCTCTAGTTTGTATTGAAATAAAAATATAGTGTACTTTTAATATAGTAAAAAAGTTTTATCCAGAGAAAAGGGGGAAAAAGTTGCCTAATCTGAACATAAAAAACCTGAAATCAGGTCATGTGCATACCCATGTAAACATGATACAGGCACATTTCCCATAATCAAAACTGTATGAAATTCAAAGGTTTTTACCTGGCCTTTAATAAAAATCTTGTTTCAGGGTACGGTTTCCTGCTTCGAAAAGAGCTACAGTGGCTGCAAATAAGTTTTCAATTTTCACTGCCAAAAAAACAGGATGTTTACAGTGTTGTCTCCCCTCAGTCATGTATATTTAATCTAATTTTAAAATTATTTTAATCTTTCAACCTGTTTAAATTGAAAGCTAATTAACTAATTTTACAATTAAATACAAAAACATGATACTTTTGTACCAAATATATGAATAAAAGGATTTCCTCCATGGTTATTTTTAGTCGGGAATAACCCTAGTTTTTATACGAAACTGTTTATAGCACCCTTAAGCAAAACTTTGTATGCGATGTATAAAAAATTCTCTACTTTTCTGAATCTGTACATTATATCGATTAAAATGATGTCTTACTTTAAGGATTGCGACCATCGACAGTGAAACTACAGCTCATTTTTCATGTCGCATAGTATTGGCATATTGGCCAGTGGCAAATAGTTAAACTGGCATATTCCAAACATTTCCTGTATCACATTTTCATCAGTTATACAAAGAAAAAAAATCATAAAATTGGGTTTCTTTTGAATAGATAGAATAAAAACTATGAAATAAACATAAATAAAGTTACTTTAAACAGATTTTGTCCCTAGTATTATATGAACTAAGGTGTAGCCGAGTTGAGAAAAATATTGAAATAGTGTATTTCTTAGGAACGGCACTTGTAGCTATTTGACTATAAAAAGTACCAAATATATAATATAATGAATAAAAATGTATGTTACACTGATCAGTAGTAAAGGTCAAAGTAGAAAAAATCTACACTTTTCATGTGCAACTTTTGGTTCCAAATATATGAGAGAATGAATAAAAATATTATGACGTCGCAAAAAGATGAAAAAACTTCAAAATTTGCACACAGTCTGGTTTTCTTATATCTGGTTGCTATGTACAAATCTGTAATATTTGCCTTAAATATACCAAACTGATGCTTTCAAATTAAAGTTTGCATGCCATATGATATTTTTCAGAATTGTTTTATTCCATTCACTAACACATTCCTATGCTAAAACTCACTATATTATATGTTTGACCCTTTAAGGTGCAATCAACAGTTTTTTCTATGACGTCATATTTTAAGGGACCATGCCTAAGTGACCCTTAGTGGTGGAATGGTTAATAAAGATACTTGTATAAAACTAGATATCACTGGAATCAGAATTTCTCTAGTTTATATTGAAATAAAAATATAGTGTACTTTTAATATAGTAAAAAGTTTTATCCAGAGAAAAGGGGAAAAAGTTGCCTAATCTGAACATAAAAACCTGAAATCAGGTCATGTGCATACCCATGTAAACATGATACAGGCACATTTCCATAATCAAAACTGTATGAAATTCAAAGGTTTTACCTGGCCTTTAATAAAAATCTTGTTTCAGGGTACGGTTTCCTGCTTCGAAAAGAGCTACAGTGGCTGCAAATAAGTTTTCAATTTTCACTGCCAAAAAACAGGATGTTTACAGTGTTGTCTCCCTCAGTCATGTATATTTAATCTAATTTTTAAATTATTTTAATCTTTCAACCTGTTTAAATTGAAAGCTAATTAACTAATTTTACAATTAAATACAAAAACATGATACTTTTGTACCAAATATATGAATAAAAGGATTTCCTCCATGGTTATTTTTAGTCGGGGAATAACCCCTAGTTTTTTATACGAAACTGTTTATAGCACCCTTAAGCAAAACTTTGTATGCGATGTATAAAAAATTCTCTACTTTTCTGAATCTGTACATTATATCGATTAAAATGATGTCTTACTTTAAGGATTGCGACCATCGACAGTGAAACTACAGCTCATTTTTCATGTCGCATAGTATTGGCATATTGGCCAGTGGCAAATAGTTAAACTGGCATATTCCAAACATTTCCTGTATCACATTTTCATCAGTTATACAAAGAAAAAAATCATAAAATTGGGTTTCTTTTGAATAGATAGAATAAAACTATGAAATAAACATAAATAAAGTTACTTTAAACAGATTTTGTCCCTAGTATTATATGAACTAAGGTGTAGCCGAGTTGAGAAAAATATTGAAATAGTGTATTTCTTAGAACGGCACTTGTAGCTATTTGACTATAAAAAGTACCAAATATATAATATAATGAATAAAATGTATGTTACACTGATCAGTAGTAAAGGTCAAAGTAGAAAAATCTACACTTTTCATGTGCAACTTTTGGTTCCAAATATATGAGAGAATGAATAAAAATATTATGACGTCGCAAAAAGATGAAAAAACTTCAAAATTTGCACACAGTCTGGTTTTCTTATATCTGGTTGCTATGTACAAATCTGTAATATTTGCATTAAATATACCAAACTGATGCTTTCAAATTAAAGTTTGCATGCCATATGATATTTTTCAGAATTGTTTTATTCCATTCACTAACACATTTCTATGCTAAAACCTCACTATATTATATGTTTGACCCTTTAAGGGTGCAATCAACAGTTTTTTTCTATGACGTCATATTTTAAGGGACCATGCCTAAGTGACCCTTAGTGGTGGAATGGTTAATAAAGATACTTGTATAAAACTAGATATCACTGGAATCAGAATTCTCTAGTTTATATTGAAATAAAAATATAGTGTACTTTTAATATAGTAAAAAAGTTTTATCCAGAGAAAAGGGGGAAAAAGTTGCCTAATCTGAACATAAAAAACCTGAAATCAGGTCATGTGCATACCCATGTAAACATGATACAGGCACATTTCCCATAATCAAAACTGTATGAAATTCAAAGGTTTTTACCTGGCCTTTAATAAAAATCTTGTTTCAGGGTACGGTTTCCTGCTTCGAAAAGAGCTACAGTGGCTGCAAATAAGTTTTCAATTTTCACTGCCAAAAAAACAGGATGTTTACACTGTTGTCTCCCCTCAGTCATGTATATTTAATCTAATTTTTAAAATTATTTAAATCTTTCAACCTGTTTAAATTGAAAGCTAATTAACTAATTTTTACAATCAAATACAAAAAACATGATACTTTTGTACCAAATATATGAATAAAAAGGGATTTCCCTCCATGGTTATTTTTAGTCGGGGAATAACCCCTAGTTTTTTATACGAAACTGTTTATAGCACCCTTTGTTGATTTTCGGTCAAAGTCTGAATCTACTGTTAATTCTACTCAGTTTCATTTTGTTTAGAACAATTCATTATCTGCTAAGTTACGATATGTGGTTTGCATATTGTGGAGTCTGCGACATTTATGTTGCATAAATGAGACTTAGCGATTCTAGATTCCGTCTGCGTCGTCAACATTTCGGTTCAGTCTGTGGTTGAAGTCTTTTTTAAACAGCAATAACTTTGTCAAACCTTCCTGGAATGTTACGGAAGTTGGACAGAATCTTTTTATGGCCATATTAAAACAAGTTTGAATAAAAAAAATTTGAAAATAATTCTTTTTATCTTACTGATAAATGGACTTAGTTTGTTTACAGCTAATATATTTAGACTTGTCTGAGGTTTAAGTTTTTCAAACCTTCATGAAAATTGTAAGGAAGTTAAGCATAAGGTTTGTTATGATCAAAAGTCTGTATCTAGAGCATAATGAAAATACTTTTTTTTTTTAATTTTCCGTCTTTTACTGATAAAATGACTTTAGTCACACATCAGTTACTACTTTGTAAAACCTTCTTCGAATTTTAAAAGCAAAACTTTGAAAGATTTTTTGTATAAATTTTTCCGTATTTTACCGACGTTTTGCAATTAATAGACGGTCTAGGATAATTCATTTTTTTACATGATACATTTTCATAGATTGTTATGAAATTTGGAAAAAAGCTTATCTTCAAGATCAAGAACTGGAGGCTCTAAAGAGTCCGTGTAGCTCGCATTGGTCTATGTGCATATTCAACAAAGGACACTCTCAAATTTGTAGATGAGAATGGAATTCATGACAAAAATCTCTGTTTGTTTTGTTGATCTTTTTTGCTGATAATTTATTCTGTTAAGTTTCTATCTATCTTCTTTAGTTTTTGCTCAAAACACAAAAGAGGGTAAAAAATCCTCATTTAAGGGCAATCACTACTTTAGAGTGACAGTCTACTAACTATATCAGCAAAAATTTGACTTGATAGTAGATCTAGTCTTGCTGATAATATTTGTGCTATTAAGTGTCTATTTATCTATTATTATTCTTTTTCATATAAGGCAAAATGCAAAAAAAAAATGGTGAAAATCGTCACCAAAGGGCGATAACTCCAATAAGGAGTCGTCGGACGATTTTATCTATTTATTTTAATTGTAGATCTTGTCTTGTTCGTCATTTTTGCTTATTTAAGTTTCTATCTATCTATTACAATTTTTAAGATATAAGGCAAAAACGCAAAAAAATTGGTAACAATCGTCATCAAATGGGAATAACTCTAATAAGGAGTCAACTGACAATTTTGACCATCAGACTTATTTGTAGAACTTGTCTTGCTAATCATTTGTGCAATTTAAAGCTTCTCTTTATCTATTATAGTTTTTAAGATAGTAGGCAAAAATGAAAAACAATGGTAAAATTTGTCATTTAAGGGCTATAACTACTGTAAGAAGTCGTCTGACAGTTTTGACGCATATGGACAATTGGTAGAGCTCAACATTTTGAAGATTTGTGCTCTCGTCAGATTTTCTCTATTTATAACGGTTTTCAAAATAATAGTCAAAACTTGCATTTTACCAGCAGAAATCCAAGACCAGACAGAATGTTCCAAGAAATGCTTTTGAATTTCTATATTACACCTGACAATCTATGAAAATTGATTATTTCATGTGTCCATTAACGGTATTTGCGCATTAAGAATAGGAGAAATTTAGATGAGGTCAAATAATAAATAGAACGACAAAATTGAAATGGAGACTTGCTTTTTTACTATCTCTAAAGTTTTGATTTTTTTGTCGATTGATTTTTTTTCTCATGTATAAACCTGTTGAATGGCGATTAGTTTTGCATGAGATAACCTTCGATTTTAGGAATCTTACTAAGCAATCTTCGTTCTTTTTAGTCAACCTTCTAATTTTATATATATGCTAATTAAGAGACAAGCTTTTTTGGAAATCTACTTTCTGTTTTACAAAATGAAAATCTGTTATACAAATATTGGAAAGAATCAATCTTCTAAAATGTTTCCTGTCCTACTTATTGAATGATAAGGGAAACTTGTTTAAATAAACATATATAAAAATAAGGAGATGATGCTAAATAAGATATCTGATAAATCAATCATATAAAATATCTTGTATTGCTTATAAGATATCTTATAAAGTCAATACGATATATTATGATCTAGATAAAAGAGATATCTTATAAACTATACAAGATATCTCATAAAGCATTAGTTTAAAATATCTATTTAAAACTATATAAGATATTTTTAAACATTATAATATTTCTTGTTTAGTTTACAAGATATCTTACAAAGTTGATAAAACATCTTTTAATGTATATAAGATATCTTATTAATTAACTTCAAATTACATAAGATATCATATTAACTTTAAATAAAATAAGATATCTTTAATAGAATACAAGATATCTTATATACTTTTAAAATATCTTGAAACTGAATAAATATAAAAACGGTTTGCCATAATATTGTAGTTTGTTTTAATTAAAGTCGACCAAAATTAAATATACAAACAAAAATACATTTGACGGGAAACGGAACGTGGAGCTGGGTTAAAAAACAATGAAAAACAAAGTTAAAATAAAGTAACATATACATTGACAATATTTTTGAAGACCGGCATGTTTTGTACCGAACATATGTTGATTAAATACAGACTTCAGAAATTTGTTCATCCTTCTCAACACCATTTATCCGATAATAAAGTTGCAATATCATTTTATTGATGTATTCTTCTGACGTTTCAGTCTCGTTGAAATCTCGATCTGGAACTATTTCCAAAACATGTGATACAAGTGGAAAATATCAATGAATTTAAAAATATTATTAATCAAACTTAACTCTGTGAAAAAAATTGTGTATTTACAATTAGTAATTTTTGAGTAATAAAATTTTCAAATTTTATAGCCAATCAAGTCAACCTTTTTAGCTAAAATGTCGAGAAAATGCGTGAGGGGTTTAAGAAATGATTTAACCAGAAACATGTACATCCCATATCATTTTTTTTTCTTTTCAAATTTCTTAGATATGTATTTTTTCAATCATTTATAACAAAGAAGTTGAAATAGTGTTTTTTTGTTCTAAAAAGAGAAAAATCTCAAATTTACAAAATTGACAGCATAGTAAATTTGACACGAAAAGCACCAAAATTTTATAAAACTTTCTTATACTAACACCTACCTATAGTTTCTTTGACAAAAATCAGGTTAAGAAAAAAAGATTTCTTGAAATGTTTGGCTCCTCAGAGGTGAACATCCTTAATTAACAGATGAGATATGCCTTATTATCGCTATTTTACAAAATTTTCCTTTGATCTTGCTTGATCAAAATTCTAAAAACGTGCAACGTAACAACAACTTTTTTCAAAAGCAATGCACAGGTAAAGCGTATTGATTTTGTACATAGAATTTAAAAAAGCAATACACATTGAGGTCTTATCAAGGTCGGACGATATACATATCTTGAATCTTCAGAGGTACGGTAGGGGAAGTTTAGAAGCCTATCAATTACACCTTGTATACATGTTAAATGTATCAGATACACGTTGAGGGCGTTAGACTCATAGACAGATCGTTTTCAATAATTTAGGAGGGGTCTTTTCTGCGATTTGATATGTTATTGAAAAGCATGATGAATGCATGTTATTCAATTTCATTTTACGAAGTATTGGTGTCTGAGATTGGTGTAAATAAAAATGTCTATTTATCCTAAATATATACAAGAAATTGTGGAAATACTTCTTACAACTGTTAAATTTAGTGATATGGGTGATTTAAAAAATATCGAATTATCAATACACCTATACTAAAAAAATATTTTTAAAATGCAGTTGTAAGTATTTAAATGAACGTTTGTAGGATTTATGAGTTGGAGCAATAATAATAATAATAATAAACGATTTAGATCTACTTTGATCAGATTAAAATATATATTCAAATCCGATTTTTGCGAAATTTATGTTCATACAGTGTCAGCTAAGGTAATACGTACGTTACAAGTGGTTGTTTTAATTATTTTTTTATTGCCCTGATATCTGGAAAAAGATCTGTTTTAGAATGTTTATAACTCTATCGGAAAATCATAGCTTCTTTTTTAATTGCATTTAACATTTTTTTTTTCTACAAACTAAATCAATTGGCGTATATGTAATGCATGTCTATGCTGTTACCCATACTAGACCAACCGTAACTGTTTCTCCCTATGAATATTGAACTATTCGGTGAGAATTTCAAAAGCAGAAGGCACCCTTAAAATTCAACAACGCACATTTCTTGCATAACAGTATAGAGAAAAGAAAATTCAAATCATTAAGTGAAAAAAAAAATTAGTGGATATAAAATTGAGAATGGAAACGGGGAATGTGTCAAAGAGACAACAACTTGACCAAAGAGCAGAAAACAGCCCAAAAGATATAAGAAGATGTGGTATGAGTGCCAATGAGACAATTCTCCATCCAAGTCACAATTTGTAAAGAGTAAACCATTATAGGTCAAAGTACGGCCTTCAACACGGAGTGTTGGCTCATATCTAACAGCAAGCTATAAAGAGTCCCAAAAAATTACTAGTGTAAAACCATTCAAACAGGAAAACCAATGGTCTAATCTATATAAAAAACGAAAAAGGAGAAACACTTATGAACCACATCAACAAATGACAACCACTGAACAACAGGTTCCTGGATACCATTTTGTCATGTCAACAGATTATTACCAAGGTTGAATACACTTTTATTAATTACAACAATATTATACTAGTACTTGCAAAAAGTGCAATTACGTGTCGGAAACCAAGGTCACAACAAAAAAACCGTTATCATGGCATCAAAGGGAGAAGTAGTTTCACAACAACATTCATAAATGAAGAAATTTGTCTATCCTGTTATGTCTAGCTTGTTACTATGGTTACATTTAAAGGATAGAAATATTTGACCGAAACGTCTTTTATATTTACACATAATGAAATAATTGATTGTTTAAACTGTAAATGCGAACTATAAAACTATTTTATATGTGTTCTTTGAGAACTGATATAAAACGGTCGGTTGTAGGACTGTCCAAAATTGCTCTGAGGTCTGGCGGTCTTTTTAGAATTTGCTTGGAGCGTGGGACGTCAGGATACATACAACATAAAGAACACATGGAAATTGCCGCCCATTATATGATTCCTTGTTCATTTTCCTTTACAAATATATGAAAATTTTTATGTAATGACCCCCTGTAGCAAAAACGAAAGCGTTTTGATGAATTATAATGTTTGAGGATTATTCGACCATTTTATCAGCATAAAATTATCATCTTACCTTGATTGTAAAACAATCGACCATTCTCGGTTTGCCATATTCGAACATAACGATTTTTAATTCATATATTCCATAGAGTATTCAAAAATATATTTTAAAAACAACGAAACATCAATTTTTTTATGAACTTAAAAAACTGCTGTTTAAAACAACACGGCTGAACTATTTCAATTGTTTCCTCTTTTTTTAAATTTGAACTGGGGACAAACAAAGCAAAGTCATTGATCTGTGCCTAGCCATGTAAAAAGACTGGTTTCACTCTATGTGGCCTGTTGCAAGACATAATTTCTTCTCTATACCAATTTCCATGTTGCAGTTTAATTTTCCAATACTTCATCCCAGTCAATCTTCTTTGCACAACTTACTAATTGGATTTAGAGCGCAGTTCATGCATATTGACAATATGGAAATTGTCTACCCAAATTTGGTGTGGCAAATGTTTCCGTCTCGAAATCATGCATCAATTGATTCCACATTCATTTTAATTAAAGCATATGTAATATTCTTTTTTATTTCTGACACTCTGTAGTAGTTGTATTTAACTAATCAGTCATGTGTTTAGAACACAGAAACTTAGTCACTATCTTCTATCCCAGGAAATGAAATGTGTTTCCAAATGTTGCACCTCTATACTCCATTCTATCACTCTCACCTAATATGCCCTTAACTTGATCCGCTTTCTAACACTCAAAATTTCATTTCACTGCGGTAATTAGTTTTATATTTAAATGTACCTTTCCTTCTTATTACTTGTATTATTCAAGTTTTTATTTTTGGCAGTTGATTAAATTCACCTTTTTCAAGACAAAACATTAGATGCTTCGTCTAAAAAGAACATATTCAAATTTTACATGCACACACTCGAAAACTTGTAAAACAGATTTCTACGGCATAAACAATAGCAAACCGCGGCAATTCACAGTCTATGAAATTATTTTGTTTCTGAACTTCCTGTATGTTACAACAGAGGATTTTAACCATGTGATTAGATCTGAGAAAAGTATATTAAAGATGTTGTTAGTGTGTTGTAGATGCCGTATATCCAACATATACACTTCATTTAAAGTCGAAAGTAAAGCAGTGACCATGTGTGAATATCCTTGTATGGTGAATCAGTACAGCTGGGCCCTGGTGCTGTTGTAAATCTGGTTTTCGAAAATCGTCAGTTTTGTAGTGAAATATACACGGGAGCGTAACAATAATAAATTAAATAACACATATCTGAGAGGGTGATAGAGCAGATTGTTACTCCTCGAAAAGACATTGTCAACCTTGGCTTCGCCTCAGTTGACAATGTTTTCTCGGGGTAACAATCTGCTCTATCACCCTCTCAGCTATGTGTTATTTATATATTCACGTTAAAATGCCATATTTTGATTGGCTAATTCGAGGGTGTTAATTTACTCTATTACCCTTCATGGAGACGCTTGATCAAGTGTGCGCTTTATTAAATACGGATGGTTGTTATGTACAAGACGTCATAGTTTATAACTTTGAATTTGAAATTTAATCGACAGTAATAACAGAACATTCAGTATAATAAATTAAATAACACATATCTGAAATTAAGTAACACATATCTCGAAAAGACATTGTCAACCTTGGCTTCGCCTCAGTTGACAATGTTTTCTCGGGGTAACAATCTGCTCTATCACCCTCTCAGCTATGTGTTATTTATATAATGAAACCCTGAAATAATGGAAACACTATCAAAAGAATACTTTTTTATAAAATCCGAATTTTTAAATTTTTTTTTAGATCTTCAATAGGTTTAAGTATACTTAAAATGGATTTTTTTTCAATCTTAGTTGATGTTTTCTATTTTTACTGGTGCTTCATCTAATAGTATACAGCCCTCGGTGGTAGAGTGGCTCAAAGTAATCTAACTACTGTATCACTTGCCTGTGAACACTGACGTTGTGAGTTCGCATGTAACAGGTGCATTGGGCTCAAATCTTATTTGACTAGGATTGCCAGTTTTCCTGCCGAAGGTCACTGGTTCTCTATGAGTATCCGGCTTTATCCACCAATAACAATGGTTCCCCACAATATAGCCAATAATTGAAAGTGACGTTAGACACCAATCAATCAATCTAATGTTATAAACTTTCTTTTTTTTATCTTAATTTTAACAACTGAGTTTTTGACCAGAGTGTATTCTATATGTGCCTGTTCCAAGTCAGGAGCCTTTAATGCAGTGGTTGTCGTTTGTATGGAGCGACTTTTTACCACAGACCACCTCAGAATACCACAGAACAAACAAAATATACCACAGAACTTCACAAAATATAATAAAACTACTAAAATATACCAAAGAACATTAAAATTAATTTACAAATGCAAAACTAATAATTCAGAATTATATTATTTACATGATACTTTTTGTTATTTGGTAGATTTTTTTATATTTGGAGACCTTTGAGATACTTAACTATATTTTATGAAAATGAAAAAAAAATAAATATTTTTAGCAAAAAAATTTGACCGGACGGTTTTCACAGTCGCCGATGTATGCTTTGAATATATTGACAAAAAGTGTTAATATCTCTTTGTTTTACAATGATTTTTCGTTAAAATAAGAAATCTGCGAGATGTATATAAATAAAATAGAAAATATGCTATTTTGCTGGCTTTGATTAAAATATCTTAATTCTAGCCAACAAAATAGCATATTTGTATAGCAATAGCTATTTGGCCGGCGCAGGCAATATTGTGAATTTGTTATTTTACCGGCTTTTTTTTTAATCAATTAAATATTTACTTTTGAAAAGTACTACGATAATGTGCATTGCAAACTTCAAAGAATCAAATTATTACTAAAATAGTAAGATAAGATAACAGTAACAATATTTGAGATACAAATAATCGTTTATAATAAAAATCCCCTCATAAATGCATTTACAACTCATTATTTTAGATCCCCAAAAAGATGTTTTGTCTAGTGCTGTATGCTATATAAAGCAATCCATGGAATTGGGAAAATAAGGTCCACATTGGTTAATAATCTTTAGACTTATATATATACCAGAAAAAACCAGCGCGGGCGTGGCTTGAAGACTACTTGAAATGTTTATGGCGATACACAGCTTGGGTTCGTGTTTCTCAAAATGTTTATGCACTGATGCATTGTGTTGATAGTTTTGATTAGTTTGTCAGTTCTTCTTCCATAGGTGTTTGAATGTCCAATTAGTAGCTTCTGTCTCGGTGTTACACAGGTGCTCATAGAACGGAGGAAATAACTATGAGAAGACAATCTAGAACTCTCTGATGATTTAAAACATTTCTTCAGTGGTGCGAGTTTGTAGTATTTTTTTTCCGAGTGGTGCGAGTTCTGTCTCTGTGTGACACGGGTGCTCCGAGAAAGGAGGAATTTACTAAGAGAAGAAGAAAACATCGAATGATTAAACACATACCTTCGAGTCTGTTATATATTTTTTTTTTTTAGTGGTGCGAGCTTGATAAAATGATGCAAGTTGTAATAAATAGAGTGTTTGAGTGGTGCGAGTTTGCCGTGGGCCGAGTTGTCATAAATTAAAGACAAATTTAATACAAAACTATTTCCGCCTGCTTACAAAACGTAGACGGTAAGGAACCAGCTACGGATCTTATTTGGGGTTTAATTTATTAAGCTACGCTAATTAAAGCAATTACTATATGAAGTTATAAAGTACATTACCTCCACTAACTATTTATTATCATATAATACTTCAGACGATCGTTGGCTCGGAGACAAACTGGCTAAAACGTTTTGGTCTACAAATGTAACAGTATATAGATATAGATTATTAATATTAACTTGACTTGTTAAGGACTTTTTTCATGTATTGAATGTTTTTTGTGTACATGTCTATTTTGTTTGCATTTTAACCCGTCAGGTTTTACTTTTTGCAACAAAGTCATGTATATAATCGTTTAAAATCATTTATGAGTCCAAGTGAAAATAGGGATTTGTAAAGATATAAAAATAAAAATATTGAGCATCCATTTGTAGCCAATGTTATCATATAAAAAGATGTAGTTGAAGTTACTTCAAATTCAATTACTCTTAATCTCATATTACATTAGAATAAAATCTTTTAACTGTATGGTGTAAAAATATAAAATTGCATATAAATTTGATAAAACATTACACAATCTAACAAAACCTATCACAAAGCTTCACAATCAAAAACGTTTAATCACATTTGCTTTTGAAAGAATAGTCAGATCTTTGAATTGCATATCTGTAAACACGTCAATCTTTTTTACTGATAAAAATAATTTCCCCTTACCTAGAGCCGATGTAATATGGTATCTTGAACCCCATGGAAAATTGACCCTGGGGTCAAAATACAGCTATGGTAAAATGACCCCCCCCTTATGGAAAATTGACCCCCATGATAAATTGAATCCCCTGTTTTTTTTTTCATTCTAGAAAATTATTAGAACATTATACATTATTTTAAAGATTATTATAGATTGAAAATCAGACATACCAAAAGGGGAGGTAAATTTTCCATGGTAGGAAAAATATACCATGGCTTGGTATAAGTGCTCTGAACATGCTAAAGTCTTTACCAACAAAATTTCATTCAAAATACTTATTGAAGCATTATGACTACACCATGTACCTTGAATGCTTTGGTTATTTGAAATCCTAACATATAAAGGGAGTTAAATTTCCCATGGTAAAAAAGGGGGAGGGGGGTCAAAATACCATGGCTAAGTAAAATTTTCAAAACATCTTTTCTAGCATGTTAAATACATACAAACTACTTAGTGGAGTATTATTACTGTGTAAAGGAGTTAGAATATCTGGAATGTTTGAAATTAGAGGTCTATAGCATGGGGTTCAATATACCCTGGCAGGGGGTCAAAATACCATGGCTAAGTAAAATTTTCAAAACATCTTTTCCAGCATGTTAAATACATACAAACTACTAATTGGAGTATTATTACTGTGTAAAGGAGTTAGAATAGCTAGAATTTTTCTAAATTAGAGGTATATAGTAGGGGGTTCAATATACCATGGCAGGGGGGTCAAAACACCATGGCTAAGTAGAATTTTCAAAACATCTTTTGCAGCATGTTAAATACATACAAACTACTTAGTGCAGTATTATTACTAAGTAAAGGAGTTAGAATAACTAGTTTTTTTTTAAATTAGAGGTCTATAGTAAGGGGTTCAATATACCATGGTAGGGGGGTCAAAATACCGTGGCTAAGTAAAATTTTCAAAACATCTTTTCTAGCATGTTATATACATACAAACTACTTAGGGGAGTATTATTACTATGTAAAGGAGTTAAAATAGCTAGAATTTTTGAAATTAGAGGTCTATAGTAGAAGGTTCAATATACCATGGCTAAGTAAAATGTTCAAAACATCTTTTCCAGCATGTTAAATACATGCAAACTACTTATTGGAGTATTATTACTATGCAAAGGAGTTAGAATAGCTAAAATTTTTGAAATTAGAGGTCTATAGTAGGGGGTTCAATATACCATGGCAGGGGGATCAAAGTACCATGGCTAAGTAAAATTTTCATAACATCTTTTCCAGCATGTTAAATACATACATACTACTTCTTGCACTATTATAAAGTTCTATGTTAAGGAGTTAGAATAGCTAGAATTTTTGAAATTAGAGGTCTATTGTAGGGGGTTAAAATAGTCCAATAACTAGTATGTATGTATTTAACATGCTTGAAAAGATATTTTGAAAATTTTACTTAGCCATATGGTATTTTTACCCCCTGCCATGGTATATTGAACCCCCTACTATAGACCTCTAATTTCAAAAAATCTAGCTATTCTTTATCCTTTACACAGTAATAATACTCCATTTAGTAGTTTGTATGTATTTATCATGCTCTAAAAGATGTTTTAAAATATTTACTGAGCCATGGTATTTTGACCCCCCTGCCATGGTATATTGAACCCCTACTATAGCAGGGCTTCCAAAAAATATTTGTGCCAGCTGGACATTTTTTGTCTTATCCCGATTTTGATCCCTTAAGACTACGTAACAAAAAGCAATCATGCTAATCAGTTGAGCATCATATAAACGATGAATGATTGACATAAAAACGATATTAAACTTGACTTTTGATACAAATTCGATGTACTGACGTAAACTGTTAAATTGACAGTGCATCATTCGAAGTGTGCAACATTAGCGTACTAATATCTGCCTTAAAATCTTTATTTGTGCAAAATTACGTTGTCAAAATCTTTACTTTCGTTTTTGAAGGTACATTTCTCAATCCGGATGTTGACTTGACAATGATAAAACACGGACCAGAGACGGATACGAAAAATCCGTGTACGTTTACAAAGCACAATCGAGTTTAAGTAGCTCTTTCTAACGTTATTTCTTCAAGAAAATACTTAAAATGAACGTTAGATAAAGGTACCAATGATAATTTTAGTACTTTTGAAGAATTCGGATGCATAATTAAATCTCACAACTGCGCACATGCACACGCGTGTACTTTGTTCAAACAACGTGGTCCTGACGATTTTTTCGCTTAAAACCTTCATAACTACTTTTTAAAAATTTTCATCAAATCATATTTATATACATATTTTTGATCATTTAAATCTTTTTGATTAAACTAATTAGATGCAAACCGCTGAAATTTATGAAAATAACTTCAAATAGACCGATCAATGTCCGGTACATATTAGTTTACCTGTTACCTGAACAGGTAAATTTCAACTGTCTGACAACTAATTTACCTTGATTGTAATGAGAGGGTATTAAAGTAGGGTTTGTTTTGATAGTACTTATTCACCATGTCACTTTTACGACCGGAAATGTGGCTGTTTCAGGCAAACGGTCGGGTCAAAAAGATCGCAAAAACTTCAGTTTTTTCTGAATTATGTTAAAATGGCAAACCCACGTTAAATGTCCGTTTCAGGTTTTGCACAACAAGTCATATTTGATATTTATTGGTCATGTCCGGAAATACGATTTGGAAGCCCTGTACTATTGACCCCCATGCCATGGTATACTGAACCCCCTACTATAGACCTCTAATTTCAAAAATTCTAGCTATACTAACTCCTTTCCATAGTAATAATACTCCACTTAGTAGTTTGTATGTATTTAACATGCTGGAAAAGATGTTTTGAAAATTTTTCTTAGCCATGGTATTTTGACCCCCCTACCATGGTGTATTAATCCCCCTACTATAGACCTCTACTTTAAAAAATTCTAGCTATTCTAACTCATTTACATAGTAATAATACTCCAATAAGTAGTATGTATGTATTTAACATGCTGGAAAAGATGTTTTGAAAATTTTACTTAGCCATGGTATTTTGACCCCCATGCCATGGTATATTGAAACCCCTGCTATAGATCTCTAATTTAAAAAATTCTAGCTATTCTAACTTCTTTACATAGTTATAATAGTCCAATGAGTAGTATGTATGTATTTAACATGCTTGAAAAGATGTTTTGAAAATTTTATTTAGCCATGGTATTTTGACCCCCCTGTCATGGTATATTGAACCCCTTACTATAGACCTCCAATTTGAAAAAAAAAAAATAGCCAACATATTGTACATTAGATAATCTGCAATACTATTTATCTAATACAGAGGGGTTCAATTTTCCATGGTGGGGTTCAAAATGCCATATCGGAAAAATGACCCCAGGGTCAAAATACCATGCGGTATAATGACCCCGGGGTCAATTTTCCATATGGTATTTTGACCCCGGGTTCACTTTTCAGGGGGTTCAAAATACCATATGACACCGGCAAAATAGCCAATAGAAATATACTATTTTGCCGGTTTTAATTATGATATTTTAATCAGAGCCGGCAAAATAGCTAATTTTCTATTTTGCCGGTGCCGTAAAAAATAGCCACTGCATATAAATATTTTAATATATAAACATATAAACTTTATAATACATAACATATTTTCTTTAGGAAAAAGTTAACCTGATAGACTTTACCGGCAAAAATTACGCTATGAATAATATTGACCTGACAGAAAGTGTTGATATCTCCTTTGTTTTACAAAATTTTTCATGAAATTAAGAAATCTGCTAGATTAATCAACATACATCACGCAGTTGGTTTTTACCATTTGAATTGTTTTACATTTTAAGATGACGAGGCCTTTTAAAGCTTGCTATGTGGTATGTGTTTTGCACATTGTTAAAGGCTGCAAGGCGACTAAAGTTGCAATCATCTACGTCATTGGTCTTTTGTGAATAGTTGCCTTATTGGCAATCATAACAAACCTTCTTATTTTTTATTCAACATTCATGTTTACATGCATGCCACCATTGATTGTTATACAGGAAAATGAAGACACATAAGGCAAGGATTTGTATAGTAATGGTGACTGCCCTTGCAGATTTTTAAGGTAATAACTCTTTATTAATTAAAAAAAAATCAAGTATTTTCTAAAAGCATTCAGTTTAAAATCTAAAATGAAATAATTCCAATTTGCATTTGATTAAAACTTTTTCAAAGCTCCTTTATTATATTTGTAATAATGCCACAGATGGGGAGGGCAACTAGTATTTTCTTCCTTCTATAAAACCAGAGGAAGCAATTGGTTGAAACTTTCAGATTCATCATTACATTACACAAGTGTTTGTACTGTTGTGCTCCTGTTTTCAGTTTTTGTATGAACTTAAGAAAAGGAGGGTTCACAGCTCTATCTATTGCTTCTAAAGTGTTCACAAGGAATTTGACAAATTTGCATGGTATCTTTTTATGGAGCATTCAATGATAAATTTGCCTCGTTTATATAGTATTTTAAAAATCTGATTTTGTTCTGAAGACAGGAACAGAAGTTTGTGTTTTAGATATGTTAATGGTACGTCATTTCTGCTGACTTGATAATCACCTGTTCTGTTTTCGGACTGATCATGGCTTGCAATGTGTTACTAATCAATATCTCCAAGCATGAAGAAAACACGAGTGGAAAACTGATTGCCGGACTGACGATTGGACACAGACAGACAGACAGACAAACAGATGGACGAACGAACGGAGTGCAAACCCTAAAATCCCTTCGACTTCGTAAGACTTTACCCCATCATGATGATATGCACCACACTCCTTTAGGGTAAAACATCTACATATCACATGTCATAAGCAAGTGTAAAACAAGAGGCTGTCAGAGTGACAGCAAACCGGATTTCCTGCAGTTGTCGAACCCTGAACAGTTGAGCAAGTATCGACACTACTTTTAAGCGCAAAACAGCTCTGAATTTGGATTGTGATTGAATTTTGGACATTTACCTATTATGGTCCTATATCCAAAATCTAAGTACATTGTTAGAATCAGCATATCAAAGAACCCCAAGAATTCAATTTTTGATGAAATCAAACAAAAGTTTAATTCAGGACCCTTTGGACCTCAATGTGGATCAATTTGATGAAAGAGCCCACAACCCAAAATCTCTGAATACATGGTTAGATTCAGCATTTCAAAGAACCCCATAAAACAATTTTTGTTGAAATCAAACAAAGTTTAATTTTGGGCCCTGATTTGGACCAACTTGAAAACTGGGCCTAAAAATCCAATGTTTAAATACAGGTTTTGATTCAGCATTCAAAGAACCCTATATATATTTAATTTATGTTGAAATGAAACACAGTTTAATTTTATCCATATACTTTGATATAATTTTCTGTTCAAAGGGAAATAACTCAAACTGAATAAATGATAAACAAATAGTTCTCTAAAATTAGATATGATTTAACAACTAAAAATGGTTTTCTAAAATTAGATATGATGTTATATATATATATCTATTTTCAAATTATAATCAATAATATTAGATATGATTTAACCACAAAATATTGTTAGAATCAGCATATCAAAGAACTTCAAGAATTCAGTTTTGATGAAATTAAACCAAAATCAGAAATCTAAATATGTTTATTAATAGACAATATAAGCTTAGTTTCTAAAGGAGGTCACTTCATCAAAATATATATGTATATATATAGCATTCAGAAAATTAGTTTATACAGAATGTCATTTATCATTAATACAATGTCATTCAAAATCTATAAAACTTATCTGTAAGTGTATTCAAACTTTATATATATAATTAACCATCTCTGTTCAAAGGAAATATAGGGCCTCGGTGGCCGAGTGGTCGAAGTAGCTACTACTGTAATCACTAGCCAGTCAACACTGAGGTTGTGAGTTCGAACCCCGCTCGTGCGGGTGCACTCGACTCCAATCTTAATTGACTAGGATTGTCAGTTTTCCTATCAAAGGTCGGTGGTTTTCTCCAGGCACTCCAACTTCCTCCACCAATATAAACTGGCCGCCACGAAATAGCCCAAAAGCGGTGCTTAAAAGTGGCGTTAAAACACAAAAAATCAAAATCAAAAATCAAATCAAAGGGAAATAACTCAATCACATAATAAGTACCACTTTTGACTATTGGAAAGGGATATAACTCAACAACGAGAAAAGCTAAAATCGTGAAAATTGAAATTGACTTCATTTAGTCACAGGAAACAACATATCTAAATTCTGAAAAAAACTCGTCAAAGCGTTTTCATGTTAATGAATGGACACTGTTTGGCAGACACCCGTCCGCCGACCCGCCGTACATCTGCAAATCAATAACCGATTTTTCCTTCGAAAATCCGGTTAAAAAGTAATGACCCAGTCAAGGTTGTACGAGAAGAACCAGAAAAGAAGAAACACTACTAAGACAAAATGCTTTCCTTTGTCTATTAGGAGACATGATTTAAAAAAAAATCTTTTTACTGGGTTTGAATTTAATACACTAAGAATAGCATTATGTTATAGAAATTTGGGATTACAAAATGAAAAGGAACACACACACATTATGTAAAATATTTATTACAAATGATTAGCCATAATTCGCTTCCAAAATCTCCAGTACTGTTCAAATGGACCAGGATAGTTGTCAAGTATTTGCCAAAAATTGCAAAACAGAATACCTCAGTTACCAGCTGTTAAATCTCTAGATGTGTATATGCAGCATGTTAACGTGATGCTGCTCTTTGTCTACAGCAACACAACTTCATAAAGGCTGACCAAATCGAAGTCCTGTTAAGGAAAAAAGAGTTAATTCTGTTATTTTTGTTTTAATATCTTTCTACATAAAGTTTACAGCATTATATATATGATATAGACAAACAAGTAATCAAATTATTTTTGTAGCTTTAAATGCAGCTCAGTTCTGATTACAACTAAAAGTACTGCGAACAAAGTTCATAAAAAGATAACCCCTACCCCCCCACATAAAACAATTTCTGTTGACATATGAAAAGCTATGTCTTGTTTGTATGTGATTTTGATAGTATAAATGAACAGAGTTCCAATGCCACCAACCTTGCACATATTTTATCTATCCAAGGGCAAAAACTAAATAAAGTATTTTTTTTTGTTCTTTAAAGCAATTTATAAATATCTTAGAGAAATGAAGCCTTCACAGCAAATGCCATGCGATTTCCATTAAAATTAATTTTTCCAAGAGGCATAAAATTCTGGCAAGAACTGAACAGGAGAGCACTAACAATGGAATTTTCCATATAATCAATATTTCCAAGGAACATAACTCTTTTAAAAATAATTGATCGACACCAATTTTCAAATTTAGCTGATACATTGATGATATAAACCTATATATATAATATTAATTTCATAAAAATCTGGCAAGAATTGTACACATGAGAGTGCTAACAATGCAATTTTCCATATCATTAATATTTCCAAGGGGCATAACTCTTTTAAAAATAATTAATCAGCACTGATTTTTGAACTCATCAAAACATTGGTGATATAAACCTATGGTATAAGTTTCATAAAATTCAGATAAGAATTGAACACATGAGAGCGCTAACGATACATTTTTCCATTAAACCAAAATTTCCAAGGGGCATAACTCTTTTAAAAATAATTGATCGGAACTGATTTTTGAAGTCGTTCAAGAAATTGCTGATATAAACCTATGATATAAGTTTCATAAAAATCGGGCAAGAACAGTACACCTGAGAGTCCTAACAAGACTAGACAGACGGATAGACACCCAGTATTTCCATGTCCCCCGCAACGCGTTTCACAGGAGATAAAAAAGCAAATGTTGAAATTAAAAGGACAATACCTTAATCTTTGTAAATACTACAAAGCCAATGAGCCACTGAAGATGCAGGGACTCAAAAAGGGGGCAGGTAATCTACACGGATATGGTAAGGGACAATGCTAGTACAACTGCATAACAAATATCATTGACTTATCATTAATGGTTCTAAAACTGACTTAATCACAAACTTTATAATATTTAAATCTACTGGACATTAAGCAACCAACAAAATAACATTTAATCTAAGTAAAAGGTACAAGGTCAATAGACAAAGACAGAGGCTGCGCCTAAAAAATCTCCCCATGAAATGAGATGAGCCAATGCTTATACAACTGCTTACCAAATATCATTATAAATGGTTCCCTTTACATTTACCTAATCTCAACTTGTTTACAAAGTCAAAGCAGCAGCCACTGGATATAGCATGCCTATGTCTTGTCTCTGCTACTTTTTTCAGGTGAGACAAAAAGCAATAGCAAAGTTCATGATTTGCTAGGGAAACACCCCAGTAATAAGTTTATCAAAAAGCCAAAATAAAATGTACACAATGGCATTACATGGATTAGGATTTTATTCATTAAATTCTCATTAGGTGTAAAGAAGGAAAAGCAGAAACAACTGTGCACTACAATGTATGAATTTGGCAAAAGCCATATCATGCCAAAGAAAACCCCAAACATTATTTGATAAAGAAAAAAAAAGGTGCAAAAGAGTATCATGTGAGTAAGATCCATTGAAAGTTTCACAAAATTCTGTCAGGGTGTTCATGGACAGTTTCAGATACAAAAGTGGGATGGAAAGACAACAAATAGACTGACTTTTCCATCACTTTATACCTCCCTTTTCAGAAAGTGTCTCTGGGTCACCTGATATAACAAACTTTTTCTCATTTTTGGCATTTCTCTACAATTAAAGCACCTACACTGGTTCAGGTCACCTCTGTCTGACATTACCTCTCTCTTGTTCATTTGTAGATCCTCTCAGGGTGTCATACACAAATTGTGGATTTTTCTGAATCATTTTTTCGATAAGCTCATGACGTTCTTCATCTGACAACTGCCTGACACTATCCTGCAAGTAAAAAAAGGTACTCCATATATAGTCCATAAGGTCAAAACAATAAAAAATAAAATGCTCCGTGGGGACCAGCAACAGTTAGGCCAAGAATGGACACTAAATTCAAACTTGAAACCGCTCAGAATTTGGATCGTGATTAAATATTTGACACAGCATAGGTTTCTGACACAGAATGAATGTGGTCAAAGAACTGAAAAATTTGAAATTGATCTTTTATCTATTATGGTCCAGTATACAAAATCTTAATACAGGGATAGATTCAGCATATCCGAGTGCACCAAGAATTTAATTAATTTATTTATTAATGAACATTATTAGCTAAGTTTTTAAAGGGGTTTGCTTCATCAAATCAAAGTGCTGGATAGCACCTCTGGGAAGTTTGCAACTGTAGATGTGTATTTTTTCAAATAGATTATAGGTGTGTATTATTTTAAATATGTATTCAATCACAGCTTTGATATTTTAACTAAACCATTTTCTTTTTTCATAAAAGTTTTTCATATAAAATTTTGATATTTTCTATTGCAACCTTGAACTGTTGTTCTAAAATAATCAAATATACAATAAGCTCTGTTAATTTCTTTATGTGCCCATGCCATATCTAGGGCCTGTGATTTTATAGTATTTTTTCCATTCGTAACTGGGCATAACCCTAACAACAACAGTAAAATGACGGCACCGAAATTCAAACTTGATCTTGGTGTTGTGGTTAAAAGTATTTTGTATAAGTTTCAGTAACAATTGGTTGAGGCACACTAAAGTTAGAGCACGGAATTGAAAAAATCGTAAGTGTTCCATGAACCCGTGTTTCGCCTACTTTTGCTGTTAATCGCAGGCTCAACAAAAATGAGGAA
This sequence comes from Mytilus coruscus, assembly GCA_017311375.1. NCBI lineage: Eukaryota > Metazoa > Mollusca > Bivalvia > Mytilida > Mytilidae > Mytilus > Mytilus coruscus. Next base: position 82,236,036 of record CM029603.1, on the reverse strand, counting down.
AAATTAATAAAAATATTCCTCTCTATACTATCTTTTGATTGTAAGAAGCTTCTGTCCAAGTTTGGTAAAAATCCAGGATAGTTTATGAATCTAATAAATGTTTTAAAAAATAACTGCAGACTGTATGTAATGTTAACTGGAAGAAAAGCTAAGTCCATTAAGTAAAATACGGAAAAACAAGAACAAAATTTTAACTAAATTTCCTTCTAGATACTAGCTTTTGATCATAAACAAGCTTCTGTCCAAGTTTGATACAAATCCAGGATAGTTTAAGAAAGTTATTAAAATTTTAAAAACTTTAGCCACAGAGTGAATGTAATGTTTCCTGGCAGAAAAACCAAGTCCATTTATAAGTAATATACTGAAAAAAATGGATTTTTTTTAACAAAATTTACTTCTGGGTACTATTGTATGATCATAAACAAGCTTCTGTCCAAGTTTGGTAGAAATCCAGGATAGTTTAAGAGAGTTATTAAAATTTCAAAAACTTTAACCACAGAGTGAATATTTGTGGATGCCTCCGCCGCCGCTGAAATGTAGGATCGCTATGTCTCGCTTTTTCGACAAAAGTCAAAGGCTCGACAACAATCAGTTTTTAAATTTGTAAAGGGGCATAACTGTAAAGGGGCATAACTCTAGAACAGTAAAACTGACGCCACTAAAACTCAAATTTAATCAGTGTTTTGTGATAATGAGCATTGTGTATAAGTTTCATAACATTTGGTTGAGACAAACTAAAATTAGAGATCGTAAACAAAAAATTCAAGCAACTTTTTCATTTGTTAAGGAGCATAACTCTAGAATTGTAAAATCGACGCCACCAAAATTCAACTTGACCTGTGTTTTGTGGAAATAAGCATTGCGTATAAGTTTCATACAATTTGGTTTAGGAAAACTAAAGTTAGAGAACAGATGGGATGTACGGACGTACATACAAGTAAGGGACGTATAAATTCTTACAGAAGAAAAAGGGTAAAACTTAATACGGTGGAGACATAACAATAGCAGTATGACGACATGAATAAAAGTTTATATACACTAGATTCATAGAGGTGGTAATAACCTCGCTGTAACACATTTTATAGTTGATGCTGTGAAATTTAGCATTGAGACAATAACATTTGAGATTTTGGTTTGTCATAATTATTTGGACTAGCACTAAGAAAAGAAAGTCATTTTCCTATTACATGGACAGATTTTATTTAATCATGTAAATAATTGCTACAGCACTTGTCTTGATACACTGAGTTATTCTAAGTAGAAGCTGACTTGTCTGCCTTATATCCTTGTAACGATTTGTGTACAAATGTAATTGTTAATCGTAACGCTGAGGAGGCTGCGATATGTACGAACTGTCGTTCAGTCAATGTTTTTCAGCTGTCAGTTTGACCCACGTGACTGAGCATGCTGGACGAGTGAAGGTCCTTAAATCCACATTGGAATGTGAAATAGCTAGTATTTAAATAGCGGAATTTAAAAGTTTTCAAATGTTTTTGGCATCAAAACATTCTGATCGATGTTTTAACAAAAACATGCACCTTTCTATCATAGCCGGTATTTACCTTTACTCATCGATGGCGTGTGACATAAGCCATATGATTATCGAGTATTTCTGTCACCTGTGTATAATTGTTCAATCAAACTTTTATCACTTGTCAATTATCCGAAGGCTTGGTCAAAACATATCAGTAATGTCAGCCATACGGGATTCTTTCGATACACTCGGACTTTTACTTATTTAATAATAAACATTTGTAAATATCGTACATAGTAAAAAAAGCGCGGGAAAATGTTCATTCATGAAATATTCATGAATGAATTAAACGCTGTCTCGCGAGATTTCTTTGATTTTCTCTTCAGCGCATGGCAGATCCGCCAAGTAGTGTTTGTGATAGTTATTTTCAAAATGAAGTTAAATTCATCGGTGAACATTCATTCCTTTTTATTCAAGCTGTAATCTTTTCAAAAGGACTCAAAATTTCAAAAGAATCTTCTTACAATCAGTATTCAAACACTAGTACTACATTATCTTGGAGCAGAACATTTGCGATAGTCTGTCACCGGAAGTTTGAGGCCGACGCCTAAGGAAAGTATTGCTATAGCAAACTTCCCAAAAACAAGCATTCTGAGAGTATTGCACAGCAATACATAGTCCCCTACCGGTTAAAAATTCATTGTACTGAAACAAAATGCTAACTTGATTTATAACTTGTCATGGTGTAAAATATAATAACAATATCAAGTCCATATCTTCAAGAATGACGAAAACAAGTGTGGGAAATGATTATTTAAGTGAAGTCCAAGGACCATACCACTGTACAAAACCATCAGACCGAAACAAAATTCTAACTTGATCTGTAACTTGTCATGATATAACTATGTACCAATTATCAAATCAATATCTTCAAGCATGACTAAAAAAAGTGTGGAAAACTGATTTGCCGGACAGACAGACAGACAGACAGAGTGCAAACCTAAAGTCTCCTTCGACTTTGTCAGTAGGGGACTAAAAAAAAATATATATATATATATAGCATTCAGAAAATTATTTTATACAAAATAACAAACAAACCTACTAGAAGTTCTTCCAAAATTTTACAAAATAAATGGAGAATGTGTCATGGGATACAGATGATGCATATAACCGTTATAAAGGGACATAACTCAAGAACGGTATGACGTTACCCAAATTCAAACTTGATCTGAGTTTTGTGTTTGTAAGCATTGTGAGTATAGTAAACACTAGTATTCCAGCAGAAAACAAACACAAAATAAAAAAAAATCCTACAAAAATAAAACACATTTAAACAGAAAACCAAACAAACAGAAAATCATAAAAAAAAAATCCAACGAAAACAAAACACATGCAAAAACAAGATCATGCAAGACAAACAAAAAGGTGTAATTATATTATAGCCATGTAACTGCCATGTTTCTTTATTACTTCATGGGTCTGTGATTATTTTATTACCTGTTGATTACTGGCACGTGCTGTTGAACCAAAACTTAAACGAGAGAAAAATCAAATTACGCCAAAACTACTATATGTATTCAATAAAAATTTAGAATAGTTTATAGTCGCCGTCATGTAAAATTGGCACCATGTTTTTGGACGAAAATGTTTAAACTATCAACCGCATTCATTCGAGATGAAGTTTTTCAATTAGCGGAATCAATAACCTTTTAAAATTACAGAACGGTCCTACCTTTAGTTGTGATTGCACTGTATAATCCTGACCTTCACATTAACCAAGATTTTTTTCATTGTAAAACCGCCATCTTGGTTTCTATGAGGATCCTTTATTTACATAACATTCGTTACTCTCCGGTAAAAATCATGTCATCGATGTGATACAGTTTCCCGCGCTTTTTGCATGTTAACAATAAATACGATGAAAAGATCCGGATGCTTTTGAGAAAATAGACTGCAAGTGGAACTCCACGGCAACACTTCCAGTAATAACAATGTCGGATTCCACCATTGAAAATGATCTGGGATTATGTGAAGGTCAGGATTATACAGTGCAAGCACAATAAAAGGTAGGATAGTAGTTGACTTTTGAAAAGATATTTGATTCCACTAATTGAAAAACGTCATCTCGAATGAATGAGGTTGGTAGTTAAAAAAATTTAACCCAAAACACGGTGCCAATTTTACATGACGGTGACTATAAATATATCCAATGTAGTAGACTTTGAAAGTTGGCAGGTATTAACACATAAGTCTCCTTGGAAATTTAAATTTGAGCAACACTAATCCAACAATTAATCATGAACTGTTATAGTTGTTATCATATTTTAAAGCGATTCAAAATCCTTCATTAAATGATTTTTTATGTCTGTTCTTGTTCTGGTAAGGGATTGGGTTTTCAGCACTTGTTTACATTTTAAATCCAGTCATTTTATGTATTTGCTGGTCCCAAGTCAGGAACAAGTAATGATTTTATTAAAATAAACTGTTGACACAGAGATATGTCTCGCCTTTCGGCATAAAATTCAGAAAAAGACAATCTGATGGACGGCAACATTGCTTATTAATTCAGTCACTGGACCATGATCAGGGCCTGAAATGTTGTATAATGTAACTTTATAGAAAATATTGTTGTTTATTATGCCCCCGCTATAGCGGAGGGGGCATTAAGTTTTACCCTTGTCTGTCCGTACGTCCCAAAGTTGGTTTCCGTTCTCTAACTTTAGTTTGCCTCAACGAAATGTTATGAAACTTATACACAATGCTTATTACCACTAAATACAGATCAAGTTTGAATTTTGGTGGCGTCACTTTTACCGTTCTAGAGTTATGCTCCTTTACAAATGGAAAAATTGCTAAATTTTTCGTTTCCGTTCTCTAACTTAAGTTTGCCTCAACCAAATGTTATGTTACTTATACACAATACTTATTACCACAATATACAGATCAAGGTTGAATTTTGGTGCCGTCACTTTTACTGTTCTAGAGTTATGCCCTTTACAAATGGAAAAATTGTTCAATTTTTTATTAAAATTTTTTCTAAATATCAAGTCATTTTTAAAATTGGAGTTATCTTCCTTTGTCCATGATAATAGTTGAATCAATTACAATCAATGCTTTATACAATGCAATATTCAATTTTACTTCCTACTGATAAATTAAAGCAATCTGTACCATTCAGTGCTTATATTACAAGCACTTTGATTACTGTTCTAGGTTTATGCCCCTTTACAAATGAAAAAAATGCTGAATTTTTCGTTTCCGTTCTCTAACTTGAGTTTGTCTTAACTAAATGTAATTTCTAAAAATATCAATGTCATTATTCAAGTAATTTCTAAAATTGGAGTTATCTTCCTTTGTCCATGATTATTGTTGAATCAACTACAATCAATGCTTTATACAATGCAATGTTTAATTTTGCCTTCCACTGATAAAACACAGATCAAGTTGAATTTGGGTAGTGTTACTTTAACCATTATTGAGTTATGCCCCTTTATAAATCTAAAGATTGCAAAATTTTTAGTTTCCATTCTGTAACTTAAGTTTGCCCCAACCAAACATTATGAAACCTATACACAATATTCATTATCTCAAAACTAAGATAATGTACAATTTTTTTGTTTCCGTTCTCTAACTTTAGTTTGCCTCAACCAAATGTTATGAAACTTATACACAATGCTTATTACTACATACTACAGATTAAGTACGAAATTTGGTGGCGTCACTTTTACCATTCTCGAGTTATGTCCCTTTATAAACAAAAAAATTGCTGAATTTTTCGTTTCCTTCTCTAACTTTAGTTTGTCTCAACCAAATATTTTAAAACTTATACACAACCGTTCTAGAGTTATGCGTGTTTACAAATAGAAAAATTGCTGAATTTTTAGTTTCTGTTCTCTACTTAAGTTAGCCTCAACCAAATGTTATGAGACTTACACACAATGCTTATTACCACAAAACTCAGATCAAGTTCAAATTTGGGTAGCGTCACTTTTACTGTTCTTCAGTTATGTCCCTTGATAACTATATGATATGCAAGCGGGGAATCATCTGTGTCCACAATACACATTTATTGTAAGTAGTTCCTATTAATATATAACTTAAGCAGAAAAACTTAACATTGAAAATTGCTAATTAATTCAAAATCACTGGACCATGACCTAGGATCAGGGCCTCAAAATAGTCATCAAACTGATATGAAATAATAGTAATGCAACTTCATACAAAATATCATTGATCTAAAAAATTCGATTACAAGTAGATCCTATCAAACTAACCTAAGGAGAAAACTTAACATTGAAAATTGTTAATTCAAAGTCACTGGACCATAACCTAGGGGGCAGGGCCTCAAAATAGTCCTCAAACTGATATGTACTGATAGTAATGTAACTTTATATCAAATACCAATGATCTATCACAAGTAGTTCCTATCAAACTAACTTAAGCAGAAAACTTAAACAATTGTTGACCCGGGAGCTGTCACAGTCGCCAGAAAAGCAATCGCTTTGTCTCGTTTTCCGCAACAAATTTCCGCGACTTTCGTCGCAGGCGAGACAAAAATCATTTCCTTGTGTCAGGCAATTGGACGTCTTCTTACACCAAAAATAATTTGTACAAGTCAAGACCAGACAATACAACCGTATTGAAAGCCAAGGAACTTCAAAACATCATTTGCACATTTCATCTATCTACTACAAAACAAACATTTGACGGAATTTACTCTGGTTGTAAATACACCATTAACTGCAGTCTCTCAAACTGTCTAGAATGCTAAAGCCTTTCTGTTAGTCTTTAAACTATGATTAGATTGATTATCATGGAAAATATATGTAAATTTATAGCTCATCCTTACATAACTTTTGAATTTGAATCAATCTATGGAAACAATATTGTTTTATATGTGTCATTGAGCACCTTTTAATTGGTTTTTGTTGATTCATTTGAACATGATGAAAAACCATAAATACACTGGACAGAAATGTTCTTATCCTTAATGAACATCTGTAAACTTTCTAAAATTGATGTACATATAGTGCAAATGAAAGTCTTTAAGTAAATTGTATCATTTAATTGCAGACAATAACTTTTCTGGTATACATGGCAGGCAAATTGGATCAGATTAATTTCACTTTTTTGGTATTAAAATTGATGTATTTACCTGTAACTCATAGATATTGTTTGCAGTTGCTTTTTTTTTCTCTATTAGTGGACGAAGGTTTGCAGAATCTGGTGGTCTACTGCGAAGGCCTACAGAATTTATTGGTCTATCTGTTTGATCATTGATTGCATAATGGTTTTCAGCTTCTTGTTCACATCCTGGTTTTTGACTGGATGTTCCAGAATATGAAGGATTTCCATCAGCATGTATAGTACTACTGAGTTTAAGACCTAAAAAAACAACAACAACAAATTGAATGGCTTTTTGTTGAGACTTCGACTTTAGTCGAAAAAGCGAGACATAGCAATCCTACATTCCGTCGGCGGCAGCCACAAATATTCACTCTGTGGTTAAAGTTTTTGAAATTTTAATAACTTTCTTAAAGTATCCTGGGTTTGTACCAAACTTGAACAGAAGCTTGTTTATGATCATAAGATAGTATCCAGAAGTAAATTTTGTAAAAATAAAATTCCATTGTTTCTGTATTTTACTTATAAATGGACTTAGTTTTTCTGCCGGGAAATATTACATTCACTCTGTGGTTAAAGTTTTTAAAATTTTAATAACTTTCTTAAACTATCCTGGGTTTGTACCAAACTTGGACAGAAGCTTGTTTATGATCATAAGATAGTATCTAGAAGTAAATTTTGTAAAAAAATTAATCCATTTTTTCCTTATTTTACTTTTAAATGGACTTAGATTTTCTGCCAGGAAACAACACATTCACTCTGTGGTTAAAGTTTTTAAAATTTTAACAACTTTCTTATACTATTTTGGATTTGTACCAAACTTGGACAGAAGCTTGTTTATGATCAAAAGCTAGTATCTAAAAGGAAATTTTGTAAAAAAATAAATCCATTTTTTCCGTATTTTACTTTTAAATGGACTTAGATTTTCTGCCAGGAAACAACATATTCACTCTGGGGTTAAAGTTTTTAAAATTTTGATAACTTTCTTATACTATTTTGGATTTGTACTAAACTTGGACAGAAGCTTGTTTATGATCAAATGCTCGTATCTAGAAGGAAATTTTGTTTTCTTCCAGTTAACATTACATTGAGTCTGCAGTTAAAGTTTTTAAAAATTTATTAGATTCATAAACTATCCTGGATTTTTACCAAACTTGGACAGAAGCTTCTTACAATCAAAAGATAGTATCAAGAGGAATATTTTTATTGATTTAAATCCTCATTTTTGTTAAGCCTGCGATTAACAGAAAAAGTAGGCAAGACACTGGGTTCCGCGGAACCCTTACGAATTTTTAATCTGGACAAGCACTGAATAAACATATTAGTGTTGTTTTCAACCAATTAGACATCTGACATCTAAACTATGTATACTATATTTTTAACAATAGGAAATTTCAACTGCCAAAAAAAATTTAATATTGGAATGGTGAATAAAGAGCTGGGCCATGAGCGCATGATACCCCGTCTCCCTTTTAGCTAATTTTTATGCTTTAAAAGAATTTAAATGATCAACTAGAAATACTATGAACACTGCTAAAACAGACCCCCTAAAATAATAAAATGCTCCAGAACGCAGCTTGATACGACCGTAGAGGTCAAACCCTGAACAGTTGGGGCAAGTATGGGCACTATATTCAAGCTTGGTACAGCTCGAAATTTGGATTGTGATTAAATATTTGACACATCATAGGTTTCTTACACAGAATAAAGAACTATATTTTTTTAAATTGGACTCTTACCTTTTATGGCCATATATGAAAAATCTGAACACACGGTTAGATTCACCATATCATAGAACCCCAAGAATTTCATTTTTGATAAAATCAAAAAAAGTTTAATTTGGGACCCTTTGGTTCTCAAATTCCTCAATGTGGACCAATTTATTAACAGGGCCCTGAAAATCCAAAATTTAAATACAAGGTTAGATCCAGCATATCAAAAAATCCCAAATATTCAATTTTTGGACACCATTAATAGGAAACACAAAAAAATAAAATTTTCATTCCAATTATAAGTTTGTTAGTTGATGAATACCACGTGTTTTGTTTTCTTGATAATAGGTAGTCATTACTGCATGAATGAATTAATAGTAAATACACTACAGTTATCCATATTCACAAATGTGAAAATTTAGTTAAATCAAGGATTTATTTGAATCTGGAATAATTTTGAACTCTTGAAAATTGATAAGAAATGTATGATAAAACTAACCTAACTAAAGAGGGTTACGCGCATGGCTAAGGTTAATTTTAGTTTCACTAATATTTCAGCACAAACTAACTTACCCACCTTTGCATGCATGCATGCCTAACCCTCCTAAATTGGGTTAGTTTTCATCATTTATTTCTTATCAATTTTCAAGAATTCAATATTTTTCCAGATTTAGATAATTCCTTGTTTTAATTACTAAAATGTAAATATATATGTAAATGCATGTGCATATGTGTAGTTTTCATAGGAAGAAAAATAAAAATTTCGATGTTTTTTAAATAATAATAATAATACATGTAATGATAAATCTCTATTTAAAGAGGGTTACACAGTTAACTGTAAAACTAATCTTCCTGAGGCCCTAATGAAATACACTGAAATATAACAAACAAAGAATTGCAAAATAATCAAACAAATACACACATTAGCTAATGTGTCAGGAATTAGTATATCACAAACTTTCCTTTATTTGTTTTATAATTTAATTTCCATGATTAGTTATAAAATATTTGAATAAACAAAATACACACATTAGTTAATGTGTAGGAAATTAATACATCACAAACTTTCCTTTATTCATTTTAATATTTAATTTCCATGATTAGTTATAAAATGTTAAAGTAAACAAAAGTTTAATTAACTTCATTGTTCCTGTCCTGAAGTAGTAATATCAGAAACTAGACATAATCATCTCTCCTTATTAACAAACTCAGTTTTGTGTTTTATTCATTTGTTTATTATTAAAGTCATATCATCTGTCCCTTTATCAGCATGAGATGACAGATTTACAGCTCTACTTTCAAACTTTATTTCTTCTGTAAAATTAGATAATCATATGATGCTATATCTATTCTTAACTATGATTTTACTTATAATTTCTATAAATTGTGCAATACAGCTCCGATTAAATATTTTGTATAGCAAAGTTTCTGATACAGAATGAACGTGATCTAAGTACTTAAATAATTTAAAATTGGGACATTTAACAATTATGGTCCAATATCCAAAATCCAAACATTGCTAAATACATGGTTGGAATCAGCATATCAAAGAACCCCAAGAATTCAGTTTTTATGAAATCAAACAAAGTTTAATTTTGGACCCTGTGGACCAATTTGATAACGGGACCCAAAATCTGAAATTTAACTAGGTGCTTAAATTCAGCATATCAAAGAACCCCATACATTCATTTTTTGTTGGAATCAAACAAAGTTTAATTTTGGACACTGATTTGAACCAAATTGAAAAATGGTCCCAAAATCATAAATCTAAATACACTGTTCAATTGGGCATATAAAAAAACACCAATATTTCAATTTTTGCTGAAATCAAGCAAAGTTTAATTTTAGACCCTTTAGACCTTATTATGGACCAATCCAAAAACAGGGCCCAAAATCCAAATCCAGGGTTAGATTCAGCATATTAAAGAACCCAATCAATGCGCATGATTCCAATCGTTATCTTTCCGTTAAAGTGTTTGGTTTTAGGTGATGTTTTTTGACGTCATGTGTGCGTTTGTTTGGCATAAAATCTACGTCAGTACGTTGAGCTAAGGAATGAATATTCTAATGGGGATAACTTCCTTATGACTGTTTCGATAACTGTTTTTAAATGAGAAAATTAATATAATTTGTTAGGCAGAGTTGGATTATGTACATAAGAATAAAGACGGGTGTTTAAAAAATGTCAAGCAGTCACCATTACTTTATCAGTTCAAAGATGCAGGGATCCAGTTAGCCCATAAAACGTTTAAATGACGTGCGAAATCAGAGTATAGTAAAATAGTATGTCTGGTAATGGAAATGATATAGATCAAACGTATTCAAGACTTTGCATTAAACCATATTGAAATATGTCAAGAAATAAGCAATGTATACAAAGTATTACAAAGTATTGATTTTGGCCCCTTTTTGCTAAACTGTTACGGTATAACCCAAAAATCAATCCCAACCTTCTTTTTCTGGTATGGACACTACATTCAAACTTGATACAGCTCTAAATTTGGATTGTGATTAAATATTTAACACATCATAGGTTCTTACACAGAATAAATGGCATCAAAGGGCTGAAAAATTAAAAAAATTGGACTTTTACCTATTTCGGTCCAATATCCAAAATCTTAATATACGGTTAGATTCAGCATATCGTATAACCCCAAGAATTTAATTTTTGACCATTTGTTGACCTCAATGTGGATTAATTTGATAACAGGGTCCTGAAAATCCAAAATCTTAATACAAGGTTAGACTCAGCATATCAAAGAACCCCATATATTCAATTTTTGGACCCAGATTTGGACAGATCTAGCATATCAAAGTACACCAAGAATTCAATCAATTTATTATCAATAGACAATATGATCAAAATTTCTAAAGGGGTTTGCTTCACATATAAAAAAAAAATATTTATATAGCATTCTGAAAAGTAATCTATACAGAATTACAAGCAAATCTATCACAAAGTTCTTTTAAAAATTTCCCCAAAAAATGAAATAAAATGCTCCGCAGGGCGTAGCTTGATACGACCGCAGAGGTCGAACCCTGAATAGTTGGGGCAAGTATGGACACAACATTCAAGCTTGATACAGCTCTGAATTTGGATTATGATTAAATATTTGACACAGCATAAGTTTCTGACACAGAATGAATGTGGTCTAAAAACTTAAAAATTTTAAATTGGACATTCACCTATTATGGTCCAATATCCAAAATCTAAATACATGGTTAGATTCAGCATATCAAAGAACCCCAAGAGTTCAATTTTTATGAAATCAAACAAAGTTTAATTTTGGACCCTTTTGACCTCAATGTGGACAAAGTTGATAACGGGGCCCAAAATCAAAAATTCTAAATACATGGTTAGATTCAGCATATCAAAGAACCCCATATATTCAATTTTGTTGAAATCAAACAAAGTTTAATTTTGGACCCCGATTTGGACCAACTTGAAAACTGGGCCCATAATCAAAATCTAAATACATGTTTAGATTCAGCATATCAAAGAACCCTAAGAATTCAATTTTGTTAAAATCAAACTAAGTTTAATTTTGGACCCTTTGGACCTTAATGTAGACCAATTTGAAAACGGGACCAAACATTAAGAATCTAAATACACGGTTAGATTCGGCATATCAAAGAACCCCAATAATTCAATTTTGATGAAATCAAACAAAGTTTAATTTTGGACCCTTTGGACCTCAATGTGGACCAATTTAATAACGGGCCCAAAATCCAAAAACTTAATACACGGTTAGATTCAGCATATTTAAGAACCCCAAGAATTCAAGAATAAAACCCCATTGAAATTGGTCAAGAAATAAGCAATTTATAAGTATCTTCTTTTGCACAATACTGTGCAATTGAATATTTCTTGTTATTGGGCAATACTGTACAATTGACAATTTCTTGCTATTATGCAATATTGTGCTTTTGGATATTTTTTGCTATTGGGCTATACTGTGCAATTGAAGATTTCTTGCTATTGCGCAATACTGTGCAATTGAAGATTTCTTGCTATTGTGCAATACTGTGCAATTGAAAATTTCTTGCTATTGCACAATACTTATTATATAATAATTTACACATCCTGTTTGGTGTGTATCTCCTACGATATCATTATTATTTGCTTTTAAATATAAATCAGAAATAACCAACTTAAAATGGAAAATTTTAAAAGAAAAAAAATCAAATGCTCCGCAGGGCGCAGCTTGATACGACCGCAGAGGTCAAACCCTGAACAGTTGGGGCAAGTATGGACACAACATTCAAGCTTGATACAGCTCTGAATTTGGATTGTAATTAAATATTTGACACAGCATAGGTTTCTGACACAGAATGAATGTGGTCAAAGAACTTAAAAATTTTAAATTGGACATTCACCTATTATGGTCATGATGGTCCAATATCAAAAATCTAAATACATGGTTAGATTCAGCATATCAAAGAACCCCAAGAATTCAATTTTTGATGAAATCAAACAAAGTTTAATTTGGACCCTTTTGACCTCAATGTGGACAAAGTTGATAACAGGGCCCAAAATCAATAGTCTAAATACATGGTTAGATTCAGCATATCAAAGAACCCCATATGTTCAATTTTGTTGAAATCAAACAAAGTTTAATTTTGGACCCGATTTGGACCAACTTGAAAACTGGGCCCATAATCAAAAATCTAAATACATGTTTAGATTCAGCATATCAAAGAACCCTAAGAATTCAATTTTGTTAAAATCAAACTAAGTTTAATTTTGGACCCTTTGGACCTTAATGTAGACCAATTTGAAAACAGAACCAAACATTAAGAATCTAAATACACGGTTCGATTCGGCATATCAAAGAACCCCAATAATTCAATTTTGATGAAATCAAACAAAGTTTAATTTTGGACCCTTTGGACCTCAATGTGGACCAATTTAAAAACGGGGCCCAAAATCCAAAAACTTAATACACGGTTAGATTCAGCATATTAAAGAACCCCAAGAATTCAAGAATAAAACCCCATTGAAATTGGTCAAGAAATAAGCAATTTATACAAAGTATCTTCTTTTGCACAATACCGTACAATTGAATATTTCTTGCTATTGCGCAATACTGTACAATTGACAATTTCTTGCTATTGCGCAATACTGTGCTATTGGAGATTTCTTGCTATTGCGCAATACTGTGCAATTGAAGATTTCTTGCTATTGTGCAATACTGTGCAATTGAAAATTTCTTGCTATTGCACAATACTTATTATATAACAATTTACACATCCTGTTTGGTGTGTATCTCCTACGATATCATTATTATTTGCTTTTAAATATAAATCAGAAATAACCAACTTAAAATGGAAAATTTTAAAAGAAAAAAATCAAATGCCACGAGGGCACAGCTTGATACGACCGCAGAGGTCAAACCCTGAACAGTTGGGGCAAGTATGGACACAACATTCAAGCTTGATACAGCTCTGAATTTGGATTGCAATTAAATATATGACACAGCATAGGTTTCTGACACAGAATGAATGTGGTCAAAGAACTCAAAAATTTTAAATTGGACATTCACCTATTATGGTCATGATGGTCCAATATCCAAAATCTAAATACATGGTTAGATTCAGCATATCAAAGAACCCCAAGAATTCAATTTTTGATGAAATCAAACAAAGTTTAATTTGGACCCTTTTGACCTCAATGTGGACAAAGTTGATAACAGGGCCCAAAAATCAATAGTCTAAATACATGGTTAGATTCAGCATATCAAAGAACCCCATATGTTCAATTTTTGTTGAAATCAAACAAAGTTTAATTTTGGACGCCGATTTGGACCAACTTGAAAACTGGGCCCATAATCAAAAATCTAAATACATGTTTAGATTCAGCATATCAAAGAACCCTCAGAATTCAATTTTTGTTGAAATCAAACAAAGTTTAATTTTGGACCCCGATTTGGACCAACTTGAAAACTGGGCCCATAATCAAAAATCTAAATACATGTTTAGATTCAGCATATCAAAGAACCCTAAGAATTCAATTTTTGTTAAAATCAAACTAAGTTTAATTTTGGACCCTTTGGACCTTAATGTAGACCAATTTGAAAACAGAACCAAACATTAAGAATCTAAATACACGGTTCGATTCGGCATATCAAAGAACCCTGATAATTCAATTTTTGATGAAATCAAACAAAGTTTAATTTTGGACCCTTTGGACCTCAATGTGGACCAATTTAAAACGGGCCCAAAATCCAAAAACTTAATACACGGTTAGATTCAGCATATTAAAGAACCCCAAGAATTCAAGAATAAAACCCCATTGAAATTGGTCAAGAAATAAGCAATTTATACAAAGTATCTTCTTTTGCACAATACCGCATAATTGAATATTTCTTGCTATTGCGCAATACTGTACAATTGACAATTTCTTGCTATTGCGCAATACTGTGCTATTGGAGATTTCTTGCTATTGCGCAATACTGTGCAATTGAAGATTTCTTGCTATTGTGCAATACTGTGCAATTGAAAATTTCTTGCTATTGCACAATACTTATTATATAACAATTTACACATCCTGTTTGGTGTGTATCTCCTACCATATCATTATTATTTGCTTTTAAATATAAATCAGAAATAACCAACTTAAAATGGAAAATTTTAAAGAAAAAAATCAAATGCTCCGCAGGGCGCAGCTTGATACGACCGCAGAGGTCAAACCCTGAACAGTTGGGGCAAGTATGGACACAACATTCAAGCTTGATACAGCTCTGAATTTGGATTGCAATTAAATATATGACACAGCATAGGTTTCTGACACAGAATGAATGTGGTCAAAGAACTCAAAAATTTTAAATTGGACATTCACCTATTATGGTCATGATGGTCCAATATCCAAAATCTAAATACATGGTTAGATTCAGCATATCAAAGAACCCCAAGAATTCAATTTTTGATGAAATCAAACAAAGTTTAATTTGGACCCTTTCGACCTCAATGTGGACAAAGTTGATAACAGGGCCCAAAAATCAATAGTCTAAATACATGGTTAGATTCAGCATATCAAAGAACCCCATATGTTCAATTTTTGTTGAAATCAAACAAAGTTTAATTTTGGACGCCGATTTGGACCAACTTGAAAACTGGGCCCATAATCAAAATCTAAATACATGTTTAGATTCAGCATATCAAAGAACCCTCAGAATTCAATTTTGTTCAAATCAAACTAAGTTTAATTTTGGACCCGATTTGGACCAACTTGAAAACTGGGCCCATAATCAAAAATCTAAATACATGTTTAGATTCAGCATATCAAAGAACCCTAAAATTCAATTTTGTTAAAATCAAACTAAGTTTAATTTTGGACCCTTTGGACCTTAATGTAGACCAATTTGAAAACGGGACCAAACATTAAGAATCTAAATACACGGTTAGATTCGGCATATCAAAGAACCCCAATAATTCAATTTTGATGAAATCAAACAAAGTTTAATTTTGGACCCTTTGGACCTCAATGTGGACCAATTTAATAACGGGGCCCAAAATCCAAAAACTTAATACACGGTTAGATTCAGCATATTTAAGAACCCCAAGAATTCAAGAATAAAACCCCATTGAAATTGGTCAAGAAATAAGCAATTTATACAAAGTATCTTCTTTGCACAATACTGTACAATTGAATATTTCTTGCTATTGCGCAATACTGTACAATTGACAATTTCTTGCTATTATTAATACTGTGCTATTGGAGATTTCTTGCTATTGCAATACTGTGCAATTGAAGATTTCTTGCTATTGTGCAATACTGTGCAATTGAAAATTTCTTGCTATTGCACAATACTTATTATATAATAATTTACACATCCTGTTTGGTATGTATCTCCTGCCATATCATTAGTATTTGCTTTTAAATATAAATCAGAAATAACCAACTTAAAATGGAAAATTTTAAAGAAAAAAAGGAAAAAGGAAAAAAAAATCCTCCCCAATTTTTGAACCCCTTATGATTCTTCGCCCCACATTCAAAACCCAGCCTTCCTTTGAGGTATGGTACTTTGCAGTACAATTTCAGAGAGATCCATACACTTGAACACAAGTTATTGTCTGAAACTAGAAAATGCTTATTTTGGCCCTTTTGGCCCCTAATTCCTAAACATTTCAGGCAATTACCCCAAACTCAATTCCAGCTTTCCTTTGTGATATGTAACCTTGTAGTACAATTTCAGAAAGATCCATAGACTTACACACAAGTTATTGTCATGAAACTAGAAAATGCTTGTTTTTGCCCTTTTGGCCCCTAATTCCTAAAATTTTGAGGAAATTACCCCAAAAATCAATCCCAGCATTCCTTTGTGATATGGAACCTTGTGGTACAAAGTCAGAGAGATCCATACACTAACACACAAGTTATGTCTGAAAGTTACAAAATGCTTATTTTGGCCCTAATTCCTTAACTGTTGGTACCATAACCCCAAAATCAATCCCAACCTTCCTTTGTGATATTGAACCTTATGGTAAAATTTCATAGAGATCCATTCACTTAAACTAAAGTTAGAGTGCGAAAACCAATGCGTCTTCGGATGACAACGACGACGCTAACGTCATACCAATATACGACCACAAAAATTTTTTGCGGTCGTATAAAAATATGCAAAAATAAATATAATTGTCCATGTTAAACTGTTGTAGTTTAAACAATTCTAGTCCGTTTTTCAAGTTTTTTACATCATTCGATTTCTTTCTGAAGTTAGAAGTTTTATATGATACAGCGCCACCTTGTTATTAATAAACTAGGGATTTCCCACAGGTGATTTATAATTACAGGACTCGATAAAATCACGTGACTGATAAGAAATTCCAGACGCCATTTTACAACCACGGTATCACAGATAGTAACCAAAGGGGTCTTGCTGCTGAGACTATAATTGGATAAAATCATATGACTTTAGTACAGAGCTCTGCAGGCCATAAATACATGCTAATTAGTCGTTGTTATTCCTTTTAAATATTACTTCCATGAACTGACCTAATCACAAACAAATACGTGTAAACTAAGCAAAATTTTCAAAGTCAATAGACCATGACTATAGGGGTGGAGTCAATTATCTCCATGGAAATGAGATATGCCAATGCTTATGCAACTGCATACGAAATATCATTGACCTACCACTAGTGGTTCCCCATAAACTGAACTAATCACAAACTAATACATGTAAACTAAGCAAAAGTTTCAAAGTCAATAGACCATGCCTGAGGGGCAGGGTCAGATAATCTCCATGGAAATGAGATGTGCCAATGCTAATACAACTGCATACCAAATATCATTGATCTACCACTTGTCATTTACCATAAACTAGACCTTATCACAAACTAATACATTGTTGACGCCGCCGACACCAGAAACAGAATACCTATGTCTCGCTTTTTGACTCCATCAAGGCGAGACAAAAATGCATTATTTTTCCCCTTTATAATGCTGTATATTTCTAGAAATTTGGTCCCCAGTGTTTTGTTAAAAATAAAAAAAATCTATTGCTGTTTAAATCATTCTAGTTTGAATGATGTATGGAAAAGCATGAAAATTGATTTTTTCATTCTTTATATTCAGACTTAATTGATTTTAACTGAAACAGGAAACAACATATCTACATTTGAAAAATTTCGTCAAAGGGTTTTCATGTTAATGAACGGACACTGTTTTGGCAGCCGCCCGCCATACATCCCAAAATCAATAACCGATTTTTCCTTGAAAAATCCAGTTAAAATATATCCAGTGCCCACATAAATTTTATCATTACAACAGAAATGTTCATAGCATTAATATATTATTTTAAATAAATTCTGTAGACATGTTTTGAGTAGTGAGAGCTACAAATGAAAATGTGGAGATGCCAACAGACACAGAGACAAAATACGAAGTATACCATCCACTCTGTGAGTGGGACTAGAATTGAAGTCAGTACAGAAACTTCCCTTTAATAACAGTATGATAAATTACAAAACATATGCAAGTTGACTTCTAGATGTTTTTTTCTTCTTTAGTTAAATTGTAGTTATAGGTTGCTGTCTCACTGACAAGTATCCCAAATCTCATTTTATTCAAATTGTGCATTACAGCAGAAGAAATATACCTTGATCTAATAATGCTTGTCTGTATCTGTTATAATCTGGAAGAACACAAAACATTTTCATTACAATATAAGCAATTATTTTCAATTGTTTTGAACATCCTCTTTACACTTAAGTTAAAGCAAGGAATTTGTCTTTCATGCAAAAAAATATGATACAAATTGTGTTACATAAGCAACATTCTTATAATGATAGTCAATAACTACCGGTAAATAACTAAATTTTGGAATGGAACTACAAATAAAACATATAGAATATGAAACAATAAACTTAAAAAGACCAAAAAGTAGAAATCATCTAAGGTCAACCTTCAACAAGATGAGATATAATTTCAATTTTGTTTAGTGTGTATGAAGTGCTTTTCTGGATTTACCTTCAGTAGGAATGCTGAAAAATTGAAAGCCAAGGATTTATAAATGTTTGAATACTTGTGGAGCTATACATGAACGACCAAAAGGGATCTAAAATGAGTAGCCAAATCCACTTTGGGCCAACTTTGCCTGAGGGAATTAGAACCTTTGTTTCTTAATAATTCCTAAATTTATGAATGGAGAATTGAAGAAAATTATGGTACACATATGTTATCTAGAGGGCCTGTAACTGGCAATATAATACCTTAGGGAACTTGTCCAACAGCAGTTGAATTAAGACACTAAAAATACTTATTTAGTTTCATATTTCACAACTAATTTCTAAGCAAAAAGATGTATGAAATTAGCCATGGCACACCAAATATAACCATTTCCTTGGAAAACTACATACATTTTTTTCTGTAATGCTAAAGGTACTCCTTGATCCTTGACCTCTGTCCTAAATGTCAAATATATAATGTTCAATCTATTCTGATCTTTCAATATTTGACAACAGTTGATCAGATTAGAGCTCTGCAGAGCCTCTAAAGTCATGTTGAATATTTTACATTTGAAGTTTGACAGTGTAAGGTTCAACCTCTTTTTTAATACTAAGTCTTGAAGAAGGATGAAAAAGCATGGATGCAAGGCTAGAGCCCTATGACGCCTTTTATGACATGTTGTAACCTTAACCTTTGACCTCAGATTTCGAAACAAGCTCATGCTGAGTTCAAGCTTTCCCAATAATGAGGCAGAGGTTAAAGTTTGATGAAAAGATAATGCATGACTGGATCTTTTTGTGCTCAAAGGAATAATCAGACACATGAACATTTAAAACTTTTTACAAGTTTTATACATATTGCATTTGTAACTCCGTGATATGAGATATGTAATGGTTACCAATAAATATCAAAGATTATTAGTTAATATATATCATTGGAACCATATTATTCTTGCTGTAAAGAAGTAAAGTGTGAGCACTTCAATTCACTGGTGAAGACCAAGCAATTGTCAAGATGAAAGACAGTAATAGCAGAGCTTTTCCTTTGATATATATGTCATTTTTTTTTTTTGTTGTAATATGTGAATGCATCCAAAATTATGTCTTTTCAAATATTACAATACCAATCCTATAACTTTATTGAATGAGAATAACAAACTTTTAAATATTCTCAATAGATTGCGTTGTTTTCTATGGATCAGTTACCCGGTAAACTAGCAGGACTGTATCTTCTCTGTCCCAAATGACCTGGCTGATAATAACTACGCTGTAACTGCTCTAGATGGATTCGAGCTGCAAGGTTTGTCACAGGCTCTCCAGGGGATAACTGACTTCTCATACTAAATAAGGATACATCAGAATGTGAGGGGCTGGTTGCTAGACTGAAATCAGAACAAATCAATAATTATAAATTAACTGTTAACAATAAATATCAAACATTATTGGTTAATATAAATCATTGGAACCATATCATTCTTGCTGTAAAGAAGAAAACTGTTAACAATATATATGTATACTTACAATTTTCTTTAAATACTAAGGATTATCTACCCTAGGAATAGATTACCATAGCTGCATTTTGTGGTATTTGGGGTCCAAAATGTTGCTATTTACTTATTCATCAATGAAAACATGAAACTTAAATATACTTTTGTTTTTACATAAATCAGGTAGTTAGTTTTTTTCTCATTTGAACTGTTTTACATTTGTCATTTCAGGGCCTTTTATAGCTGAATATGCGGTATAGGTTTTGCTCATTGTTGAAGACTGTTCAGTGACCTATAGTTGTAAATTTTTGTCATTTGGTCTCTGGTGGAGAGTTGTCTCATTAGCAATTATACCACATCTTCTTATTTTTATATTGCAAACAATATTTCTTAATGCTTTGTTTGGTGTGTTATTTTTAATATTTCTAATAATTAGATAAAATCTTTATAGAATATATCAAACCAACAAACACTAATCAACTTAATAACTTTGTACATGTCATATCCATCAAGTCAACAATTTTCTGCATGTGTCATCACAGAATATTAACAGTAGGTATAAATTTCATGTAATCTTGTGTTTTTCTTCTGGCTAAAACATAAGCTGTGTGGTATTGTCACAAACAGCTATACATGAAAATCCGTTATTATCTTAAAGTACATACCAGCATTAATTATGGTAAACAAAAGCTCATATAGAGAAATTAAATCAATTCTATAAACTATTTATGCAAGTCTTTTTGTTCAGATATGTTTTATTTATAGAATAATATTGTATTTAGCTTTGAATATTTAATAAAAAGTAGCTAAGGTTGAAAAAACGAATCCTCACGCTAAGGGAAGTGTAATATATAATCAAATGAGGCTATTATTTAACAAAGTCAAACTGACAGTCAATTTTGATATAAATCAGTTTCAAAATAGGAATACTAGGACACATGACACTTAACCATGTATAGGATCATAGTAATTTAAGGGGTGGGCAGTGGTAGGAATGCTAGGACACATGACACTTACCTATATATAGGATGATGGTATGGTGATGGTGAGGGTGGGGGGCAGTAGTAGGAATATTAGGACACATGACACTTAACCATATATAGCATATATAGGAGCATGGTATGGTGATGGTGGGGGTCAGTGGAAGGAAAATAAGATCACACAACAATTACCCATGTATAGGAATCATGGATGGTGATGGTGGGGGCAGTGAAAGGAATATTAGGACACGAGAATTACCTTAGTATAGAATGATGGTATGGTGATGGTGGGGGGCAGTGGTAGGAATACTAGGACACATGACAGTTACCCAGGTATAGGATGATGATATAGTGATGGTGGAGGCCAGTGGTAGGAATACTAGGACACATGACACCTTCCCATATACAGGATGATGATATGGTGATGGTGGAGGCCAGTGGAAGGAATACTAGGACACATGACACTTATCCATGTATAGGATGATGATATGATGATGGTGGAGGCCAGTGGTAGGAATACTAGAACACATGACACTTACCCATGTATAGGATGATGATCGGGTGATGGTGGAGGCCAGTGGAAGGAAAACTAGGACACATGACATCCATGTATAGGATGATGATATGGTGATGGTGGAGGCCAGTGGTAGGAATACTAGAACACATGACACTTACCCATGTATAGGATGATGATATGGTGATGGTGGAGGCCAGTGGTAGGAATACTAGGACACATGACACTTACCCATGTATAGGATGATGATCGGGTGATGGTGGAGGCCAGTGGAAGGAATACTAGGACACATGACATCCATGTATAGGATGATGATATGGTGATGGTGGAGGCCAGTGGTAGGAATACTAGAACACATGACACTTACCCATGTATAGGATGATGATATGGTGATGGTGGAGGCCAGTGGTAGGAATACTAGGACACATGACACTTACCCATGTATAGGATGGTGATATGGTGATGGTGGAGGCCAGTGGAAGGACTACTAGGACACATGACACTTATCCATGTATAGGATGATGATATGGTGATGGTGGAGGCCAGTGGTAGGAATACTAGAACACATGACACTTACCCATGTATAGGATGATGATCGGGTGATGGTGGAGGCCAGTGGAAGGAATACTAGGACACATGACACTTACCCATGTATAGGATGATGATCGGGTGATGGTGGAAGCCAGTGGTAGGAATACTAGAACACATGACACTTACCCATGTATAGGATGATGATATGGTGATGGTGGAGGCCAGTGGTAGGAATACTAGGACACATGACACTTACCCATGTATAGGATGGTGATGTGGTGATGGTGGAGGCCAGTGGAAGGAATACTAGGACACATGACACTTATCCATGTATAGGATGATGATATGGTGATGGTGGAGGCCAGTGGTAGGAATACTAGGACACATGACACTTATCCATGTATAGGATGATGATATGGTGATGGTGGAGGCCAGTGGTAGGAATACTAGGACACATGACACTTACCCATGTATAGGATGATGATATGGTGATGGTGGAGGCCAGTTGTATCTCCCTTCCAGAGTTCCAGAATTCAATGGTATAGGAGCATTGACTGGGTAAGGTAATTGGTATGGTAGGTTGAAACCTGAAATATATACAATCATACATGAATGCATTGTTTTAATTTAAAATAATGTCTTGACGTTGAGGCAAACTTAAGTTAGAGAATGAAAAGGAAAAATTCAGCAATTTTTCCATTTGTAAAGGAGCATTACTCAAGAATGCTAGGCAATCTTACATTAGAAAAAGAAAAATTCAGCAATTTTTCCATTTGTAAAAGGGAATAACTCTAGAAAGGAAAAAGTGACGCCACCCAAATTCAAAACTGATCTGTGTTTTGTGGTAATAAGCATTGTGTATAAGTTTCTTAACATTTGGTTGAGGCAAACTAAAGTTAGAGAATGGAAACAAATTTCATGACATAGGGACAGACAAGGGTAAAACTTAAAGCATCTTCTTCACTAAAAGTTATAACCTGTTCCTTCCCATTTCAGACATGCACTATTCAGATAGTTTGGCAACAGTGTTTTATGGGACTTTTTTTTTTTTTCTTTCATATAAGTAGCAATTCAAGCAATAAAAGTCAATGTTATATATAATTTGTTTGCCACCTTAAGTATATCATGAAAGTATTTGCTAAATTTTTGCTCATTGTTTATGGCTGTACTGTGACCTATAGTTGTTAACTTCTACGTCATTTGGTCTATGGTGGAGAGTTGTATCTTTGGTAATCATACCATAACTTCTTATTTTTGTATTGAGAGTTTTTAAGGAAATTAACATTTGGCCAAGGAAAATGAAGATGAGAATATGATTTAGACTGTGATCTTAAAGGTAACCCTTACAAATCAATAAATATCTAAGGAACTATAAGTGAGTCAAGGAAAACGTTTCAGGCTGAGACTCTCTTACCAAACTTTGAATTGTTAAACATTCTGTCATGTCTGGGATTTCTATAGCTGACTATAGAGTATGGGTTTTGTTCATTGTGTCAGCTGTACAGTGAGATAAAGTTGCTTTACTCTATGTACCACATTTCCTTATTTTATATTGAAACACAAATCTGTATTGTTTAACAAAATGTGCAATTAAAAAGTCAATATTAGTCTTCTTGGCCAAACTGAATGAAATTTTGTTTGACAAATCAGACTTTGAGATATTTTCCGAAATTTTTTGTTGTTCCTTTTCTTTTTTCATGTACAGAAGTGGTTTACCTGAATAAGGAGATTCAAACAAGCCATTTCTTGGATCAATTAGAGGAGGAAAGCCGAAATATGATGGAGGGAACCTAGGATCCCTAAGGTCTCGTGGATCACGTGTATCTACATTTGGTGGGTGTGGTGTTGGTCCAACACCCGATCAACTGTTTCAATCTCAGTTTCACGACTCTTTGTGGTTGTGGTGGGTTCTTCGTCAACTCTAGTCAGGTGACAGCTTGGCGGGCGGCTAGCCAACAATGTTCTCCTAGACTTCTGTAGTGTATCTGCTGTAAGATAGAGTATATAAATATCTTTGATAACATGATGTATGTCAAGTAAACATTGTCTCTTTATACAGGTTTTCATTAATTTCCTCAAAACATGCAAGATCAGTGTTCCAGCCAATAGAATATTTGGGACAAACTATCCTGATGACATTTGTGTATTATGCATTCATCATGATTTCAGAGGTGGTTTTGGTGTTGAGATGTTTCATGTTACTTAAGTTTAGTGTTTATTCTCTTACAAAACAAGTTTGTAAATATGTATTTTCAGGAGGATTTAAATAACTGTTTACATCTATCAATAAAAAAATTCTAAATATTACAAAGTTTATGGGAGATATTCTGCAAAATATGGGATATGTACCAGTATTCTGATATTGTAAAAATGCACACAACTTTTTTTACAGGCTAAATTACTCCATCATTACAGGGAAGATGAACCACCATGGTCTTTAGAGTCTAACTTTTTCAAACTCAAATATATTAAGTTCATTTCTTATAATGTTGCACTGATTTATTTAAAAATAGATTAGGTTTCACAACATTTTTAAGGAACAATTGTGCCACCTCCCCTTAAAAGGAAATTTAGTATATGTTAGTAATATAGACTGACCTCTGTAGAGAGAGAGCAATATAGTTAGTCAATTAGATTAGAATTGAGAATTAAAACGGGGAATGTGTCAAAGAGACAACAACCCGACCAAAGAGCAGAAAACAGCCCAAGGCCACAAATTGGTCTTCAACACAGCAAGAAAATCCCACACCCTGAGGCGGTCTTCAGCTGGCCTTAAAACCATTATGTACACTAGTTCAGCAAAATGGATGCCATACTTAACTCTGAAACATATAAATGAACCGAAATTTAAAAAACATGCAAAACTAACAAAGGCCAGAGGTTCCTGACTTGGGACAGGTGCAAAAATGCAGAGTGGTTCAACATGTTTTGTGAGATCTCAACCCTCCCCCTATACCTCTAGCCAATGTGGAATAAACAAACACACAGCAGTAAAACACAGTGTAAAAGAATTATGAGTTCGATGTTAGATTAGGTAACAGAAGAAACTAGCAAATTAAATAATTTAGGTTAAGATATTCTCAAAAATTGAATGTCCAAAATTTCAATTTTTACAATCATTTAAAGAAGTACTAAGTACACTAAAATAGAGATCTGTAAATCCACTCCACATCCTTTCTTCAGCAGTCTGCTAAAAGTTTTTATAATTATGATAAAATTGAGAATGGAAATGGGGAATATGTCAAAGAGACAACAACCCGACCAAAGAGCAGACAACAGCTGAAGGCCACCAATGAGTCTCCAACGCAGCGAGAAAATCACGCACCCAGAGGTGGTCCTCAGCCGACCCCTAAATAAAATTGTGTACTAGTTCAGTGAAAATGGACGTCACACTCAACTCCAAAACATATAAATGAACTAAAATTAAAAAACATACAAGACTGACAAAGGCCAGAGGCTCCTGACTTAGGACAGGTGCAAAAATGCGGCAGGGTTAAACATGTTTTGTGAGATCTCAACCCTCCCCCTATACCTCTAGCCAATGTAGAATAAAGAGACACATAGCAATACGCACAGTAAAGCTCAGTTTAAAAGAAGTCTGAGTCCGATGTCAAAATAGGTAACAGAAGAAACTAAGCTAAATGACAATGATACAGACATTAACTAAGGACTACTTGCAGTTACTGACATGCCAGCTCCAGACCTCAATTAAACTGATTGAAAGATTATGTCTTCATCATAAGAAAATCAAGTACAATCCCTCCCGTTAGGGGTTTAGTATCATACAATCATAAAATATATGAGAAGAACATAACCTGTATCATGCCAACAACTGGTTTTAGAATAATAGTGTTTATTTCCGATGTAAAGACCCTATGAGTGAATCAATATTAGTATCAAAATATGCAATCCTTAATGACCCGACAACAGTATCCTATCCTTTCCGAATAAGTCTGTTTAAAGGTTTGGTTAGCTTTTGAGGTGAATGCCGACATTTTTGTGCTTCGTAAAGAATATTACCATAAAATATTGGATGTGAAATACCTGAACGTATAAGATGTCTACATGTTGATTTATATTTACGAATGATGTCCTTGTACAGATGATAAAATTTAGTAAATGTTTTGACTAGTTTGTGATATGGAAAACCCTGGTGTATCAATCTTTCAGTAATACAGAGATTTCTTTCGTTGAAATGCCACTGCCATCATTTATCATTCATAATCAAAATCTAAATACACAGGGGAAAAAAACAGGGAAAAAAAAATATATATATCTAGAAACTTTGTAATGCCTTATTTTCTTCAAATAAAATGTCTATATCCTAAATTTACCAGTAGGTTAAATAATAATAGTAGAGGTATTTATGTATAGTAGTTATTAAATTAGTAACACTGATGATTAATTAATTAACAATGTATGTAAATAATGGTTGTCGATCACTTTTATTAAAAGATTTTGAATCAGAATACAGAAGGCCTTCATTAAAAATATTTCTTTGCTTTTGACCCACTAATCAAATTGTGTATATATATGTGAGTAAATATTTTATTTTAAGTAGAACACTGTAAATCATTAAAAAAAACATGGTTGGCAAATTGCTCAGTTTAAGGGAATTTTTTGTTGTTGTATAGATGACAGATCATAAGCTTATTTGCATTCAGAACTTGCCCCATTACTCAGATGTTACTTGCCATTTCTTTCTAACAGTGTTGAAGTTTTTTTTTTTTTTTTTTTTTTTTTATAGAAGGCTAAAATATGCTGTGTTTTAAATTGTATAAATGAACAAGAAAAGTCATGTAATCCCAATAGGAGGACTATAGCCCTAGTTAAAAGCACTACCTTCTTTTTTCTTTCTTTAAACATTTTTTAAGGTAGCTCTTAATACAACTTTAAAGCTTTCTACCTGGGGTATTTAAAGTAAGAAAAAAATTCTTTCACTGAAAAAAACAGACACTTCTAATCTTGTTATTCAATCTAAATTAAACTTTTAATGCATGAATCATATTTAAATTTTTTCCCCAATTCAAATTTTTCTAATTCAGATGTCATTTAAACATGTTTTTGTACTATGAACTTAATCAAGAATGCCATCTAAAATTAACATGAAAATATTAAAATTCTGAGCAAAACATATTGTAATTAATCTTTGCACAGTCAAGATTATAGTGAATTTGTAATTGACAAAAAAATAACAGTCAAGGACGGCTAAGGTAAGATAAATAGATGAGTTCAATGGCACTTTACCTTACAAGATTGTGTTAAATTTCTTCTTGTGGGATTAATGGTGAGGAAAAGGGTAAAAGGAACAAACCAACCTTTCATGAGCCAAGCTTTGTAATATTTATGTATTATTCTGATATGACATCAAACACTGAATATCTTCATACAACATGTAAATACAACTTACACACAAACTTTTAACTAAATACCAAGATGTGTATGTCATTATATCATTTGTTAATAGAAATAGTGATTGGCCTAGAACACATAACTATGGCCTACAATGTATATGTATATAAAAGGAGATGGGATATTGTTTTATGAGATAAAATCCCAACTACTGGACAAAAACTGGAAAAAGACATCTGGAGATCAATTAATAGTTTTTAACAATAAAGAAAAGACTATAAACCATAAAATGCTCCGCAGGGCGCAGCTTGATACGACCGCAGAGGTCGAACCCTGAATAGTTGGGGCAAGTATGGACACAACATTCAAGCTTGATACAGCTCTAAATTTGGATTGTGATTAAATATTTGACACAGCATAGGTTTCTGACACAGAATGAATGTGGTCTAAGAACTTAAAAATTTTAAATTGGACATTCACCTATTATGGTCCAATATCCAAAATCTAAATACATGGTTAGATTCAGCATATCAAAGAACCCCAAGAGATCAATTTTTGATGAAATCAAACAAAGTTTAATTTTGGACCCTTTTGACCTCAATGTGGACAAAGTTGATAACGGGGCCCAAAAATCAAAAATCTAAATACATGGTTAGATTCAGCATATCAAAGAACCCCATATATTCAATTTTTGTTGAAATCAAACAAAGTTTAATTTTGGACCCCGATTTGGACCAACTTGAAAACTGGGCCCATAATCAAAAATCTAAATACATGTTGAGATTCAGCATATCAAAGAACCCTAAGAATTCAATTTTTGTTAAAATCAAACTAAGTTTAATTTTGGACCCTTTGGACCTTAATGTAGACCAATTTGAAAACGGGACCAAAATTAAGAATCTAAATACACGGTTAGATTCGGCATATCAAAGAACCCCAATAATTCAATTTTTGATGAAATCAAACAAAGTTTAATTTTGGACCCTTTTGACCTCAATGTGGACAAAGTTGATAACGGGCCCAAAATCAAAAATCTAAATACATGGTTAGATTCAGCATATCAAAGAACCCCATATATTCAATTTTGTTGAAATCAAACAAAGTTTAATTTTGGACCCGATTTGGACCAACTTGAAAACTGGGCCCATAATCAAAAATCTAAATACATGTTTAGATTCAGCATATCAAAGAACTCTAAGAATTCAATTTTTGTTAAAATCAAACTAAAGTTTAATTTTGGACCCTTAGGACCTTAATGTAGACCAATGTGAAAACAGGACCAAAAATTAAGAATCTAAATACACGGTTAGATTCGCATAATAAAGAACCCCAATAATTCAATTTTGATGAAATCAAACAAAGTTTAATTTTGGACCCTTTGACCTCAATGTGGACAAAGTTGATAACGGGCCCAAAATCAAAAATCTAAATACATGGTTAGATTCAGCATATCAAAGAACCCCATATATTCAATTTTTGTTGAAATCAAACAAAGTTTAATTTTGGACCCCGATTTGGACCAACTTGAAAACTGGGCCCATAATCAAAATCTAAATACATGTTTAGATTCAGCATATCAAAGAACCCTAAGAATTCAATTTTTGTTAAAATCAAACTAAGTTTAATTTTGGACCCTTTGGACATTAATGTAGACCAATTTGAAAACGGGACCAAATATTAAGAATCTAAATACACGGTTAGATTCGGCATATCAAAGAACCCCAATAATTCAATTTTTGATGAAATCAAACAAAGTTTAATTTTGGACCCTTTGGACCTCAATGTGGACCAATTTAAAAACGGGGCCCAAAATCCAAAAACTTAATACAAGGTTAGATTCAGCATATTAAAGAACCCTAAGAGTTCAAGAATAAAACCCCATTGAAATTGGTCAAGAAATAAGCAATTTATACAAAGTATCTTCTTTTGCACAATACTGTGCAATTGAATATTTCTTGCAATTGCAATACTGTGCAATTGAATATTTCTTGCTATTGCTAATACTGTACAATTGACAATTTCTTGCTATTGCGCAATATTGTGCTATTGGATATTTCTTGCTATTGCGCAATACTGTGCAATTGAAGATTTCTTGCTATTGCGCAATACTGTGGAATTGAAAATTTCTTGCTATTGCACAATACTTATTATATAATAATTTACACATCCTGTTTGGTGTGTATCTCCTGCCATATCATTATTATTTGCTTTTAAATATAAATCAGAAATAACCAACTTAAAATGGAAAATTTTAAAGAAAAAAAAGGAAAAAGGAAAAAAAAATCCCCCAAATTTTTGAACCCCTTATGATTCATCACCCCAAACTCAATCCCAGCCTTCCCTTTGAGGTATGGTACCTTGCAGTACAATTTCAGAGAGATCCATACACTTGAACACAAGTTATTGTCTGAAACTAGAAAATGCTTATTTTGGCCCCTTTTGGCCCCTAATTCCTAAACGTTTCAGGCAATTACCCCCAAACTCAAATCAAGCTTTCCTCTTTGTGATATGGAACCTTGTAGTACAATTTCAGAAAGATCCATACACTTACACACAAGTTATTGTCATGAAACTAGAAAAATGCTTATTTTTTGCCCCTTTTTTTGCCCCTAATTCCCAAAATTTTGAGGTAATTACCCCCAAAAATCAATCCCAGCATTCCCTTTGTGATATGGAACCTTGTGGTACAAAGTCAGAGAGATCCATACACTAACACACAAGTTATGTCTGGAAGTTACAAAAATGCTTATTTTTGGCCTTTTTGGCCCCTAATTCCTGAACTGTTGGTACCATAACCCCAAAATCAATCCCAACCTTCCTATTGTGATATTGAACCTTATGGTAAAATTTCATAGAGATCCATTCACTTAAACTAAAGTTAGAGTGCGAAAACCAATGCGTCTTCGGACGACGACGACGGCCAACGTCATACCAATATACGACCACAAAATTTTTTGCGGTCGATAAAATGCTTATTTTGGCCCCTTTATAGCCCCTAATTCCTTAACTGTTGGTACCATAACCCCCAAAATCAATCCCAACCTTCCTTTTGTGGTATTGAACCTTATGGTATAATTTCAAAGAGATCCATTGACTTAAACTAAAGCTAGAGTGCGAAAACCAATGTGTCTTCGGACGACGACGACGATGCCAACGTCATACCAATATACGACCGCAAAATTTTTTTGCGGTCGTATAAAAATCGGAAACACATTAAGATTAGGCACATCAAAGAACACCAATACTTAGTTGTTTGATGAAGTCAAACAAAGTTTGATTTGGGACCCCAATATGGACCCACTTTGAAAACCGGGCACAAAATCAAAAATCTAAAACACTGTTAGATTAGGCATATCAAAGAACACCAATAATTCAATTTTTCATGAAATCAAACAAAATTTTAATTTGGACCCTTCGGACGTTAATGTGGACCAATTTGGAGACAGGTCCCAAAATCAAAAATATAAATACACAATTAGTTTCAGCATATGAAAGAACACCAATAATTTAATTTTTGAAGGAATCAAACAAAGTTAAAAGTTGGACCCTTCAGACCTTAATATTGATCAATTGAAAAACAGAACCAAAATCCAAATCTAAATACCAAATTTGATTCAGCATATTAAAGAACCCCAAGAATTCAAAACTTTGAAATAAACCCCATAGAAATTGCTAAAACAAAATAAGCAATTTATACATAGTCTTACAATTATTGTTTTTGGTCTCTTTTAACTAAACAGTTTGGGCCATGACCCCCAAATTCAATCCCAACTTTCTTTTTGAAGTATGGAACCTTGTGGTAAACTTTCATAGAGATCCATACTCTTATACACAAATTATTGTCCTGAAATATGAAAATGCTTGTGTTTAACCCTTTTTTGGCCCCTAATTACTATACAGCTACGATAATAAGCCCAAAAATTAATCCACACCTTCCTTATTATGGAACCTTGTGCTAAAATTTGATAGAGATTTATACACTTATACTCAAGTTATTTCCTAAAAACCAGAAAAATAGTTCTTTTGGCCCCTTTTGGCCCCCTAATTTTTAAACGGTTTGAGCCATGACCCCCCCCCCCCCACACACACACACACCCTCCTCAAATCAATCACAGTTTTACTTTTGAAGTATGGAACCTTGTGGTAAAATTTCATAGAAATCTATACTCTTATACACCAATTATTGTACTGAAGCATGAGAAATGCTTGTTATTTTGGCCCCTAATTAATAAACAGTTATGACGATAACCCCCAAAATATATCCCAACCTTCCTTTTATGGAACCTTGTGCTAAAATTTAATAGAGATCCATACATCAAGTTATTGTTGTGATCCAGACAAATAATTGTTTTTGTTAGGCCCTTTTTGGTCCCTAATTCCTAAACAGCTATGACAATAACCCCCAAAATTAATCCCAACCTTACTATTGTGGTGTGGAACGTTGTGCTATATTTTAATAGAGATATATAGACTTATACTTAAGTTATTGTCTTAAAACCAGATAAATAATTGTTTTGTTCCTTTTCCGGCCCCTAATTACAAAACATCTATGATAATAACCCCCAAAATAAATCCCAACCCTCCTATTTTGGTATTGAACCTAGTGATAAAATTCATACAGATCCATACACTTATACTAAAGTTATTGTCTGCGAACCAATATATTTTCTATGAACCAGTAACACTGACCTTTTTTGGTCACTAATTACAAAACCCCTTAGACAATATCCCCCCAAAAAGTATCCTTTAGTGGTATGGAACCTTGTGCTACAATTTCATTCATACACTTATACTCAAGTTATTGTCTGCAAACCAAAAAGTCTTCAGACGCAGACATCGCTATAACATTATACGAACGCAAAAAAGTTTGCGGTCCTATAAAAAGCAATCCATAGATTTATACTCAAGTTATTGTCAAGGAACCAGAAATTCCTAGTTTTTTGGTCCCTTATCAGCCCCTTATTCCTAAACGATTTGGGCCATGACCCCCAAAATGAATCCCGACCTTCCTATTGTGGTATGAAACCTTATGCTAAAATTTCATAGTCACATTTTGTTAGATCTGCAGTACATCCACTTCCTGTTTGCTGACAGTTTGAAATTTAACTACTCATTGATCAAAGAAATTTTTCATCAAACTAGTATTGGTCTTGAGATCTGGATACTATCCATGCATGTTTGTGTCCACATTTGTTGTTGAAAGTGCAGATTTTTCAACTTTTTGAGACGGGGCCATTCGTGTCGTTCCGACACATCTAGTTTTACATTTTTCCCATAGACTTCTATAGTAAACCCTTATGTTCTATTTTTACAAATGGGGACCAAGTTGGTTGTAGGGCAGGGTCATCTGATACATTTTTCAACAAGATACTCTAATAGTAATTTTGGCTAAGTTTGTTCCATTTGGCCAAGTAGATTAACAGGAGAAGATTTTTGTAAAAGATTAAAAAAAAATACAAAAATAGTGAAAAATTTACTTCAAAGGGCAATAACTTCTTAAGGGTCATGTTGACTTGATGAATATTATAACCCCGTTAGATTTGCTCTAAATGCTTAAAGTTTCAGAGATATAGGCCAACAACTGTATTTTACCTCTATGTTCAATTTTAAGACATGGAGGCCATCTTGGTAGGTTGGTGCGGTCATCGGATAAATTTTTTAAACTAAGATACCCTAAGGATGATTAAGGCCAAGTATGGTTTAACTTGGCCCAGTAATTTCAAGAGAAGATTTTTGTAAAAGATTACAAAAATTTACAAAAAATTGTGAAAAACTGACTTTAAAGGGCAAAAACTCCTTAAGGTGTCAATTGAAAATTTTGGTCATGTTGATTAATTTGTAGATCTTACTTTGCTCAACATTTTTGCTGTTAACAGTCTATCTCTATCTATTATAATATTCAAGATGATAACTAAAAACTGCAAAATTTCCTTAAAATGACTAATTCAGGGGCAGCAACCCAACAACGGGTTGTCTAATTTGTCTGAAAATTTAAGGGCAGATAGATCTTGACTTGATGAACATGTTTACCCAATTCAGATTTGCTCTAAATGCTTTAGTTTCAGAGATAAAAACCAAACTGCATTTAACCCCTCGTGTTCTATTTTAAGCCATGACGGCCTTCTTGGTTGTTGGGTGGGGTCATCAGATGCAATTTTTAAACTAGATACCATAAGGATGAATTAGGCCAATTTACTTTGGCGCAGTAGTTTCAGATGAGAAGATTTTTGTAAAAGTTAACCCCTCGTGTTCTATTTTAAGCCATGACGGCCTTCTTGGTTGTTGGGTGGGGTCATCAGATGCAATTTTTAAACTAGATACCATAAGGATGACTTAGGCCAATTTACTTTGGCGCAGTAGTTTTAGATGAGAAGATTTTTGTAAAAGTTAACGACGATGACGACGGACGACGACGGACGACGGACGACGAATGCCAAGTGATGAGGAAAACTCACTTGGCCCTCCACTGCTTATTTTAATAGATATAGACAAGCTACTTAAGCCTTTTTTATTATTGTCTAAAAACTGGAAAATCATCCCTTTTTTTAGTAAGAAAGTCCCAATACTCAAAATGTAAAAACAATTTTTTTTTTTCAAAAATTGAAATGGAACATATATGAACAATTCACAAAAGTTTCATGAAAATCGTTCAAAGATTTTTTGAGTTATTATAAGTCAGAAAACTGGAAAATCACCCATTTTTTGTGAATAAAATCCCATAATTCGGAAACGTAAAATCTAAAATATATAAAAATTGACAGGGAGCTTACGCCAATAGAGGTAAACAATTCACCAAAGTTTCATGAAAATTAGTGTAAGCGTTTTTGACTTGTTGTCCGAAGTGTTGAAGATGGACAGACAGACAGATTGTATACAAAGTATGTCCCGTAAAAGGGCGTATAAAACCACCATTCCAATGGAGCAACTTAGTTGTCTTAAATCTGATTAAAAGATATATTCTTCTTTCAGTTCACTATACCTTATGATATATTGATGCCGATTGGTAAATCTTATGGTTTCTTCTACCTTTGATCGGAAGGTACTGTATAATTACCTTTAGGTACAGCTCCTTGTTGTTCATATTGCTTTTGACTTGTACTGTTATATCCTGGGGTTTGGTTGGGTGTTCTAAAATTTGAAGTGTTACTGTGTTCAGAACCTGGAAATAGCATTAATAATACTAGAGTATACAAGCATTATATAGTTAATTACACTAATTCTATGAGAATAAAATCTGTTTAGTGTTCTTATGTCTCCTGTGGATGCACATATTTAATATGTCCAAGGGCAATAACTCTGATACATTTTTTTTAAAACTTTTTCATAAATAGCATCTAAGAAATGTAGGCATGAGATATAGCCATATAACAAAACCATCAAAATCAAACTTGACCTGTTATTTATTTTTGTTAAAGAGACACCCTTATCATATAGTTCTGCTTCACTTCCCTTGATTTATTTGAGCACTCAGTTAGAGTGTAGATCAGTGGTATCTCAGATTTTATTTGGACCTGTTGCTTAAATGAACGACTATGAAGAAAAATATGATGGTCAGACTAGCCTACTTTTAAGAGAAGTGATGCTATTTTTTTCCAACCCCTAAAATATTTCTATACCATTATAGGATGTTTTAGACCATTTGTTTATTGTACCATTTACCAAAAAAAATAATTTTAAACGGATAGTAGCTACGATTTTCATTAAAATTATTTTTCTAATCTATATGCCGGATTTTGTACAAAAGGTTTATTTAGAATGAATAAAACCATCACTGTTTACTTTCAAATTAGCATTTAGAAGCTTTTTAACGTTTTACACCTGAATTTAATTTTTGTCTTAGACAAAAATTCGATGTTAAGCCAACCCTTATTTATATGACCTATGTTGACCTTAACTCCGCAGTTCCCAATGCGCAATCGCAAGTTGTCCCTCGAAGGGAAAATGTTGAACAGAGGAATGTTATCGCGGAAATGGAACGTGTGTTTACAGTTTCTGCGAGAAAAAGAAACAGTAAAGAGGTGCAGATAAGTTATTGTAAATTGAATTAAATAACGGCGATGAGATCGGTCATTAGAATCATTTACAAACACCTGTCACGCAGATAAAGTCATTATATAGGTAGTCAACATTACGACGGTTTGCGAAATGTAAAAAACATTTCTGAACTTTTCGAATCCAGATCACACGAAAATAAATTGTGACGTGTTCAAATCATTATTGTCCAAAATATCTTTGTAAATTTAAGAGCAGTGATCTCACAACTTAGAAGACATTAAACATTAACTTCTTACAATTTAATATTATTCTTTTGGTGTACCCTGCATGAAGGCCCCAATTCAATTCACAAACACGTGTATACGTTATCGGCATTGTTTTGTCATACAAATATAAAACAAGTGTATAATATCGCCATTGTTGGAGAACATTGGGTTCGAATAATATCCAGACATTTGGTATATTTTGTTGTTTACATAATTTGATAAATGGTTTCAAATATGTACGTTTAATCTAAAGAAATTATCAAATACGTAAGAAAACAAAAGCACATGTTGATATTTATTTATATCCTGGTCATCTCACTCGCTGTGTCAGCAAAGTTCGGGAAGTAAACCCGATGCATAATTAATGAGATGAAAAGGCACGCTACACGATATTAATTATCAATTATTAACACTTCTGTACTTTATATAAACATTCCAGCGATCTTATTGTTAATTTTAAGTACATATCTTTGATTTTAGCAGCTTTGAAACTTGGTCATAATTTTGTCAAAATCGTAGCTACTATCCCTTTAAAAATGATCTGTAAGAAATTCCTCTGTAAAAAAAAAAAACTAGGTTGATATAAATTCCTTTTTATTTTGCTCTCATTTTTTTACCTTGAATATATTGGAAGAGCTGCAATTTTGTAACAATTCACTATCAAAATGCCAATAAAACATTTAGAGTTTGCATTTTAAAGCATTAAATATAGAGTAGGTAAGAAACCTTTAACAGAAGTATTTTTTTTTATTTTGGCCTAAATATAATTTTGGAATCTTGTAATTTCAATACAAACCACTTGTTCAATAATGCCATTGCTGATAAACCAGAGTCCTTGAGAGTATCAATAGTACTGGAGCCAATGTTTTTGTAATTGCATGAAGTCACTCTTACTCTTGGAAAATTATTTATTTGACCAAAATATTTAAATGAATATTGAGCTACTAACATGACTAATATTTGGTTTTGAACACAACTGTGCATCAATTTACCTTTATGAAATTTTGTATCACTATATGTAGAACTAAGTCAAAGAAGTACAAGTTAAACTAAAACCATTAGTTTTTGAGACAATAAATCAACAACCTTGAATTTTTTCCCTTTTTAGATGTTAGAAATCTGACACCATACTTTATTTTGTCTGCTAAATAAATATTATGTTCCAAACCCGATTCTAAATGAAGCCTTGGAACATTTGATATAAGAGAGGTAGTATAAGTCATAGATTTCTTGGCACCGATCCTTATAATATACTTCATACCTGCATCAGGTGTTAACATTCGGCATCTCCAATCCTCAAAGCTGTACCTCTGCACATTTCCATTAATATCAGCATAGTAGGATTCAGGTTCTGCAGTGAACACGCCACCAGGTAGTTTACACACACTCACTGCTACTATTTTCTTTAAGTAACCGGAAAAACATATGTGAAATTTATCAATATATATTCGATAATCATGTCATGATAATAGTGACATGCTTTCAAAATAACTACACATAAAACAAAACTAGATAAAATGTTTGGTTATAATTAATATTATATTTACAGGACATATAAAAGTTTGGTGCCTTTTTAATTTTCTGCTTTAAACTTGTTCAATATATTTATGTACATTTTACAGAGTTAGTACTTAGAGACTTCTTAAGTTTGACTAATATCAATAGAATTTACTTCAGAAAAATATTGGGTAAACAAAAAAGTTCTTACCCGATTTGCGTTTTCTTTTCCATCCCCCTGCAAAATCTAAGCCATATTAATAAAGGATATGTAATAAACACATAACATAAGAATTTACAAAGTAAATTGTTTAAGAAAACTTTTTATAGTTTGAAATTTAATAACATTTATTTTTTTTTTTTCAATTCGAATTCTGGTATATTTGATGACCAAAGATCATCTGTAAAAATAAGCATGGCAATGGATATGATGTAATGAAACGCAATTCAAAAAAATAATGGTATGATGATTTGAAAAGTTCATACCTCAACCTCAAAATATTGGATGTCCCAATGCTCTCCTTTGATAAGTTCTTTGGGATATTCCCCAAAACGCATCAAACAAATTTTTCTTTTTATTGCCTTTTCTGAAAGTGGAAAAGAGGAATTCATTTTGATTGAAAAATATATCAACTACATAATTAATCCTGTTAAATATTTTTTTCTTTCTTTTTAAAAAAAGAGTGCACACACTGATATGTCTTGCCTGCTTTACTGATCCTTACTAATCACACAAATTTAAGGGGGCCTTAGTGGTCATGGTGGTCTAAATAGTCCAACTACTGTATCACTAGCCTGTCAACACTGAAGTTGCTGCACATGTCAGGTGCATTCGACTCTAATCTTAATTGACTAGGATCTTCTAGCTGAAGGTCCATTGTTTCCTCTGGGCATCCCAGCTTCCTTCACCAATAAAATCTTAGTGCAACTAAATAGCCAATAGTACTGAAAGTGACATTTAACACCAATCAATCAATCAATCAATCAATCATAACTTTTACCTTGATCACTAATCCATGAAATGAGGCAGAGTTCAGATGAACCCTGTCTGACGGGCATGTAGATTTTGCAAGGAACCCATATACTAAATATTATTATCCTCTTACTACTAAGTGAGAAATTAAAATATCAAAAAACACTTTACAGTTTTTATACGACCGCAAAAAAAATTTTGTGGTCGTATATTGGTATGACGTTGGCGTCGTCGTCGTCGTCGAAGACGCATTGGTTTTCGCACCCTAACTTTAGTTTAAGTGAATGGATCTCTATGAAATTTTACCATAAGGTTCAATATCACAAAAGGAAGGTTGGGATTAATTTTGGGGTTATGGTACGAACAGTTAAGGAATTAGGGGCCAAAAATAAGCATTTTATAACTTCCAGACATAACTTGTGTGTAAGTGTATGGATCTCTGACTTTGTACTACAAGGTTCCATATCACAACGGGAATGCTGGGATTGATTTTGGGGTAATTGCCTCAAAATTTTAGGAATTAGGGCCAAAAAGGGCAAAAACAAGCATTTTTCTAGTTTCATGACAATAACTTGTGTGTAAGTGTATGGATCTTTCTGAAATTGTACTACAACGTTCCATATCACAAAGGGAAAGCTGGAATTGAGTTTGGGGTAATTGCCTGAAACGTTTAGGAATTAGGGGCCAAAAGGGCCAAAATAAGCATTTTTCTAGTTTCCAGACAATAACTTGTGTTCAAGTGTATGGATCTCTCTGAAATTGTACTGCAAGGTACAATACCTCAAAAGGAAGGCTGGGATTGAGTTTGGGGGTGATGAATCATAAGGGAGTTCAAAAAATTTGGGGGGGATTTTTTTTTTCCTTTTTTGTTTTTTTCTTTAAAATTTTCCATTTTAAGTTGGTTATTTCTGATTTATATTTAAAAGCAAATAATAATGATATGGCAGGAGATACACACCAAACAGGATGTGTAAATTATTATATAATAAGTATTGTGCAATAGCAAGAAATTTTCAATTGCACAGTATTGTGCAAAAGAAAATACTTTGTATCAATTGCTTATTTCTTGACCAGTTTCAATGGGGTTTTATTCTTGAACTCTTGGGGTTCTTTAATATGCTGAATCTAACCGTGTATTAAGTTTTTGGATTTTGGGCCCGTTTTAAATTGGTCCACATTGAGGTCCAAAGGGTCCAAAATTAAACTTTGTTTGATTTCATCAAAATTGAATTATTGGGGTTCTTTGATAACTGTGTATTTAGATTCTTAATTTTGGTCCCGTTTTTCAAAATGGTCTACATTAAGGTCCAAAGGGTCCAAAATTAAACTTAGTTTGATTTTAACAAAATTGAATTCTTAGGGTTCATTGATATGCTGAAGCTAAACATGTATTTAGATTTTGATTATGGGTCCAGTTTTCAAGTTGGTCCAAATCGGGTCCAAAATTAAACTTTGTTTGATTTCAACAAAATTGAATATATGGGGTTCTTTGATATGCTGAATCTAACAATGTATTTAGATTTTTGATTTTTGGACCCCGTTATCAACTTTGTCCACACTGAGGTCCAAAGGGTCCAAAATTAAACTTTTTGTTTGATTTCATCAAAAATTGAATTATTAGGGTTCTTTGATATGCCGAATCTAACCGTGTATTTAGATTCTTAATTTTTGGTCCCGTTTTCAAATTGGTCTACATTAAGGTCCAAAGGGTCCAAAATTAAACTTAGTTTGATTTTAACAAAAATTGAATTCTTAGGGTTCTTTGATATGCTGAATCTAAACATGTATTTAGATTTTTGATTATGGGCCCAGTTTTCAAGTTGGTCCAAATCGGCGTCCAAAATTAAACTTTGTTTGATTTCAACAAAAATTGAATATATGGGGTTCTTTGATATGCTGAATCTAACCATGTATTTAGATTTTTGATTTTTGGGCCCTGTTATCAACTTTGTCCACATTGAGGTCAAAAGTTTCCAAAATTAAACTTTGTTTGATTTCATCAAAATTGAACTCTTGGGGTTCTTTGATATGCTGAATCTAACCATGTATTTAGATTTTGGATATTGGGCCATAATAGGTGAATGTCCAATTTAAAATTTTTAAGTTCTTAGACCACATTCATTCTGTGTCAGAAACCTATGTTGTGTCAAATATTTAATCACAATCCAAATTCAGAGCTGTATCAAGCTTGAATATTGTGTCCATACAAGCCCCAACTATTCAGGGTTCGACCTCTGCGGTCGTATCAAGCTGCGCCCTGCGGAGCATTTTATTAAAACAGTCACTGAACAATGGCTTGTTATGTCAAAGACAATGGACATATGACAGATAGAAACTTTGACACATAAGGTATCTGTATACAAAGTATGAATCATTCAGGTTTGCTACCTTTTTAAATTTAAAGCTTTATACAAATAGTTTAAGTCGACACCGCCGCCTCAAGATTAGAATCACTATGTCTCGCATTCTGCAACTTTCTTTGCAGACCATAAACACACTAGCTGTCAGTAACTACTAGTACTCTTAGATCGGTCTTTGTGTCTTTAGTCTTTTTGTAAATTGTTTTATGTGCAATGTGACAATCTGACAAGATACGCCTTTTTCAACTAATTTTTACAGTTTATTCTTATGTTGTGCCATTACACCACTGTCACAGGTTAGGTGATGATTGAACATGTCTGACCCTGCCACAATAATTCTTTATCATGTTTATGTGCCTGTGCCAAGTCAGGAACCTGAAATGTAGTGGTTGTATCTGGTTGCAGTCATTAATATTATTTGCTTTTTTTTGTTTATTGCTTTTTACACAAATCAGGCCGTTCGGTATCTCGTTTGAATTGTCATGTATGGTCTTTTTATAGTGTACTATACAGTATGGGTTTTACTCATTGTTGAAGGTGACCTACAGTTTAACTTAAATCTACATCATTTGGTCTCAATGGCAACTCTACAACATCTTCTTATTTTTATTATAACAATTGTTCAATATGATTTCAAATTTGCACCTTTCTTACCGAAAAGAAGTAAATTTTATAAGAAAAGCCAAACAAACATATCCCCCAATTCAGTATGTGTCCGCTACAGTCATTTTTTTATTCTATATATTCCAAAGGGTGCAAATGAAATATAAAAATATTTGTGGCACTGAAAACTTTTTATGAAAGTTATGAATACGTTTGATCCGATTTTAGAGGAACATTTATGTGTATGGAAAAAAAGTATTTTAACTACTTACCAATCTCTTCATGTGAACAGTTTGATAAGTCAACGCCTTCCACTGTTCCATTCACGTCTTCAATTCCAAAATATATAACACCACCGTTGTAATTTCCAAATGCAGAAATGTAGTCTGGAGAGTGCTTTGCTATCTTATCTGGAACAGAACCTTGTCTTATCACCTTAAACTGGGTGTCACCATTTTCAGTTCTCAAGCCTTCAACTTCATGATTTAGTTTGAATTTTAGATGAGTTATATTTGGTAATTCTCCAGGTGACTCTTTTCGACGTAGAATGTCCACTGCTTTATTAAATATTACTTTAAATTTACGTGTCACAGCTGGGTAATGTAAGTGGGTATCCAAAGTAATCAAATGTGGTGCAGGTTTAATCAACAGCTGTATTACTTTTGAATTGCAATGCCCAATTGGAATTATATAATCAATTGTGTTATTGACAAAGATACTCATTATCTTTTCCTCAATTTTTGATAACCATTTATCCAAATCACTAGATCTGGCTGTTTTGTAGTCCACATTTCTTAATGTCAATTTTCTTTCTCCATAGGTTTTAAAGTTGAGGAAAGCAATAACTGCTAGCAATACAACATTATCTAGCAGGCTTTCTTTGATATGTACCTTTATTTCTTCGTTTATATTGATATCTCTGTCTGGAAAAAAAAAAACAGAATCTTTATCAATCCTTTGTCTGAGAGTCTGCAGGGGTTAAAAAATCCACTAGCCCGACGCCCGGGACTACAGCATTTAGGCCTCGGCCAATCAAAACTTGTAACCCAATATGCCCGACAGACTAGTAACAAAAAATTCTTGGCGTTTCCAAAATAGAACACTATTTTATCTTACCAATCAGATTCAACTACGTCATCTGGGATTCCCAGAATTTGAACTGATTTTGTACATGTTTTCAAAGTAGAACAAATAGCTCTGGGTGGATCCCGTACTTTCAATATCAATTTGTCAGTACAGGGCCGGGGGTATTGTACATTGCTTATGCAACCAGAGAATATAATGTAAACTGATTGTACCTCCTTCTGGATAATTTATTGCAATATAAAAATATAAATGTGAATCCCTTTTAACAGGAGAAACCTGACTTTTGTCAGATATGAACTTGTAGTCCGAGATTACTCTGACGTTCAACGGCTGTTTTGACAGACAAGCTAGGGCCGTGGGATGTCAGAGCTTGGTCCCAAGGCCCAGCTTGTCTGGCAAAACAGACGTCAGAGTAATCTCGAACTAATAAATTTGTAACATGTGCATGACCACATGTTATGGACACCATTTTGTTTTTTGTTTACATACTGTGAAGAAGCCTCCAGATCCATGACCCAAACATTAACAGTCTTCAGAAAACTTAAACTTGATGCAATAATATTTCATCAATCATGATAATCTTCATTGATATTCAAATAAATTTGATTTTTAAAGAAATAAAATATATAACAAATACAATTTCAGTTTAGAGACTGTACTCAGTTTGTAATCTATTTATATCCCACAATTAGCTTACCTGTGATAAATGTAAATATGCCATTATGGATATTTCTTTGTTTATAAAACAAATATAAAAGACACAAACTATGAATGATTGATATTTATTCACATACATATTTGAGGTCATTTGATTTATTTTAATAAATAAAGGATTTAAAACTGAAAACAAATATGAGCATTACATATACATGATATAACCAGCTGATAATTCTTTTACACAAACGTGATGATATATCTGATAAAAATCACTCCAATCCTTTTACATATACATGTATAGCAGTGGTCAAGACTTGTACCATATCAGGATTTGGTCAACTAATTATTGCAGAATATTCAATGAATTTACAATTATCGACTAATGGGATATTTTTTTGCTGACATAAGTTTTGGGTATCCGATTTGCCAAAATGTACTGTACAATGGATAAAAATTGTTAAGTTTATAAAATTCATTGTATTATGCAGCAAACTTTGAATTTGTAAGGCATACTCTGGTTAACAGGTCAGTTTTGATGGGCTAGCAGTTCTTCCAACAGGGCTAGTAAAATCCTGCTATCAATTAGCCCTGGGCTCGTGAGCTGTAACAAAATTTCTTAACCCCTGGTCTGTTAGCACAAGTACAGCTGTATTTGTTCATCTAGTTACAAATCAAAACATGGTTCATTTACCAGTAGAAAATGGTTAACATTGTTTTACAGAAGCCGTCCACTTTATTATATCCCTTCAATTTAGACTTCTTCTTTAATATGAATAACTTTGTAAATATGATGATAATTATTGGTTGCTTAATGGCTAATGGTT
Organism: Mytilus coruscus; assembly: GCA_017311375.1. Lineage (NCBI taxonomy): Eukaryota > Metazoa > Mollusca > Bivalvia > Mytilida > Mytilidae > Mytilus > Mytilus coruscus. Next base: position 82,192,152 of record CM029603.1, on the reverse strand, counting down.
AATATGTCATACATGTTCAGGACGATTGTCAATATGAAGAAGAGCTCTTCAGGGATACCTTTTTTCATCAATACATTTTTTGGAGAAAGAGAAAAATTTTTTTTAGATGCTATTTCATGGTCTTGAAGATTAGCTTCTGTCCCAGTTTCATAACCATGATAACAATCCATGAAGGTTTACATATTTATCGTTTCATAAGTTTAATCCCAGACTGTCTGTCAATGATAATGGTAAAAAATTTGTAAGGGTTCCGCGGAACCCAGTGTCTCGCCTACTTTTGCTGTTAATCGCAGGCTCAACAAAATGAGGAAAAAATTAATAAAATATTCCTCTCTATACTATCTTTTGATTGTAAGTAGCTTCTGTCCAAGTTTGGTAAAATCCAGGATAGTTTATGAATCTTATAAATGTTTTAAAACTTAAACTGCAGACTGTATGTAATGTTAACTGGAAGAAAAACTAAGTCCATTTATAAGTAAAATATGGAAAAAATGGAACAACATTTTAACAAAATTTCCTTCTAGTTACTAGCTTTTAATCATAAACAAGCTTCTGTCCAAGTTTGGTATAAATCAAAGATAGTTTAAGAAATTTATTAAAATTTTAAAAACTTTAACCACAGAGTGAATGTAATGTTAACTGGCAGAAAAACTAAGTCCATTTATAAGTAAAATTATTTAATACGGAAAAAATGATTTTTTTTTTTTCAAAATTTACTTCTGGATACTATCTTATGATCATAAACAAGCTTCTTTCCAGTTTGGAAGAAATCCAGGATAGTTTAAGAAAGTTATTAAAATTTCAAAAACTTTAACCACAGAGTGAATGTAATGTTTCCTGGCAGAAAAGCTAAGTCCATTATAAGTAAAATACGGAAAAAATGGAATTTTTTTTTTACAAAATTTACTTTTGGATATTATCTTATGATCATAAACAAGCTTCTGTCCAAGTTTGGTAGAAATCCAGGATAGTTTAAGAAAGTTATTAAAATTTCAAAAACTTTAACCACAGAGTGAATATTTGTGGACGCCGCCGACGACGACGCCGGCGGAATGTAGGATCGCTATGTCTCGCTTTTTGGACAAAAGTCGAAGGCTCGACAAAAACTAAGTCCATCTATCAGAAAAATACTGAAAATGAAAAAAATATATATTTTCAAAAGTTTGCTTCAGACATTATCTCTTAATCATAAAAAAAACTTCTGCCAAAGTTTAATAAAACTCTATAAAGGTTTGACAAAGTAATTGATGTGTAATAAACTTTAACCCCAGACTGTATCTACTTGTTAACTGAAAAAATAAATTGCTTCACTGAGCGCAGCTGGATACGACCGCAGATGTCCAACCCTGAAAAGTTGGGGCCAAAATGGACACAATATTCACGCTTGATACAGGTCTGAATTTGGATAGTAATTAAATTTTGACACATAATAGGATTCTGACACAGAATAACTGTAGTCAAAGAACTTCAAATTGGTAATATGATTTGAATTTATATTCAATTTTTGCTTTTGTGCAATACACTATGCAAATTGCCCCCAAAAAAAATTTACCCGTTTTTGCGTTTGTTATGCTGTTGAATATTAACCCCAAAAATATTTGAAGAAATTTTCTTTGAATTTCTGAAATCTGAAATGAGAAAAATTGTCCCCTCCAATTTTTTTCACCTCCCCTTTCCTTATTCCAAATAAATGTGGATTGTGTCCACATGTGGACACAGATGATGCCCCCGCTTGCATATCATATAGTTATAAAGGGACATAACTGAAGAACAATAAAAGTGACGCTACCCAAATTTGAACTTGATCTGAGTTTTGTGGTAATAAGCATTGTGTGTAAGTCTCATAACATTTGGTTGAGGCTAACTTAAGTAGAGAACAGAAACTAAAAATTCAGCAATTTTTCTATTTGTAAACACGCATAACTCTAGAACGGTTGTGTGTAAGTTTTATAACATTTGGTTGAGACAAACTAAAAAATTCAGCAATTTTTATGTTTATAAAGGGACATAACTCAAGAATGGTAAAAGTGTCGCCACCAAATTTCGTACTTAATCTGTATTATGAAGTAATAAGCATTGTGTATAAGTTTCATAACATTTGGTTGAGGCAAACTAAAGTTAGAAAACAGAAACAAAAAATTTGTACTTGATCTTAGTTTTGTAGTAATGAATATTGTGTATAGGTTTCATAATGTTTGGTTGGGGCAAACTTAAGTTACAGAATGGAAACTAAAAATTTTGCAATCTTTGGAATTATAAAGGGGCATAACTCAATAATGGTTAAAGTGACACTACCCAAATTCAACTTGATCTGTGTTTTATCACTGGAAGTCAAAATTGAACATTGCATTGTATAAAGCATTGATTGTAGTTGATTCAACTATAATCATGGACAAAGGAAGATAACTCCAATTTTAAAATTACTTGACATTTAGAAGAAAATAAAAATTTTGCAATTTTTTCATTTATAAAGGGCCATAACTCTAGAACAGTAAAAGTGATGCCACCAATATTCAAACTTGATCTGTGTTTTGTGGTAATAAGCATTGTGTACAAGTTTCATAACATTTGGTTGAGGCAAACTTAAGTTAGAGAACGGAAACTAAATATTTTGCAATTTTTCCATTTATGAAGGGGCATAACTCTAGAACAGTTAAAGTGATGCCACCAAAATTCAAACTTGATCTGTGTTTTGTGGTAATAAGCATTGTGTATAAGTTTCATAACATTTGGTTGAGGCAAACTTAAGTTAGAGAACGGAAACTAAACATTTTGCAATTTTTCCATTTATAAAGGGCATAACTCTAGAACGGTTAAAGTGACGCCACCAAAAAACTCTAGAACGGTTAAAGTGACGCCACCAAAATTCGAACTTGATCTGTGTTTTGTTGTAATAAGCAATGTGTATAAGATTCATAACATTTGGTTGAGGCAAACTTAAGTTAGAGAACGGAAACTAAAAATTTTGCAATTTTTCCATTTATGAAGGGGCATAACTCTAGAACAGTAAAAGTGATGCCACCAAAATTCAAACTTGATCTGTGTTTTGTGGTAATAAGCATTGTGTATAAGTTTCATAACATTTGGTTGAGGCAAACTTAAGTTAGAGAACGGAAACTAAACATTTTGCAATTTTTCCATTTATAAAGGGCATAACTCTAGAACGGTTAAAGTGACGCCACCAAAATTCGAACTTGATCTGTGTTTTGTTGTAATAAGCAATGTGTATAAGTTTCATAACATTTGGTTGAGGCAAACTCAAATAAGAGATTGGAAACCAATTTTGGGACGTACGGACGGATGTACGTACAGAAGGACAAGGGTAAAACTTAATGCCCCCACCGCTACGACGGGGGCATAAAAATAACTCTTTCACTCAAGTTATGATCAGTATCTCACACAATCATCATTTCTTAATAATTTACAAGCAGTGTAAGGAGGTAATCAGGGATGATTCCAGGTGTTTTCAAATGGGTCCCTTGAACATCAAATTGGGAATTTTTATCCCAATTGGGAATTTTTTATGCATAAAATCTAAGACGAAATAATATAATTTTCCTGTAAAAATGTAAAATGTATTAAGTTTCACCTGTACACTGATGTAAGAAGTTGTAACATTTTGAATAATTCTGGATGAGCTACTGATTATAATATAAATGATTACCAGATCGCTTCAACGCTTGACAGTTATTGGATTGAGACCAGGGAAGTTGTTGAATGAATATCATTGCACATGATGCACTATCATCTTAGCTATGGTAACCTAGGCCTATGTTTTTCTATTACAAAAACATATATATCAGCTAACTTAAACCACTGAAAAAAATCATTCATTGGATATTTTTTCAACAGGTCATCTTTATAAATTTACCTTTATTCAAATGGATTTCAAATTGAACTGGCCAATTGTCGAATTCAGAAAAGAAATTACAAAAAGTTTATATACTTAATTGATAAGATATTTAAAGCCATTGAACCAGTGAACTTTAACAGGGGTTTTTCTGGGCATTTTGGGAAAAAGGACCCTGGCCAGTTTTGGGAATTTTTTCACGCGCTTGCAATGAAATTGGGAAAATAGCAAATATACCAGATTTGAGTTTTAGTGTGTTTAGTTCATTAAAAGTTATCTTTTATTGTGAAAATAAAGTAAGAAACTTCCAGAATTTTACTGGCCCTTCAAAATTGAGAAGAAATTACCTCTTGGAATTGTAGTTATATGTTTACACAATAAAAACATCTACATGTAATATCAACATTTATTAATGATTAGGAAAATTACTGTCACATTTTATTGGATTTTGACATGAAAATTTGTGAACTAAAAGTAATTTTGAGTTTCTGTATTTCCTGCTTTTTCTTTTTTTTTTATATATCTTTTAGCTTTCAATTCTAGTGTTTATATTTCATTATCAACATGTATTTTGTCACCTGCCTAGAATTATTATTTTTTTATTGTATTTAATCGGCAAACCCGGAATTACCCTTATCCGTCCCCGGAATCTGACCCGGTATTGTAATTGTCTTCGTTTCCGGTTTATGGCATCCATTGTTTTTCAATGTTGTTTTTGTCAGTCAGATACAATTTTACTCGGATTTACACATTACTTGTTTGCGATTTTCGGCATAAAGCTAGCGGTTGAACAAAATGAACATCGCTGTCATGAATAATAAAGATGAAAATAAATATTGGGAATTTTGCTCCAAAAATTGGGAAAAATGTTGGGTATTTGCCATTGGGAATGGGTCCGAATACCGGACCCTGTGGAATGCTAGAAAAATCCATGTTTAAAATTATTTGGATCATTATCATAACTTTTGAAACAGTTCCATAATGATGACATAGTATTTCATGAATGGTCTATCATCAATATTATTTTCAAAAACGCTCAAACTTCTGTTTTTTTTGAGGAAATAGAGCAAAATATAAAATAATTTCTTTTACAAAACAAGTTTTCATCATATTATATAATCTGCTGTTACAAGATCGGCGCCAATTAAAATTTATTCATAAATGTTATAAATTGGAATTTGCTCTCTGCCGAGGTCTGCGTTTTATTTTATTTTCCTGAATTGGGAATTTATATTCACAAACATTTTTTGGGGCCGCCAGCCGATTTTAGGGCCGCTAAGCGGCCCTAAACTATATAGTGGAATCATCCCTGGTAATCGAACATTGTTATTTAAATTGATTTGGATTTTCCTTTTTCAGACAGCGATGTTCCTTTGGCTCCATCATACGGTGTGTATATATCCCAACTCGTTCGTTATGCCCGTGTGTGTAGTGATGTCATAGATTTTAACGAACGTAATCAATGCATCACTAGTAAATTATTAAGTCAGGAATTTCGTTACCATAAATTACGTAAAACTTTTACTAAGTTCTTTCATAGATACAAAGATTTGATTAGTAAATTTGGCTGTACCTGTAGAAATCTGATTAAAAACGGTATTTCACATCCTAAATTTTACGGTAATATTGTACTTAAAGCGCGGAAATCACTATATGATCCGTGTAAACTCATCGAACCTTTAAATAAACTTATTAGTTCAGGTTATCTTACCAATGTTGTAATTAGATCTTTGAATATAGTTTACATTGGCACTAATATCGATTTTGTCATCAGCAAATTAAAACATAACTAAATTTGTATTCTTTTCAAGCGGGATGTTTAAAGACACACCCACGTTCATTTTGATCTATAAAGAGGTTAAATTCTAACTATCCTACTGTCTGTCGATACATTTATTTTTGGCATTGCACTAGTCATGTCTTCTTTGACTGTTCATGACGTTAAAATACTAAATCCCTGGGATGTGTTTTAGTTGATTTTAGTCTCTGATGCATGATTTTTATTATTAATTGTTTTGGCTTTTAACTAGCTGTCAGTAACTGCAGTACTCTCAAATCGTACTTTCTTGTTTATTTGACCTGTTGATACTAATTGTAACGCTTTTTTGTTATTTAATGTTATTCAGGGTTATATCTGGTCTATATACCAGCTTTGATAAGTGTTTGGTACTAATATAAATTTCCACTTCATTACTATGAACATCAAAATTATTTATTTTGTTAAAATATTTCCTTTCTCTATTGTAACTGTATACGTATACCTAACAACAAAATTATTTTATTTACCTGTGTTTAAAGTTATTGCAAATGGCTGATATTTTTGTTCGAGCATATTGTTTTTCTTAAATTGTTTAACATTTCATACCGATATAACATGTTACTTTTATTATTCTTCCCTTAGTTTATTTATTTTGAATTTGCATTGTATCATAGGTTAAATTTAGTTGTTCAGTGTATGTTCAATGGTGTTAAATGTCCTTTGATTGAGTTAAGCTATTTCAGTTGATATTTTATAGTGTGTTTTCTATGTTGTGATGTTACACTATTGTTTCAGAAAAAGGGTGAAGGTTTGGTACCATTAAAACGTTTAAACCCGCTGCATTTGTTTGCACCTGTCTGTTTGAATGGTTTTACACTAGTAATTTTGGGGCCCTTAATAGCTTACTGTTCGGTGTGAGCCTAGGCTCCGTGTTGAAGACCGTACTTTGACCTATAGTGGTTTACATTTATAAATTTTGACTTGGATGGAGAGTTGTCTCATTGGCACTCATACCACATCTTCTTATATCTATATAGCTTAAAACTAGTTAATCAATAATTCATTTGTCACCAAAAATACGGTTTCACATCAAATATCAAGTAAAATTACTGTTTTTGACACTTTTGAGCACTATGATAAAGAAATGTCGACGCTGTATAGATTGAAATAAACAATTAATTTCCCATAGGCGACAATGATAGCCTTTTCGAGATACAGACTTTAGAAAGTTGATTTTTAAACGAAACCTTGCTAGAATTAAAGAAAAGTTATTAGGACAGTATTTTTGGTCCAAAAATATAGGTTCGCGTTGCTTTTCTTAGCGTAATTGTACTTATCTCCCATGCCTATCAATTTTGCACTTAAAAATATGTGTCTCATCCTAGCGTTTAAAAGACATCTCAGTTCCGTTAGGGCTAAGGAAAATAATTTATTTGGCCTTTGGTATAATGCAGAATGCACGAAGTCTCTAATAACAAAAATAACGGGCGCACATATCAACCAATCAGGATTAGCTATACTCTTAATTCTGAATACCATGTTATGCTCATAAAATGGCTGCGCCCATAAAATCTAATGGCGTATTGTAACCTATACGGTATTTGATACTTTCTAGAATCATGCAATTCATAGTTCGTTAGATGCACAAATATATATGCCACACAAAATCATCTTCAAAACGTTCTGGCATTCCTCTCTGAATTTTCACAATTTTTATCAGAGGTGACCCCAGTCAAAAATGTGAAAACAAATTTCTGATTTTTGAGTAAATGCGGTACTGCTAAAAGGGCCTGCAGATAATGTCCACTTTCTCCAATGATTCTTTATATGTCATCAAGTACTGATTATATTGATACCAAAACCGATCCAATATGTAACTACTACGGTGAATTTTGAACAACAGTTTTAAATGAAACCGTTTTAGTATAAAAGTACATTTTGAAACAGACTATAGCATTTCAAAATATGAAAAATGTGTAAATATTTGTGTTTAAACATCGAAAACTATTCGTTAACTACAAAATGTCATGCCTATTCTAATTCTTATAGTCTGCCATTCGAGTGAACATTTCAATGTTCAAAGGAGAACATTTCTGTACATTTTCACTGAATTTGGTAATTTCGATAACAGCACTTGGATCGAGATTGTCATGTTTAAAATCGATTTGTATATCCAAACTCTAGACGTGTACGTGCTTTTTCAAACAAATCAGCAGAAGTTCAGAAAATGACATATTCTCTCCACAGTAAGTCAAAAGTCGAACCCACCCTTGTTTCTAAGGTAAACGCAATACAAATATGAAACAGACTATAGCTTAAAAACTAGTAATCAATAATTCATTTGTCACCAAAAATACGGTTTCACATCAAATATCAAGTAAAATTACTGTTTTGACACTTTTGAGCACTATGATAAAGAAATGTCGACGCTGTATAGATTGAAATAAACAATTAATTTCCCATAGGCGACAATGATAGCCTTTTTCGAGATACAGACTTTAGAAAGTTGATTTTTAAACGAAACCTTGCTAGAATTAAAGAAAAGTTATTAGGACAGTATTTTGGTCCAAAAATATAGGTTCGCATTGCTTTTCTTAGCGTAATTTGTACTTATCTCCCATGCCTATCAATTTTGCACTTAAAAATACGTGTCTCATCCTAGCGTTTAAAAGACATCTCAGTTCCGTTAGGGCTAAGGAAAATAATTTATTTGGCCTTTGGTATAATGCAGAATGCATGAAGTCTCTAATAACAAAAATAACGGCGCACATATCAACCAATCAGGATAAGCTATACTCTTAATTCTGAATACCATGTTATGCTCATAAAATGGCTGCGCCCATAAAATCTAATGGTGTATTGTAACCTATACGGTATTTGATACTTTCTAGAATCATGCAATTCATAGTTCGTTAGATGCACAAATATATATGCCACACAAAATCATCTTCAAAACGTTCTGGCATTACTCTCTGAATTTTCACAATTTTTATCAGAGGTGACCCCAGTCAAAAAATGTGAAAAACAAATTTCTGATTTTTTGAGTAAATGCGGTACTGCTTAAAAGGGCCTGCAGATAATGTCCACTTTCTCCAATGATTCTTTATATGTCATCAAGTACTGATTATATTGATACCAAAACCGATCCAATATGTAACTACTACGGTGAATTTTGAACAACAGTTTTAAATGAAACCGTTTCAGATAAAAGTACATTTTGAAACAGACTATAGCATTTCAAAATATGAAAATGTGTAAATATTTGTGTTTAAACATCGAAAACTATTCGTTAACTACAAAATGTCATGCCTATTCTAATTCTTATAGTCTGCCATTCGAGTGAACATTTCAATGTTCAAGGAGAACATTTCCGTATGAAAATATTAGGTGGATTCCGCTTTAATTTAGCAGGATTCCAGACGGAATCCGCTTAAAAATTGAATTATTTAGACAGATTTAAAGCGGACATGGAATAAAGAAAAATCCGTCTGAATCATTATAAACCTTAGACGAAATGTTTACATTTTCCTGTTAAGTTAACAGGAATTCTGTAGCAACAGAAATATAAAAAGCGGAATGCTGGACTTAATGGATTTTGTTCAATTTTGTTAGGTGGAAATTGGACTTAGAATATTTCTTCAAATTTATGGCCAGAAATTGTACTTGGAAAATTTTGTTCAAATTTGTTAGGCAGAAAAAGAGCATAATATACTTAGAAAAATATATAATTTATTTAAATCTATCATTATTGAATTCAAAGTATTCACTAATTTATCTTTTAGAGGATATATTATTTCCTTAGATCAAAGATCTTTCAAAAGAATGACTATTCCCTTTATCTTGTCTCCTTGAAGCCCCAATATATTACAACTTAGCAAGGCCATTTTTTTGATGGACTGATATTTTTTTTATCTGTACACAATTTTTAATCTTTTTGACACCAAAAATATTGATAATTATAATCTCTAGAATCTCTAAAAGGGATTATGATTGCCCTGGACCTCATCCCCTTTAAAATACAAATTATTTAACAATTAATTACTTTACACATAGTCCTTCCATAACATTTTATCTGTTCTGGTTGTGTATTATGCCACCTGCTGAAATAACATCTGGGATTAACTTCAGTCTCAGAATGGGGCCACACATAGGAACATCTGTGTACACTTTTTCAATGTGAAATGATTCTTATGATATACTTTTATCTTTGAATCATTATATAAGCCTTGAATCTGCATGAATGTTTCATAATTCATAAACAAAATATGTTTATGACCTGTCTAGTTATGAATATTACGTATGAATTTAGAATTTTATACTAAGTTACTGTACCAAGTAAATCCTTATGGTGCCCCAACTGACCATGCAAATGTAGCAGTGCCAAGGAAAATACACACAGGTCACATGACAGCTACACAGATTCAAATTTTTGGTGCTGTTGTGCAAACATTGAGAAAAGTTTGTTTCGTTATGCTATTGTCAAAGGCAGAGGATATAAAAAGCAAGTGGAAGACCTAGAAAAGTTACCAGATTAAGGAGATGACTCTAACATTATTGTTTTCTGGCATATTGATCAAGATGTTGGTGTTATACTAAAAACATTACTGTTGTTTTAAATGAACTGGATGGAGATTCTACAAAACTTATGTGTGTTGTTACAGTTTAAATGGAATGTCATCATAATTGGTAAGTTTTTTATCATTTAAATTAAATTGTTTTGAAATATAAATATATCATATATTTTAACCTTCATTTGGATAAGGGATCCTTTTTTCATATCAATCCAAATGCAAATATATTTGTAAAGCTAAAATTACCACCTTCTGCCTTATGTTGCTTGCTGATTCACATTGTTTCTTATATTTAAGACTGATGGCGGAAATTTGGTTGCTACAACTCCTTGAAATGGAGTTTATAAATCTACCAAAAAATGTCCTTATTTACAACTAAAAAAATGATTGCCTTACAAATTATATAACTAAGAATTTCAACACACTTTATAATAAATACATAACAAAGGTACCAGGCTTATAATTTATATTAGGCCAGACGTCTATAAAAGACTCATGAGTGATGCTCAAATCAAAATAATTGAAAGGCCAAATAAAAACAAAGTTGAAGAGCATTGAGGACCAAAAGTTCCAAAAGTTGTGCCAAAATTACGCGTGTGAAAATAGATTTTTTTAATTTAAATTTTGAACTGCTTTTTTTTATGAATAATACTTTATAGTTCATGTATTTGATTTTTACAGATGGTTAAGTTGTTGCACTGACATCAGACATCCAAGGTGACAGGCGAGTTCAAGAAAAGCCATGACAAATGCAAAAAGAGTGCACCTTAAATAAACATCAGCTATTGGTATGTACATGTATTTGGTCTCTTGGTACAGCTACACGTTTTATTATATATTGATTTTGCCTATTTTTTATTCCTAAAAACACATTCGTTGTATAGTTTAAACATGATATATTGCATTTAAAATCATTTTTTAACATGGTTCAAAATTCTGCTTTCAGCATGCAATTTTTGTTTAGCTATAGTAAGGGATATTTTTTTTATCAGCTTGCAGATTATCTGTTTAATAAAGACAATTGAATTTGCACCATGAAAATTTGGTAAATTTATTCAATTGACCTTACAATTGCATTTGGTTTTCTAATGTATGCCTTAATTTATATTTTTCAGATTATGTCAATGCTTGATGTAAAAACAACAGTTGTATGCAGGAGTGTCATTATAGTAATTGATGCTGTATAACAGAGAAAGTTAGCTATGCAAGAAAGAATTTGGACAGAAAAACTTTAAAAAGACATTGAAACATTAATTGTGACTCTTATAATGTTAATTGATGCAGAAATTGTAAAGAAATGAAAATTTTATCAAATTTAAGAAGTAGTTTTTTAATTGTAAAAAATGGAAAAAGCCTTCGACTGTCAAAATGTTAACCTTCATAGGCAGAAATTATTTCCGTCTTTATAGGCGGAAATATTTTCCGCCTTTTTAGGTGGAAATATTTTCCGTCTTTTAGGTGGAAATATTTTCCGCCTCTTTAGGTGGAATATTTTCAAGTGCTTTATTTCCCTTTTATAAGACGGATTTTTTTCCTCCTAAGATAGGCGGATAAATTTGCATATTTCGGCTCTATTCCGCCTGGAATCCGCCTGGAACCCATGTAAGAAAGATTCTTGGCGTAAAGGGGACCTTAAATGGATTCCTCTAAAAATCCGCCTGGAACCCATATAAAATTCACCTGGATTTTTTCGTACAGGTTCTGTACATTTTCACTGAATTTGGTAATTTCAATAACAGCACTTGGATCGAGATTGTCATGTTTAAAAATCGATTTGTATATCCAAACTCTAGACGTGTACGTGCTTTTTCAAACAAATCAGCAGAAGTTCAGAAAATGACATATTCTCTCCACAGTAAGTGAAAAGTCGAACCCACCCTTGTTTCTAAGGTATAACGCAATACAAATATGAAACAGACTATAGCTTAATAAAATGCTCCGCAGGGCGCAGCTTGATACGACCGCAGAGGTCGAACCCTGAACAGTTGGGGCAAGTATGGACACAACATTCAAGCTTAATACAGCTCTGAATTTGGATTGTGATTAAATATTTGACACAGCATAGGTTTCTGACACAGAATGAATGTGGTCTAAGAACTTAAAAATTTTAAATTGGACATTCACCTATTATGGTCCAATATCCAAAATCTAAATACATGGTTAGATTCAGCATATCAAAGAACCCCAAGAGTTCAATTTTTGATGAAATCAAACAAAGTTTAATTTTGGACCCTTTTGACCTCAATGTGGACAAAGTTGATAACGGGGCCCAAAAATCAAAAATCTAAATACATGGTTAGATTCAGCATATCAAAGAACCCCATATATTCAATTTTTGTTGAAATCAAACAAAGTTTAATTTTGGACCCCGATTTGGACCAACTTGAAAACTGGGACCATAATCAAAAATCTAAATACATGTTTAGATTCAGCATATCAAAGAACCCTAAGAATTCAATTTTTGTTAAAATCAAACTAAGTTTAATTTTGGACCCTTTGGACCTTAATGTAGACCAATTTGAAAACGGGACCAAAATTTAAGAATCTAAATACACGGTTAGATTCGGCATATCAAAGAACCCCAATAATACAATTTTTGATGAAATCAAACAAAGTTTAATTTTGGACCCTTTGGATCTCAATGTGGACCAATTTAAAAACAGGGCCCAAAATCCAAAAACTTAATACACGGTTAGATTCAGCATATTAAAGAACCCCAAGAATTCAAGAATAAAACCCCATTGAAATTGGTCAAGAAATAAGCAATTTATACAAAGTATCTTCTTTTGCACAATACTTTGCAATTGAATATTTCTTGCAATTGCGCAATACTGTGCAATTGAATATTTCTTGCTATTGAGCAATACTGTACAATTGACAATTTCTTGCTATTGCGCAATATTGTGCTATTGGATATTTCTTGCTATTGCGCAATACTGTGCAATTGAAGATTTCTTGCTATTGCGCAATACTGTACATGTGCAATTGAAAATTTCTTGCTATAGCACAATACTTATTATATAATAATTTACACATCCTGTTTGGTGTGTATCTCCTGCCATATCATTATTATTTGCTTTTAAATATAAATCAGAAATAACCAACTTAAAATGGAAAATTTTAAAGAAAAAAAAAGGAAAAAAAGGAAAAAAAAAAAAAATCCCCCCCCCTCAAATTTTTTGAACCCCCTTATGATTCATCACCCCAAACTCAATCCCAGCCTTCCTTTGAGGTATGGTACCTTGCAGTACAATTTCAGAGATCCATACACTTGAACACAAGTTATTGTCTGGAAACTAGAAAATGCTTATTTTGGCCCTAATTCCTAAACGTTTCAGGCAATTACCCCAAACTCAATTCCAGCTTTCCTTTGTGATATGGAACCTTGTAGTACAATTTCAAAAGATCCATAGACTTACACACAAGTTATTGTCATGAAACTAGATAAATGCTTGTTTTTGCCCTTTTTGGCCCCTAATTCCTGAAATTTTGAGGCAATTACCCCAAAAATCAATCCCAGCATTCCCTTTGTGATATGGAACCTTGTGGTACTATGTCAGAGATCCATACACTAACACACAAGTTATGTCTGGAAGTTACAAAATGCTAATTTTTGGCCCCTTTTTGGCCCCTAATTCCTTAACTGTTGGTACCATAACCCCCAAAATCAATCCCAACCTTTCTTTTGTGATATTGAACCTTATGGTAAATTTTCATAGAGATCCATTCACTTAAACTAAAGTTAGAGTGCGAAAACCAATGCGTCTTCGAACGATGAACGCCGGACGACGACGACGAAGACGACGACGACGCCAACATCATACCAATATACGACCACAAAAATTTTTTTGCAGTCGTATAAAAACTATTTTTTGTAAGGAACTGACTTCCTCCCTTTAAAAGTATAGAAAATCAAATGAAGTTTTTAGAATAAACTGTAGCAAAAGAAGTGTTTAAACTTTTTGTTTGAAATGAACCTTATACCCTCGCACATAAAATAAACGGATTTATCTACAATCAAAAACCAGCAACAGATTTTATGTAGCAGAAGACAACTACACTGTAGATGACTAGAGTTTTAGTGACTACGTTTTTAATACCTGTTGTCAATAAATCTGGTATGACCATTTTAACGACCCCACCTAAAGCATTTCCACCTAAAATAATGTCAACACATGGTTAAACCTGGTTTGTCCAGAATTAATAAACTTTGCATATGCAGAAGTCAAAATTTTATGTAAGAATACAAATAATACCTTTGATAAAAAACAATTTTGTCTTCTAAATAAAAAATCAATGTAATTGTTGCAACGGCAGAAATGTCTAAATGGCATGAAAATTGATTGGATAAAGATTTGATGATTCCAAAAGATGTAAATTTCATATATAGAATTGAACCTAAAAGCAATTTATAGTTATCCTATATTTTCTATCTAACTTTCCAAGTCTCACTATCAAATCTAATCTGGAAGGTCTTACTAAAAACTACTTTTGGTGCAATATGACTTTGTGATAACTGACTTGCCTATTAAGACAGCTTTAACCATGCAAAGCAATAGTTCTGCTTATCTTATGTAAGTTTTTATTTCACTTTTCAAAAAGAAATAACCTTTCCCTTTGTATACAACATTTGTTCTATGGAAAAGAATATACAAGGGCAAAGGTTATTGTTAAAGCACATTTAAAGTTGACAATGGTTGTTTTACCTGCAGTAGATGTTGGCCGGAAGTTACGAAATTTACTTTTCCCTCTTTGCCTCTTACAAGGTTCATCAAGGTCATCTATGCAAGCTTTATGTACACTCAATTCACACCCTGAAAAATTCAAACCAAACATACTTTTATGTTAATGAATTTACATGCTCAAAACTACAATTCATTTTTTTTTTATGCTCAAAAGAATTCCACATTTTCTCCACCTTTATACTTATTGCTAATATGTGTATTTGTGTATGAAATGTTATTGTGACTCTTTCACTAATGATATTCTGACATGCCACAATGGATGTGATTTCATTAACAAATATCTGTTTGCTATGACAAATATCTATAAAGATGTGTTTACACGGTATGATTTTCCATCTGATTTTCAATCTGATTTGACACCATGGCCCAGATCATTCGTACAGTGTTTTATTCACATGATCTGATTTTTCATTTCATAACCAAACAACATCTGACTTTAGTGTTCACATGGTGCAATTTTTGTCGAAACGACATGATAGGTAAATAAAAATCGGATGAAAAATTGATTAAGATTAATGTAGCAAATTTTAGATGACATGGTTAGAAAATCCTTAACCCATCTGACATTTTTTTTTTCATTCTCTTGTGATCGATTGCCTTTTTGTAATTATTGTGGGATTCTGCTGTTCTCATTTCTTCATTGGTGTATATTCAATTATAATATCATTATTTCCCCATCGTTGTCTGGCTTTTTTTTTTGGATTGTGTAATAAGGTGACCATGCCTGACCGTCACAAAAAAGTCCTTCTTGCAGATCATCAAAAAATAATGTACAAGCATGTATCATTGCAAACAAAGAAAAACATTTCCATGGGAATCAATTTTGTAAATTTTGAAACCAAACATCAATTCAAAATATGTTGTACCTATATGTATACTAGATATCAAGTTTCATCAAAATCCCAGCACTATGAATTTTTAAAAGTTTTATGGCTGCTACTTGATAATTAATTAGATTGGGAATCAATTTGGGTAAGCATAATATTAACCTATATATATTAACATTTGTTCATATTCTTGCCCAAAAAAAGATGTTTCTCATAATTTCTTATTTTTAACATAATGTTACTTTTTATTGCAATACTTTTTTTTTATAAAGTTATCACAAAATCAATTTTGACACTGGGCATCATTTTCGTATTGCATGTTAAACAAGCATTCTGTGAGTATTGCATGGCAATACATAGTCCCCTACCGGTTAAAAATTCATTGTAATGGAACGAAATTCTAACTTGATCTATAACTTGTCATGGTGTAAACTACATAGAATAACAAACAAACCTACCACTAAATTCTTCAAATAATTTACTAAAGAAAAGCAAAATAATCAAAAATGTCATTTATCTCAATACAATGTATTTTACAAAAATGAGTTATTTCCCTTTGAACAGAAATCTAGTAATTAATAAGTATTTCACCAAAAATTTAATTCTAGGGAAAGGGCTTTAACTGAACAAGGAGAAAAGCTCAAATCGTGAAAATCGAACTTGACCTGTAACTTGTCATGATAAAACAATACACCAAATATCAAGCATGAAGAAAAAAAGTCTGGAAAACTGATTTGCCGGACTGACGGACAGGCAGACGGATGGAGTGCAAAACTAAAGTCCCCTTCGACTTTGTCGGTAGGGGACTAATAATCAAAATTCCATATACATTGAAAGAGGTTTTCCTTTTATTGGTATAAATACTGTGAATAAAACTTTTTGGTTGAGACAAATTTGAATGATCGTATGACATAGATATGCTGACTGACACAAAGACATGAAAATGACTACTATTTGGCACCAGCCACACCCTAATAATTGTTTTAGAATTTGAAAATTAAGCTGCCTTAGTTTGAAAAATATTGTACCTCAGAAAAATCAGTGGTAGAATCCTATATTAAGTACTATAGCAGATGATCTACTATGGCAATGATCAGCATGATAACATATCAAACATATGACAATATATAGTTGGGCTACAGTGACCTACCTTGGCAATAATATGCTTGGTAACCAACTCCCCAAATAACTTTATCACAGTGAATACATTTTTCTACTTTATAATAATGCTTTAACTGAAACTCGTGTTGCTGCACCTGTAAAAATAAACAATATGAATTAAAAGAAAATGTAAGGTATACATCAATGAAACAGCATTATAAACTTACAAATGACACCAAAAAAAAAGCTCTGCTGGGGCGCAGCTTGATACGACCACAGAGGTTGAACCCTGAACAGTTGGGACAAGTATGGACACAACATTCAAGCTTGATACAGCTCTGAACTTGGATTGTGATTAAATATTTGACACAGCATAGGTTTCTGACACAGAATGAATGTGGTCTAAGAACTTTAAAATTTTTAATTTATCTATTATGGTCCAATATCAAAAATCTAAATACATGGTTAGATTCAGCATATCAAAGAATCCAAAGAATTCAATTTTTGATGAAATCTATAAATAAATCAGAAATAACCAACTTAAAATGGACAATTTTAAAGGAAAAAAAAGGTGGGGGGGAGGAAAAAAAATTCCCCCCAAAATTTTTTGAACCCCCTTATGATGCATCAGCCCCAAACTCAATCCTAGCCATCCCTTTGTGGTATGGTACCTTGCAGTACAATTTCAGAGAGATCCATACACTTGAACACAAGTTATTGTCTGGAAACTAGAAAAATGCTTATTTTTTGGCCCCTTTTTGACCCCAAATTCCTAAACGTTTAGGGCAATTACCCCCAAACTCAAACCCAGCTTTCCCTTTGTGATATGGAACCTTGTACACTTACACACAAGTAATGGTCCTGAAACTAAAAAAAATGTTTGTTTTTTGCCCCTTTTTTGCCCCTAATTCCTAAAATTTTGAGGCAATTACCCCCAAAATCAATCCCAGCCTTCCCTTTGTAGTATGGTACCTTGCATTTCAATTTCAGAGAGATCCATACACCTGAACACAAGTTATTGTCTGGAAACTAGAAAAATGCTTATTTTTGGCCCCTTTTCGGCCCCTTATTCCTAAAAGTTTTGGGCAATTACCCCAAAACTCAATTCCAGCTTTTCCTTTGTGATATGGAACCTTGAGTACAATTTCAGAAAGATCCATACACTTACACACAAGTTATTGTCATGAAACTAGAAAAATGCTTGTTTTTTGCCCCTTTTTTAGGCCCCTAATTCCTACAATTTTGAGGCAATTACCCCCAAAATCAATCCCAGCATTCCCTTTGTGATATGAAACCTTGTGTTACAATGTCAGAGAGATCCATACACTAACACACAAGTTATTGTCTGGAAGTTACAAAATGCTTATTTTGGCCCCTAATTCGAACTGTTGGTACCATAACCCCAAAAATCAATACCAACCTTCCTTTTGTGGTATTGAACCTTATGGTAAAATTTCATAGAGATCCATTCACTTAAAACTAAAGTTATTGTGCGAAAACTAATGTGTCTTTGGATGACGACACGACGCCAACGTCATACCAATATACGACGAATAAAAAAAAAGCTATAGGACAAAATAAGTCTTTTACAATAAAAAGGTGTCTACAATTTGTCAAACTTTTAATCTTTACAAGTTGTAAACAGTTGTTATCTATGTTATCTCATAGTATACATAGTGGGAAAACCAATGACACGAGAACAAATGAAAAGAGACTCTTGTTATCAAAAAGGAAGAAAAATCATTTATTTATTTACACAGGTAACCATTCTGTTTAAAAGTTATTTCAGAACCACAATAGAACATAAATTAAGAAATTATCTGTTTAACTATGTCATTTGAATTATACATGCAAATACATAATTTCTTATTTTCATTAGTTATTGTGATAATAGCATTAGAAGCTTGTTAAATTGAAATTTAAAAATTGTTAAAATATGCTGCATATTTATTAAAAATATTGAAAACAAGAATGTGTCCCCAGTACACGGATGCCCCATCAATATTATCATTTTCTATGTTCAGTGGACCGTGAAAATGGGGGAAAATCTCTAATTTGGCATTAAAATTAGAAAGATCATATCATAGGGAACATGTATTCTAAGTTTCAAGTTGATTGGACTTCATCTTCATCAAAAACTACCTCGACCAAAAACTTTAACCTGAAGCGGGACGAATGGACGGACGGACGAACAGAAGAACGAACGAACAGATAGATGGACGCACAGACCAGAAAACATAATGCCCATAAAAATGGGGCATAATAATGCCCATAAATGGAGCATAAAAATCCACATAGTACTTAGCATGATAAAATTTCCTATAACTACACCTATTATCCACAACTAAGCATTCGAGCACGACGGTCTGCTCGATGTCATGACATGTTTCAATATAAAATATTGTCTTTGCATGATTGTAACGATTTAAAAGTTATGTCATTTTAATAATAGGTTGTCTTAATTGTGTACATGTATATGTGGTCTTCTTGATATATTCACATTAAAAGTTTACATCAGATTGAATTTGCCAAGTAACTTTTAAAATTTCAAAAGTGTTAATATTTGCTGAATCTATATTGATTTTGTTGTTATTTTTTTCCTGAACTTCTCTTCTCTAACTTCATATATGTACCGATAATTGACATGTTTCAGGTAGGTAATACAGCCAGTGGACAGATAAATTTTGGTTGGTACCCAAGGAAGTTATTGGCATAACAACATTTTTAACAAATTTTACACACAACTCCTTTAGCCTACTTTTGTCTTCATTTGCTACATTAAGAGGCTAATAACAGCATCATATGGTAACTTAGTTTTTATTTAAATTTATTTTTATTATTACTTTTTAACATAATGTTTTCTTGTGAATTAATAATCAATACAGTCCTTGAAGAGAAAATGCCAAACCATAAAGAGATCATATTTTGAGAATTTGTAAGGGAGGTAATGTTTTGCCACTAGATTTCCTTCTGTTCGTGTGCCTATAAAAACACACAACCTATATCATAATTCTAAATTGCAAGCCAGTCCATTTCTGCGAAAGCATACAAATAGATCTGTTAGTAGGATTTGTGTGACAAATTTTTAAAGCACTTTTATGACATTTTTTTTCCTTTTACCCCTTTTTTAGTCCCCTACCAACGAAGTCAAAGGGGACTTGAGGTTTGCACTCTGTCCGTCTGTCCATCTGTCAGTCCGGCAACTCAGTTTTCCACAGTCTTTTTTTCTTCGTTCTTGAAGGTATTGATTTGATATTTGGTATATAGTTTTATCATGACAAGTTATAGATCAAGTTCGAATTTTGTTCTGGTCTGATGATTTATTCCAGAGTTATGGTCCATATAAAAAGTCCATAACTAATGTTAGAGTACTATGTTAAACCATATAATCTGTACAAAGGGAGATAACTCATTTTTAAAAGACATTCTTTTGTAATTGTTTGAGGAATTTTGTGGCAGGTATTTATGTTATTTTGTATAAACTAATTTTCTGAATGCTACATGTATATATATATATATTTTTTTATTAAGTGAAATTCTTTAATTAGATAATAATCTATTTTTATAAAGGTATATATTTCATTACATTACATTGTGTAGATAAAAGTTGTTGACATTTTATAGATAAGTTACAAATCTCTATTAGTTTGTGACAAATAAAAGAAAAATATTTGGAACTATTAATTATATTTGATTGTAATTTGAAAATAGATATACATTGTATTACATCATATCTAATTTTAGAGAACTATTAATCATATCTAATATTAGAGTGTTATAGGTTTTCCACACTTTTTTCATCATGCTTGAAGATATTGATTGACAATTGGTATATAGTTTTATCATGACAAGTTACAGATCAAGTTGAAATTTTGTTTCGGTCTGATAATTTTGTGCAGAGTTATGGTCCTTGAAAAAATCACTCATATATTCAGTTTTCCACATTGTTTTTAGTCATGCTTGAAGATATTGACTTGATATTTTCTTTTTGTTTACACCATGACAAGTTATAGAACAAGTTAGCATTTTGTTCCAGTATAATGAATTTTTACCCGGTAGGGTACTATATTGCCATGCAATACTCTCAGAATGCTTGTTTTTTTAATTTTACAATTTTTGGCCAAAAATTTTAAATAACAGTAAAGGATGAATTTCATCTGTGACTTTTCATTCAATCAAAGTGCTTTTGAGCACTGAGTAGGTTTTGAATTCAATTTGGCCAGTGAACTTTGCATTGTATTAAGCAAAGAAACATATTCAGGCAATATTGTGAAGAGTTATTTCCCTTTGTCATTAAAAGAAGGTTAATTTTTTGCCACTTTATTCTTGATAAAATTGTTTTCTTGAAAAGTATGGCAATAAACACACATTTATGTATTAGATACCAGTAAGACTAGTCCATAACCAAAATGCCTCAATATGAAATTGTGCATTATAAATTATATATATACACACTGACCATGAAATCATTTCTTAACAAAACCCAGTCATGAGGTCATATGAGCAGTATTTTAAGTAAATGTTTGTCAATGGAAAAGCATTTACTACAAAATTTAGTGCAAGGGCTTTTATTGTGGTCATCCATGCATAGTTATTTAGTACACGGAAAAAGAATACACTTTAAAAAGGTAAATCAGGAGTTGCTAATATGTGCTTAAGTATATAATCCCTTACTTTGCTGACTCTCATATTTAATCATGAAGAAAGGGAATGTCATTCTCTTACATGGTATACAGTAATTATATATTTGAAAACATTCGAGGGCCTATATGTGAAAAGATTTGCTCTTGCTTGTATTGAATATGATGGCCTATATATATGTGAAAAGATTTGTTTATGCTATTATTGTATAAGAGGGCCTCAGTGATGATAAATTATTGCTACTTACTGTGTTGACTTTCTTTAAATAAAGAATTTATTATCATTATTATTATTATAGAGTCTATTAAATTTTCATCTCACTTACACAATGCACAAGTAGAGATAAGTTTGAAATACAGCTAACCAGCCAGGGACTATTGGAATTTGTCTCCAATTTGTCTAATCTTTACCCAACTAATGTTATAAAAAGAGATTAGCAATGTCTTAACAAACTGACAATTTTGTTCCTCATATTTCAAATATTACATGGGTGCCACATCTGGAGCAGAATCTGCTTACCCTTCTGGAGCACCAGTCTTTAATGTTTATGTAGTATTTTGTAAACTGTTATTTGTTTTTCACCATGATTTTGTTGATTCTCTTTGCCTTGTGAGTTTTCTTGTTTTTCACCATGATTTTGTCTATTCTCTTTGCCTTGTGAGTTTTCTTGTTTTTCACCATGATTTTGTCGATTCTCTTCGACATGTGAGATTTTTTTGTTTTTCACCATGATTTTGTCGATTCTCTTTGACTTGTGAGATTTTTTGTTTTTCACCATGATTTTATTCTCTTGACTTGTGAGATTTGATTTTCCCTTTGGTATGTTCAACCTCTTTTTCACATTTTTATATTAGGTAAAATTACAAGCTCCTTTTAAATACAACAACATAACTCCGTGTAAAAGAATACTAAAAACATCTCCCATTTAAAGAGTTTTTCTGACAGTTTTTCTCTTTAGCCGAACTTTTTTGACTCAGCCATATTGAAGACAATATATATACAGAACTTATTTTCTATTCATATTTTGTTTACCTTTTTCTTTTGTTGTCCTATCTTTAATAATCGTTTATCTTTGGCTATAAAACTCTGGACTCTGTCCATGGATGAGTTGTGTCTATTTACACCAACATTACGTAGGAATGTATTGAGGGCCCAGCCCATTGCTAATTCTCGTTCTGATTTTATTGCATCTTCACCACCATCGCCTCTGCTGTAAAATGGTAACAAAAATTGAAATGAAAAGACGAAAATTTTTATTTCTAGATCACAATCATTTTAATTTACGCATGCATGAATCTATAAACAAAAATACAATAGATGTAATAGGTGGGTTCTGTAAAGTGAGTTAATCAGAATGAGAACAAAGTAAAAATAAATGTTACAGGTGGGTTCTGTAAAGTTATTTGAACAAGATGAGATCAAAGTACAATAAATGTAATAGGTGGGTTCTGTAAAGTGAGTTGATCAAGATGAGATCAAAGTACAATAAATGTAATAGGTGGGTTCTGTAAAGTGAGTTGATCAAGATGAGATCAAAGTACAATAAATGTAATAGGTGGGTTCTGTAAAGTGAGTTGATCAAGATGAGATCAAAGTACAATAAATGTAATAGGTGGGTTCTGTAAAGTGAGTTGATCAAGATGAGATCAAAGTACAATAAATGTAATAGGTGGGTTCTGTCAAGTGAGTTGATCAAGATGAGATCAAAGTACAATAAATGTAATAGGTGGGTTCTGTAAAGTGAGTTGATGAGGACGAGAACAAAGTACAATTATTTAATAGGTGGGTTCTGTAAAGGGAGTTGATCAACTTCAAAAAAAAAGTGTAGATTGAGAACAAAGTACATATATCGGAGGGTTCGTTTTTTTTTTTTTACTTTCATCTATTTTCAGTTATTCTGAAACAACATATTGTTCTGGTAATCCATATAATTTTGTATACAAGCATTTTAAGAACATTAAAACTTTGTTTATTTTATCTAATTACTTACAAGCACCTGTCTAGATGAGGCATTACATATTTTTCTACAACAGCTATTTCTTCATTTTTCTTCATTATGTCCTTTAACTCATGAGCACCAAACATAGAAGAAAACCCTAGAAAGATCAAAACACTTTTCAATCATTATATATGAATAAGGGGAGATGCGAGGTATACATCAATTTGACAGCAACCCTATTACAAAAATATAATAAATCGCACATTGAGTTCTGAGAAAACATCTACAAAGATGGAGTGGGTGGTGGTTGATAAAAACATGGATGTCATACTGCAGGATAAGTATATTTAATTTTCAGTTTATAAAATATTTAATTGAACTCGATCTAAGACTGCAACTCCAACATACAAAGCTGACCTTGGGTTTTAGCCTTTTTGTTTTAGACCTTTTTTGTTATAAAGTTCTTGAATGTTTTAGGTATATTTTGTTTCCCAGTCAAAATCTTTCATTCAGCTATTAAGAGTAAATTCTGTAATAAAATTTATTTTAAAAGGCATCAAAACTTGTATCTCTACCATTTCAACCAACTATTGAGTCATCTTCAAATAAAGAATTTATTATTATTATTATTATTACATTGATTATTATTACATTGTATTATTATTATTATTATTATTATTATTACATTATTATTATTATTATTATTATTATTATTATTATTATCATTATTATTATCTATAAAATGTACATCTCAATGCACTATCTTGTGTGTATATCTAAAATAAAATGCTTCACTGAGCGCAGCCTGATACGACCTTAGAGGTCGAACCCTGAACAGTTGGGACAAATTTGGACACAATATTCAAGCTTGATACTGTCTGAATTTTGATTGTGATCAAATTTTTAGACATAATATAGGTTTCTGACACAAAATAAATGTGGTCAAAGATCTTTAAAATCTTTTAAATCTTAAACCCCCAAACTCAATCCCAGCCTTCCCTTTGAAGTATGGAACCTTGTAGTACAATTTTAGAGAGATCTATACACTTAAACATAAGTTATTGTCTGGAACCTAGAAAAACGCTCGTTTTTGGCCCCTTTTTTGCCCCTAATTCCTGCATGTTTGGGGCAATTACCCCCAAACTGAACCCTAGTCTTCCCTTTGTGATATGGAAAATTGTGGTACAATTTCAGAGAGATCCATACACTTACACACAAGTTATTGTCCGGAAACTACAAAAATGCTTGTTTTTTGGCCCCTTTTGGGCCTCTAATTCCTAAACTGTTAGTACAGTAACCTCCAAAATCAATCCCAACCTTCCTTTTGTTGTATTGAACCTTCTTGTAAAAATATTTCTTCAAAATAATATTAAATTCTGACACCAAACCACTTTTCTTTAAATTCCTAAATAGTTGATAATAAATTTTATATGAACTTTGTCTTGTCTTTTATATGCAAAAAAATGAAGTGAAACTTTAGTTAATGATTGAGATAAATGGTAATACCCCCAATCCTTAAAAAAAAAATTTTTATGTCTGGGCCTTTCATAGCCGACTACAGTATGGGCTTTTCTCATTGTTGAAGGCCGTACAGTTGCCTATAACTGCTTACATCCACTTTATTTGAACTTTGGTGGATAGTTGTCTCATTGGCAATCATACCACATCTCCTTATTTTTATATTAGTACATGTCTTACCTATTTCTTTTTTGGCACAAAATTCTTGCAGCATATTTTGTAATTCTGTCTGTACACTTAATCGTGCATGATCAAAGACTTTCCGTAATATATCCTCTTTATCATTTCTATATACTAATATATTGTCTATTTCTACACTTATACTTTCATCGACATTCAGTTTTAAAGGCTGAAATTAGAACACATAATAAGAATATTAACAAGAAAAAAATACCGTGAATTCATTAGCATTATTTGTGGGGTAACAATTTTCGTTGATTTTGTTGGTACAGGTAAACCAAGAATTTAAAATATTTAACAAAGTATAAATTGTCTATAGGCTTGTAAGCTAAATTTTGCAAAACCACAGAATCAAATTTCCATGAAAATACAATTTTTCTTCAATGCATGAAAATAGGTATCCACAAAAAATAAATGAATCTGCAGTAATACAATATCATTATGTGACAATAACAACTAGACATCATTGAGATGGGAGCCATCTCTGTGGGACCCGCTGTAAATAACGTGTAGTAGGACATGGAGTTTTCAACTGAAACCAAAGTTTTTGACCTTTGACCTAGGAAGTTGTACATACATTATGACACACCCGCTGATGTTGGTTAATATACATGTCAATTATAAAGTATGAAATCATAACGGTTCTCAAGATATAGAGAAGACACAGTTTGTTAGGGAAGGACGGACCTTTGACCTTGGAAGTTGTACATACATTATAACACACCCTCTAGTGTTGGTTAATATACATGTCAAGTATAAACTTTGAAATCATAACGGTTCTCAAGATATAGAGCGGACACGATCTTTACCATAGGACATGGGGTTGTGAACTGAAACCAGTTTTTGACTTTGAACTTTGACCTAGGAAGTTGTACAAACATTATGACACACCCTCTGGTGTTGATTAATATACATGTTAAGTATAAAGTAGAAATTATAACGGTTCTCTAGATATAGAGTGGACACAATTTGTTACGGACAGATGGACGGACGGACAGACTGATCACTATAGGGTGACCCGCCACTAGGCGGGCCCTAATTAAATATCAACATTTGCTGTGGCTTGACAAACATTTCCAGTATCAGCAACAACAAAAAATCAATTGTGAAAGCTGTAAATAGTTTCACATTTTCAACAACAACAAAAAAAGGTGCTAAAATTAAGATTACTGTGGTAAATAAATGATCATCTAAATCCTGTTCACTTTAAATATTTAAAATATTAATGTAACAATTGCATTTCACTGTAAACTTACCGATCCTGCTGCCACAAGGAAAGTGGAATAAATTTCAAAGGCCCATTTCTTTAATTCTTTACATGTACCAGGAGTAGTTCGGTAGTAACCAGACACTATGTAGAATAACTGTAATAGAAAGTAAAACTTGTTTTATTAAACATAAGACAAACTGTGGCCACACATATATGTCTGTAATACGGAGTAAAACTTGTGTTATTAAACATACAACAAACTGTTGACACAGATATGTGTCTGTAATACAGAGTAAAACTTGTGTTATTAAACATACAACAAACTGTGGACACAGATATGTGTCTGTAATACAGAGTAAAACTTGTGTTATTAAACATACAACAAACTGTTGACACAGATATATGTCTGTAATACAGAGTAAAACTTGTTATTAAACATACTACAAACTGTGGACACAGATATATGTCTGTAATACAGAGTAAAACTTGTGTCATTAAACATACAACAAACTGTGGACACAGATATATGTCTGTAATACAGAGTAAAACTTGAATAATTAAACATAAAACAAACTGTGGACACAGATATATGTCTGTAATACAGAGTAAAACTTGTATAATTAAACATACAACAAACTGTGGACACAGATATGTCTGTAATACAGAGTAAAACTTGTATAATTAAACATACAACAAACTGTTGACACAGATATATGTGTCTGTAATACAGAGTAAAACTTCTATAATTAAACATACAACTGTGGACACAGATATATGTCTGTAATACAGAGTAAAACTTGCATAATTAAACATATGTCTTGCCTTTGTGTAATTTTGATAGTGTAATGTAAATGTTGAAATTTGAATCACAAAACTTTTAACATATGAACTATGCACAATTATCAAGGTCAATTGACCATGAACAAGCTTAAGTGTGAGGGTCAAATAATCTTCATTGAAACATGATCCAGTCATATCAAGTTTTTTGTAGAACCAACTAAAATTATGAAAATATGCATGATAGCAAAAAATTCTAACTTCATGGAAGTGAATTTGACTTTTCTTCAACTTAACACCTGGACTTACCAGACTTGAAGGGTCTAGACTCATAGTCATAACATAATTAAGAAAGACAGCCAGGTGTGGAGGTCTACTCTCAAGTAACTTCAGACTGCTGAAAGCGCCATTGTTAACCTATAACGAAACAAAGTTTGGTGAATAACAATCAAACATATAACAGTACAATAATTGGATGATATATGTATGATTGATGTGATAGTGATCGTCAACATACGACTAAACATTGGTCGGAACACATTAAAACATGATGTATGTAAAGTCTACAAATGTAGATCACTTTACTTTTCAAATTTAACATGAATGATTTATTTCATTGAACTCATTATCTTACATAATATTTTGTTTTAGTTTCTGATTATAAATCTCTAAATTTTGAAATCTGACCTTTTCTTACATTATGTAATCCACAAAGAAAAGTTTTTTCTACTTAAATTGCTATCTGAATTCTTTTCAGGGTTACTGACTCAAAGAAAAAAGACAAAAACAACGAATACTTTATACATTCTAATTGCATGGGAATGTTATAGAATTTTCCATATATGCATATATATGTATAATTTTCAAATCCTCAAGTGCTGGGACTTGTAAAAGCATAAGAAAGCTGACCCCATCACCCAGAACAATACTGCTATTTTAATTGAAAATGTTTAATTTTAATATACCAAAACCTAAATATTTGAAGAAAAATAAGTTGTAATTTTTAAATACATATGGGTAAAAATAATTTAGTCATGACAGCATGCAATATAAGCATCATTCTAAAGGATATTCTCTACCCATAAAATTTACATTATACAATCAAATTATATCAATTATCAATTTTAATAATGAAATAAATTTTCACACATTTATAAGTATTTCTTTATTAAAAGTTAGATGACAAAGTATACCATGCAACAGATGTAAATAAACACCTTCCAGTTAATACACTTATAAATTTATCTTTTATTTACTTGTATTTTGAAAAAGAGTATTTGGAAAGGGTTGACAGAGCACTTTAAGCTGTGGAAATACAGGTTGGAAAAACTAAAATAAGCAATAAAATATATATCAAAGCATCTAAACTGGGTGCATTTACTATTTATGAGAACAAAAGCAATTAAGGATTTTCTTCATTCTTCTTTTAAACAAGAAAGTTTTCAAAGATTAAAAAATTGTATTATTTTTATGCAAATTGTTTAATCTAGTTATATGAATATATAGCTGACCTATGACCCTTTTATTCAGGCAAAATGCTGCAAACTAACTACCCAAGTGACTGTTTTAAAGGTCTTGAAGTACAAACAAATTAATTCTTAAACGGAAAATAAAACAATGAACACTCAAATTTTGAAATTTTACAAAACAACAAACATGATAGATTAAGGGTCTAGTAAATATTTTGATAGTAAAGTATTTACACATAGATGTAAACCCTTTGTTAAATCATTCAGTAATATATATTTTAACATTTTTCTTTATTTTGGACACATCTGATTTAAGTTTCAGAGCTTCTACCCAAACTTTCTTTTCTTAGTTGATGGAGTATCAAACCTTGGGAAAATTCTTTGACAAAAGAGCTGTATGGTATAATCCATTGATATCATTCACAATTAAACAAGACAGAGACTTGTCTTCTACAAATAATCCCTTAAAGTCTTACAGTAACTAATCATCTAAATCTGTCCAGTGTTTATCCTTACAAGAATATAACCAAAAAACAAAGAATCAAAATGATTGAAAACAAGAATGTGTCCATAGTACACAGATGCCCCACTCGCACTATCATTTTCTATGTTCAGTGGACCGTGAAATTGGGGTAAAAACTCTAATTTGGCATTAAAATTAGAAAGATCATATCATAGGGAACATGTGTACTAAATTTCAAGTTGATTGGACTTCAACTTCATCAAAAACTACCTTGACCAAAAACTTTAACCTGAAGTGGGACAGACGGACGGACGAACGGACGCACAGACCGAAAAACATAATGCCCCTAGGTGGGGCATAAAAACAGTTCTAATTCTTAAAAGTTTATGAACTGGCAATCATCTGGATTAACAAACAGACTGCGACAGTAATTGCTGGCATTTTTGGATTTAGCTCTAAATAGATATCCTAACATAAACTATTAATAGAAGATAACAAATTGTCTATTTTTAGATTCAATTGACAATCAGACGTCTGACTCCCCTTTTTTCTTATATTTTGACAATCACCCAGGAGTTATATAAAGAGGTAGTTATAAGAGGTTGTTAGTGCTACAAAGTAAAAAATAAAACCTCTAAATTCTGTAACCGTGTCAGGAAATGAGAGGTGTTAGAGTTCGATGATTTCCTTCTCTCCATATACTGAAACCATCACCAAAGCAGTGTCAAATCAAATTTTATAAGCTTTAAATGATTTCAAAAGTTAAAACGAGTTAAAAGATTCCATAAAAATCAATTCTATATTAGTTCAAAGAAGTGAAAAAATGTAATCATATCATCTATGTGATATTAAACATTACTACAATTGGACAAGTTTTTCGTCTTTTCCATAATTGTCTTTTCAAAAAAGGTCTTCCAACAAAGAAAAGTCATGTTTGACTTAACCCTATCATTGCTAGAAAGACATCATTGCTGCTATCAGTCCCTACTAATAAGTCATTGCTAAGACATTGGTTGGATGGTAAAATACATTTTTAAAAAATCAGTTGATCATTATTTACTCTCACAGACATAGCTGACAAACAGTTTGGGCTACTGCTTTAGTTCTGTAGCTGACAAATGTATTTATACATCTTACAGACTTTCACTATTAATACTCTTGAGTGTTCCTGGGGAAGGTAAATCAACAAATACACTTCCAATGTAGCAAATTCAGTTATATGTGACTTGTTTTACATCTTAAAGCTGTGTAATTATGACAATCATAAGTGAAAAAGTATTTCACAGACAATAGTGATATCTGAAATCTCTTAACAAAAACTTCCACAAATAGTACTATATTTTCTTTATATCTTATTAACATCTATATACTTATAGTCTCTTTTCTTCTTTTTTTTTGTCACTGATAAATACTTAACTGATTTTGAATAAAATTTGACAAGGGTAGATTGATTGTCATGAAGCTGTTTAATGAATAGTTGTGAAGTGCTAGGAAAGTCTGTGCAATAATTAATGGTCGGAAATATATTATCACTCAGTTATTGCACAAGCATTTTAAAGCTTGAAAGCAGTTATAATTCACTGTATTATAACAATAAATTACCCTTTTTAATCTGATAATGACAGTTCAAAAAATATAATTAGAGTATAATTGGCTGACAACTGCAGAGGATATTGTTAAAAATGTAAACTGAATTTTTTAGATATTCTGGCTATTAACAGCTATAAATGTATTTGTACAAGCTGAGACTTACTGTGCCTGATGGCTCTTCGTCAGAAAATTCATCGTCTTCCATAGCTATAATGTCTTGTTGGGCTTTACCACTCCCTCCTAAAGAACCAACTTGACTGCACTCCTGTGAAAAATCATTAAGTTCACATGTTCAACTGTTTTTTTTTTTTTTTCAAAGGTAGACTGAAAACAGTACAAATTGATTTTTGCAGTGTTATTTCTAAAATATTTAAAAATAGAAATCTAAAACCCTCAATAATTTGTGATGTAACAGTAACAACCAATCAAATGAATTTCTGTTCTATATTCAGCCTATTGACAATAATAATATAACAATTGCAGCCTTTGTATGAGGTCAATATATCTTCGTATAAGCATCATACAAAAGTTTTTATTGTATTATATCAGCAATCCAACAGAATGTGAACCTCTCTAGCTTTTTCACTGTAAAACATCAGCAATCCAACTCAATGTGAACCTCTCTAGTTTTTTCACTGTAAAACATAAGCAATTCAACACAATGTGAACCTCACTGGCTTTTTCACTGTAATGTGAACCTCCTGGCTCTTTTACTGTAATGTGAACCTCCCTGGCTCTTTCACTGTAATGTGAACCTCCTGGCTCTTTTACTGTCATGTGAACCTCTCAGGCTCTTTCACTGTAAAATATCAGCGATTCATCAAAATGTGAACTTTTGTTTCCTTAAATTTACAGTTTGTTTAAATCCTTGGACATAGATGGTTTAAAGGCTTGTTATCATTGACAAGAGTGCACACGCTGAAATGTCTCGCCTTCTTTACTAATCATTGATATTATGTTGATAGTCTCAAATGTAAAGCTTTATTACACTGTCACGTAAACTTAACATTAACCAATAAAATAAACATTGACCAATGAACCATGAAAATGAGGTAAGGGCCCCTACTGAAAATATAACTGGGATCCTACTGGAATCCCAGTGGGATTTAAAGAATCCCATTGGAATGCACTGGGAAAAATATTCCAGTGGAATCCCACTGGGATGCTTGATCAGTGAACTGGAATTCCAGTGGAAATCCCACTCATCAATTTTCCCAGTGGAGTTCCAGTGGAATATAATTAAAAATTTTCCAGTGGAATTTTGTACTTAGCAAATTCGAAACATTTTTCAGTTCCACTTGCAAACTTTATATACCTCAGAAAAAAAAATTTAGTGAATATTTTTTTCTGATAAAACATGTATGTATCAAATAAAATAATGTTCTACAGATTTATTTTATTATTTAATAAGTTAATTATAATGCAGTAATCAATCAATATAAAAAGAAAATGTGGTATGATTACCAATGAGAATACTAACGATCCACAAGAGACCAAATGACACAGAAATTAACAACTATAGGTCACCATCAATTTTGGTTTAATTAACCTGAATTCTGATATAAACATACTTAATAAAATGATTTTTATACATGAACAATTAAGAGCTAGTTATGCTCTAGAGTGTTTGGAGGATGCTGATGAAAGATTTACTGTTATAGACTTCAATTAATACACATTTCTTTAGAATTTTGTTGCAATTGTACATTTTTTGTCTCCATAATCTTGGATGCTTTCTAAATGTCTGCACAGCTCACTATTAATATACATTTTCAAAGTGTGATTCTTGATCTTCCTGTTAATCTTATCTTCAAGTGTGAATGGAATGTCAGACATTCTTGTATGATGGCATAATAATTTCCATTATATTCTAAAAATAGCATGATTGTTCCTTTTTATCTCATCATTCTCATTATATGTGCACAAATAGTCCTTTCTGGTTTTGCAGTCTGATATTCCTTTGCATAGAATACAGTTCCTCCAAAATTAAGTCTATTGAAAGTTTTAACTATTGCAACTTGCATCTCTCTTGGTAAAGTCTGTAATATTGATGATGTTCTGTCATCACAGTCTTCTTTCCCAAGGGAGATGGCACCTCCTCAGATTGTCTTTCATCTCTTCAATAAAAATAGAATCAAGACATTAATATACATGTCAGGAATCTCTATTAGAGTGTTTCGATCCTGCATGTGTGTGTGTGTGTGTGTTTAAATTTTTCCTAGTATTCACCAATAGTTACAACTATCTCAAAATCGCCAAAGAGAAAACAATTTAACATTGACTTCCCTGTGTCTTTATGAAATAGGATGTAAATCAAACTTACTGTATAAATTTAGCTGATAGTTGCTTGAACAGGTGCTTCATTTTGTGTCCTCATCTTCCACCAAAGATTTCACAACATTGGACAGTTGCTTACTCATACATATAGCAAAGCTAATCTGTTAAAAGAAAATACTTTCATACTAGTGATCACAAAATCATTTAAAACATTAAAACAATCAAATAAAAGAAGAAAATGCATTTCAGTTAAAATAATTGCAGACTTATTTTTCTGATTATAAAACAAAAAATAACTGAATGTATGTGATATCGTGAAAAAAAACCCAACATTTTATGTACAATTCACAACATTTTATGTATAATTTATTTGAAATGGATTTAAATTTGCATACAGACCAATTCAACTTGAACATACAGCAGCAATACAGTTAATCACTAAAAAGAAAATATTTCAAAAATGGCTTTATTCAACATTGACAAAATCATATCATGACACTGTTTTACTTTACCTGCTTATTAATGTGATTTGTACCATGTACCATATTTTTCAAAAAGGAGTTCATGGACTCAAAACCGAAACAGGAATAACCATAAAGGGGTCCATACAATCTAACATATGTAGCTAAATGTCTAATCAGATGCAGATTCATGGTCTGGGAATAATCTCCTTAAAATAGAAAAAAATAATTAATTATCAATAAACTGTTTGCATTATAACTATTTCAGATGTAATTATAAATACTGGAACAATGACCATTTCTTCAAAAGAGGTTTATTTTTATTACTTTTTGGGGTTAACAAATTGACTAGCTAGTTATAGAAACAAATAAAATTATCCCCTTTTTACAAAAATAGAAAGAAATCTCATTGGAATATTTCAAATATTGTGATATACAGTCAAAGAGTTGCATCTCTTTTTTTGTTTGTAATTTGGCTCACTTAATTAACATCACTTAAAGTTATGTCACAACAACATTTACCATAAATCTCTGGAAACAGTTTGCAAAAATCTTGAAGGCAGTGTTCTGCAAAGTTAATGTCATCTTTTTTTAAGTCATCTCGAACAAAAGTGGATATTGCAGATACAAACAGAATGTAATGAAGATATGTTTCTTCTTCCAAAATGTTGAGCAAGACTGGGACAGAAAAGTGAACAAGCCATTCTCGAAACTCAGTAGCTGAAAAAAATATCTTTGTTGTAAAACAAACTTATATATCGAGGTTTATAAACCTTGTCATTTTAGCATATTAGAGCAAATCAAAACATACTTACTTTAGTCCTTGAAGTAACAAGTGCATCACAATATGAATACATTATATTTATGATCTTTTCATTCCCTATTTATTCTATACATTAATTTGAAATCTTTGTTTCTCACAGTTTGGAAAAGTATAGTACACAAGACACATAAGCTGCTCCTGCTTTTCCTATTCAAAACATTTGAAATATGTAAATTGTAAAAGACCTTAAAATTAATTTCCGCATGTATATATAAAAGTTACAATTACAGATTAGAATAAATAAAACCCAAACCTGAAACTGAAGCTTATACTCAAGCAGATATACTGATGGAAGTCAATCTTTTTCAAAAATTACTTATGATTACCTTTCCAATGCTTAAGGTCCTGTAGTGTTCTTTGCCTGCGGGAGATGTAGTCTGGTATTTTAATTCCCAAATACCTTCTATCAAGCAACTCAATCTGCAAGTAAAAATGTTTTTCTTTTATTAACTCTAATAAAAGGAATCAAAATTGATGCCACTATGCATGGCAAATTTCCCTTATGTTTGAAAAATAGTAAGGTAAATTAGAATGAAGTTTTAATACACATACTCTTAAAATAGAAATGAAACTTAAACCTTTGAAATACATGAACATTTGAATCCTACATTGTGTCCTATAGCCTTGTAACATAATTTTTAAATACCTTGTCCCCAATAAAATATTTTTGTCTTTGTTTTATTGCTGAACCACATAGACATCAAAGATTTTGTTACTCCAAGAAGTGTGCAATGCATCCAGTCTATAACTAAACATTTAGGCAAGTCTATGTAGGTCAACATCATCAGTGGTGATGCACCTTTTATACCACGTACCTGAAAAAAGAGAAAATTTGTATATAATTCAGCAACTAAATAATTTAAATTTCTAAAATGCAACCAAGCAAAATTGTTTGAATTCATTTTTGTTGATGAACTGATCATATTTTGGATGTTGTATATTGGCATATATTAATTAAATTTACTGTTACTTACATGTGTTTTCTTAAATTAGCATTTCCTTGATTTCAGGGTTATTTTCATTATATATACATATTTAACTAGTTCGGAAAGTGCATTCGATCCTCAATGTTATATTTGATCAAACAATGTATTTTAATAGACAGACATTTAATAATGTTCAGTAGCTGGCTAGGTTGTTGGTTTATATTTGTTTGAGATGTGAATTAAATGTAATTCTATGAAACGTCTCAACTTACTTATTATTATACATCGCTTTACGGTTGACTTCATGCCTTTAATATGGCATCTAATTTCTTATATATATGTATACCTCCTGGCCGTCTTGTGTTATTCTTCTGATATCATTAACCATTGACTTGTGGGTTCTCAGCTGGATTACTTCATTGAATGGGTAATAACGCAACATTGCCATTCCTTGACGAGACTTTCCTTCTTCAAGACAAACACTGCATCCAAACTTCCCATTGAAATGCTTCATATTTGCAACTAATGCTCTTGCAGGTAAATCTAAAGATGCAATTAGTAGCTGAGCCTTAACCAACAGTTTTCCACCACTCGTCTGCACTGTAATTCCTTGTAACAAAGAAATGTTTGTACTTTTAGTTTAACATGTAAACAAATAATAATTGATCTTGATTCATAATATAATCTAGTTCAGCTTAATTTATTTATGACACCAACTTTTTTATATATAACAAAAACAAACATACCTGATTCATATAAATCGGTGAGACTCATCATCAAGGGTTTGAAATATGTCATCATATTTGGCTTCTCTTGGTGGCAGTGTAGGAAACAAGGCATAATGTACTTTCTAGAATACCTGAAACAATAAAGCTCCAAAATACAAATGTATATTAGTGTATATCGTGCATGTTTTGTTTAGTTCAACTTTGAGCAATATTACAAACTTCACAAAAGAAAAAGGTTCGTGCTATCAGGAACTCTGGAATAGGTGGCATATCATGTACATTTATCATACTTGACTTTAAATTGCCACATTTTGATTGGCTAATATGAGAGAGACAATTCACTCAATCCTATGGCTGATCCAAAGAAAATTTTTTAATGTCACCTTCTTGTACATGCAGACCAATCACATATTGATAATTTAAAGGGCAATAAATTGAATTTACATCAAATAAGACGATGCTCAAGTTGCATGTTTTGGCTAAGAGCTTTTCATAGACTTAAAATAAAAATATAAAACACCTTGCTAAACTAATGATGATTTTGTAACATTGTTATGTAGGTAACGTCATAGAAAATACTTTGAATTTAAAAATCAACAGTAAAGACAATAATGACAGTCAGTATAATAATATCACCCTCTAACGGTGGTATATACTATCATATTGTTTAGTGATCAAAGTCAGTAAAATGAGAAAAGTGAAATAGTATAATTGCATGAAAAGAAGACACAAACTAATAAGTGTAGTTTAATAAAGGTTAAAAATAACTAAATAAATACATGAAATATGTCAATGAATATTTGTAGCACTCTCTTCTACATAAGAAAATCCTATATTTAAAAGTGGATTAATATAACCTACCTTAGTGTAACTGGAAGCTCATTGATTGCTAAATAAACTGGCCATAAACTTCCTTCTTTGATGACTTAAATATAGCAACACCGTCTAGAAAAGAAAGAAAAATAAAGTGGTAAACATGGTTAGAATAAAGATAGAAACTTTTAAAAATATAAAAGAATTATGGATAAGAAAATTGAAAACAATACGGTATAAATAAAAGAAGATCCAAACTATTTAAAACATTTTGTTTTACTTGTATAACTATATAAGATAATAACCTGTGTTCAATGTCAGAGTCAAGTTCATATCTGCTCCATTGTTCTTTGGAACAACTTCTTTGTATCGCTGTCCTTGTACTATGTCTGTTAATTCTTCATTCAAATTTTCAGCTTTTCTTTGTTGTTTTTATTGCCTTCATAAAATTATCATCTGAAAAAAGATAAATACAAAGTTATTAAATCAATTCACATTCTTCATGTTGTTCATTATTTGTAATTCTGTGCACATGTATTTATTAGTACATCATACATATAAATGTACATGTATGTATACAAACTTAATTAAACATGATTACAATATATTTTTGTTTTAATCCAACATGTTATTGCATACATCATGTATTGATGTACATTTGTATATGTAACATTTACGTTTAATTTAAAATATGTTGATTATTTTTTGGCAAAATGAAGTATAAATATATTAATTACATGTAAATGAACAATTATGTTCGAAAATGTGAGCAAATTTCCACTGACAATAAATTCACAAAGCATTGTTATTAAGATAGATACATGTACCTTGAAAGAAATTTTTCAGCTGCTGGGTCATGCCTAAATCATAGAATTCTAACACCTGGGCCTTTTCTCTCTGACATGACTCCCTAAGACATTTGCTTTTGTCCTTAAGTAGTTGTTGACAATTCTGACAGTAAAAATGCTGAATTGGTTCGTTATAACCAAGATTTTTCTTCAGTGTGTCTTTCAGTTGATACACAGATGTCGTTAATATAGAACTTGGTGGCAGCAATACAGACAGCATCTGCAAAAGTTCTTCAAAACCATCTCTTGACAAGGAGTTTTTTGTTACATAAAGCATTATCAGGATATAGGCTTTATACTGAGTTAGTTCACAACCATCATATAATGGTTTTGCCACATTATCTCTTGAGGAATTTTCTGTGCCTGAATTTTCATCTGAACAGTCGGTAGTGGAATGGTCCATTAGGAAATCATCTGATGAGCTGGAGTTTAGTTCTGAAATGTCAGAAAGGGATGATGCTTCCTCCTCATCTGTCAAGGAAATTGAACAAGATTCACTTGATTCTTCCAGTTCACCCTGATCTATTTCTTGTTCCTGTACGTGTACATGTGGTTCATCAGTTTGACCAAAGTCTATTTCTGAACCTTGCATAGCATCGTCTTGGGATACTTTCTGGCTGTGAGAATTTGCTGTTCCATGAGATTTATCAAGATGTTGTTTGGATAACAATGGTCTTGTCGATCTAGAAGTATTAATTCTGCAATATTTATCTGGTGAAACTTTGTGGTACTTGGCAGTTCTTTTTGAAAACCCGTGGTGTATAGAACTTCTATACCGCTTTTTCTTTGGTGTGCGGTATTCCATATGGTCAGAATCGCTGTCAGATAGACTGGATTCCATCTTAATCTGTACTATTATGTTCTTCTTCAATGTGTTCTTACCTCGAGTTTCGTTTGAAATTATTTGTAATTCAATGCTTCGGTCATTACAAAATACGAATCGCTAAATACAATGTCCAACAAAACGGAACAATTCGAAATATAATTTTCCTTCAAATTTAAAAAATATTGTTCCATATATTTGATAAAATTGTGAGTTTGTTCATTTTATTGTCTTTAGTCGTAGTTCCCATTCGTCTTGTAACTATAACGTCTTATTCGTAATATAATAATAACAGGATCGTTCCGTAAAATTATGAGAGCCAATATATTATTTTTGTTATTATTTTCGTATTTATTAGTACGCAAGTTTCTTTTCTTTAAAAGAATTAATAATATGATTATTTGTAATGCAAAACTACTGATTATTTTACCTGTCACAAAAGTTTCAAATGTCAACATACATGTGATGGACTGTGAAACTCAAAGTGGACCTTATATCCTATGGAGGCTTCTCAGATTCCGGAATAAAATCCGTTATGTTTTTATATTTATTTTTCTCGTATGAACTCTTCTGTAAAGACATCACATCTATAGAAAAGTAATGCATAATGCATGCAATGAGGCTATACCGAACTACAACAAATCAATAACAACAAAAAGCACTGGGAAATCCCTTTGGAATAAAAATATATCAGAAGCATCAAAGATTACTAAGGAAAAACATGCCTTATGGAAAAATGGAGGAGCACCAAAAGACAAAAATAATCCTCTAAAATCACAGCTAACAACAGCCAAAGGTTATTACGAAAGGCTCACAGACAAGCATATGCCTCGCAAAGAGAAAATTGGCAAACCAGATAATGACAGCATCTTCCTCAGACAATAAACTCTTCCACAAATTACTGAGAACGCAAAGGTCAGATGGAAACCGATTTACAAAGACGCTACGAAGAGATAATCAGATGGCTGAAACGAACGAGGACATTCTTCATATGTGGACAGACTATTTCTACGAGCTATCAAATCCAGACTATAAGCAGGATTTTGATTATGAAAAATATGAGCTCTCTACTCTGCAAAATACAATAATTGAAAAGATAGAAAAGGGGAAAGCTAAAATTGAACCAATTAGAGAGGAGGAAATACATGATGCTGTAAAAAGACTTAAAAACGGAAAATCCTCAGATATCGATGGAATCTCAGCCGAACACTACAAAAACGCTGAGACTGAGCTTCTACCGCTCATATTGCATATCCTCAATACAGTAACAGAACAACTTGATATCCCACAGATGCTGAAAGGAGGAATAATGACACCAGTATTGAAGAAAATAAGGACCGTCAAAACCCGGCAAACTATAGAGGAATAACAGTGACCAAAATCTTCACTAAAATCCTTCAGTGTGTACTCAAATCAAGAATAGATATAAAGATCCACCAAATCCAAAACCAGCTACAACGAGGATTTACAGAAGCAATACCCATGATATTTGCCGCATTCCTGGCATCAGAAGCTATAATACAATCTAGTGAAGACGACCAGGAAGTCCTATTACTAACCTTAGATGCAGAAAAGGCTTTTGACAAATTGGAACATGAGATTCTATTCAACAAGGTCTACCACTATGGCATTGACGGTGACATGTGGATCCTACTCCGTAATATGTATAGAGAAATGAGCATTAGAATTAAATGGGACGATCTTGTTTCTGACAAAATATCTGTCAACCAAGGAATTCAGCAAGGAGCAAAACTATCGACTTCCTTATACAAATGCTATAATAATGCCATTCTAGATAGTGTTACAGAAAGTGGATTAGGATGCCATATGGGGACAATAGGCATTGCTACACCTACATGTGCAGATGACATTTTAGTACTAGCAAACTCTGAATGTGAACTACAAGGCATTATGGACATTGTATACCACCATACACAGAGGGACCTGGTCAAAATCAACCCACAGAAATCGGATCTTGTATGCTATAATACCAAACAGGACAGAGTAGTAAACATTGGCAACTCTCAGATAGGTAGGAGTGAAACTGCAAAACACCTAGGTATAACCAGAAATGAAAAGAATACAATTGATATTGATGAAAAACTGAAAGTAGGAAGGGCCACTATTTATGGTATGTTAGGAGCTGGTCTCCATATAAGGAAAGGTTTTTCTCCTCTTGTATCCCACAATCTGTGGAAGGTATATTCTGTTCCAAAATGACATATGGGTTGGAGGTCATGCCAATTAAGAAGAAAGAAATGGACCAAATGGAAACAATGCAGCGGAAAATCTTAAAGCAGTTACAGGGCCTTCCCAATCAGGTAGCCAACACAGCAGTCTACACATTAATTGGAGCAGTACCAATCCGTATGGTGATAGACAGAAATATGCTATCCTTGTTGATGAACATAATAAGAAACAATAACTCATTAGAATTTCAAATCCTGGAACGTCAAGTTGCAATGAAAAATGAAAAAAGCAACATATTTATAAATAGAGTAGAGGAAGCTCTGACAAAGTACAGGATGGAACCGGTTGAGAATCTTATGAAACACCCAAAATCAAAAGAAAAATGGAAAAGGATAGTTAGATATCATCAAAATAAATACTGGCATGAAATATGCCTTGAAGACCAATCCAATAAAAGACATTGGCATATCTTCAAATACAGGAAAACCCATCATTTATGCCGCATAATATCTGGCAGTGTACAGGAAACAACCCTACAAATGTGAAAACAGGAGAAATAAAGAGCAGGCTAGTAACGCAAACGTATATGCTACAGACAGTTAGGTCTAGACACAATAAGAATATATCCCCAATATGTATTTTGTGTAATACAGCAAATGAAGACCTAGAACACTTCATACTCTCATGCAATAGGCATACGCATACACGTGAAAGGCACCTCCAGAAAATAAAATTATACCTGGACAACTTAAAGAATGGTCTCTATCAGAACTTAGTTAACTGTAACATGCTTGTACAAATTCTGATGGACTGTACTCACAAAAGCATTAACTATGGATTCCGTATGAAACATCAACAATACATAGAGCTAGAAAACCTCACACGACTGTTCTGCTACGACATGCATACCAGTAGAATGAGGCAGATGGCAGGGTAGGGGCGAGGTGTAGTGACAGTTTATGTAGAAGCATATTGTTTATCAAAAAATAACGACAATCCGGTTGGCTATTTACCTACATGTATTGTTTATTTGGCCATTTCACAGCATAGTGCTTTAACATTCTCTTCTTTCCTGCATATTTACCGCATAGTGCTTTAGTGCACCAAAATTCTAAATATATCTACATATTCTGCAGATGAACGCATATATCCAATATTAACAGTATGTCCAAAATATAAGACATTAACATGTAGTGCTTACCTATAGACAGCTATAAAGCTAATGTATATATTCGCACACCTAACATAAATTAGCAACTAGTATTTTAAGCTTGGAGCAGTGAAGATGATCACATCCGTCTTAATCGTAACTTCACTGTAATATACGATGTATATAATGTAAATAACAACACAGTATTTGTGCAGCACGCTTTTACCGTTATCGTAATATATATATATATGCATGAATTGGTGGATTAGTGGCACGTTCCTTTGTGTGTAATATGAGTTTTTAGTGGGTGCGGGTGTATATTTGTATATAGCGCATTAGCCATCCTACTATGTAGGAGTGCGCCGATCTAGAACGGCGATTCATACCTGTAGAAAGAAAGTTCTTACTTCCGATTATGAACTTCTGCAGATAATGTGGATTATAAATAAACAACTAACTGTAACAATTAAGCACAGACTTGCTATGAGGGTTGGAAGGAATAGTGGAACGTGGGAATCTATCTACATCTATACTATTGATCTGCAGTGGAAATCCATAACGCAGATACTGCTGTGCTGGGAATGAGGGGTGGGAAGGGAGTTATGGGAGTCAGGGTATTTTTTTGTGTGCTTTTATAATAATGTAATTTTACGCACTTTCTCAAAACTTCATATTTTGGCTGACCTCCTAGTGGAGGAAGTGGAAATTAAAGACCCTATTCTTATACCACCATGTGTTATGCTTGAAATAGTGTAATTGCATACTTAAAAAGAAGAGGGAACCATGTGAAGTAAAGGTTCAATTATCAATATTTTTTA
>CM029603.1:82056928-82149555 GCA_017311375.1 Mytilus coruscus | reverse complement strand
CTTATGGCTATGCAGTCAATGCTCCACACCTTCTGGATCTGCCATTGAGTTGGTCATGCAATTGAGCAGAGATTTTCTATACTTAGTATAGAAAGTACCTGAGTTGAGGTAGCTTTTACAATATATTAATAAAGATAATAGATTCTGACTGATATAATTTCAGCTCCGACATGAATTTTTGTTGACAAGTTGTATAATTTTATAAAAACGTATGTGTATATAACATACAAGGCATAGGCGGATCCAGGGGCCTGCCCCTTTGTGGAAAAATTTGGTTGATTATATAGGGAATCATTGAAGCATGACTGGAGCAGGGCCCCTTTAGGTCAGTCAGTGCCCCCTTTACAAAAGTTCTGGATCCGCCAGTGCAAATCCTTCATATATAGGAAATCACTGTCTGCCCAACATTTCAGTATGTACTTTTATTATGTATTTATGTCTTTTATAAATCTTTTCATGTTTTATTAATTTGATTCCTGAAACTTATGTCATGAGCCATACAAGGTATGTCTTATCATGTCGTTATGTCTTATGACCTGTATCATTACCTGTTCCCTCTAATCCAAAATATTTGTCTTTTTTCACAACTCTAAACTTTGAGTTTGTATCAATTTCATATTCTCTTATGGCCAGTTGTATTTCAGAGAAGGATTTCAATGAAATTTCTGTCATCTTTTACGTATAAATTAGTTAAATTGTGTATAATGTTCGCTGATATTCAAAATGGCTTCTTAAATTTCCCGCTTTGAATAACATTAATTCTAATACGAAAATAAAATTCGGTATCATTTCCGGAATCTGAGAAGCCTCCATAGGATATAAGGTCCACCCAAATCAGGAGATAGGGAAATTTTGGTCAGGAGATAAGGCCTCAGATCAGGAGGTTTTTATCGACATAAATTTTGTCGTAAATGTAACCATATGATGCAGAAATTGTCTTTTAAAGTGTTTTTCTTCAACTTTTCATCAGAATGTAATATGTTTTAGTACCCTTGTAGCCTTTCTATTTGAATGATATCACATTATTAAAAAATATTGAGGTGTTTTGTTTTTGATAATTGTTGTTGACTGCTTGTAGGTAATGCATTATTACCTTTTCTTTGTGTATAGAATTATATTCATATCTACATCTTCTTATCAATGGTAACCTTATAGGCAAGTAAAAATCACAATTGTTTGATCAAATGATAAAATTACCTAGATGTGTAGGGTAGACTTTATAATAATATGTAAATTTCAATTTAAGCCTTGAAAAGAAGTCTAGATTCCTCAAATAATTTTAAATTTATGTTTTCTTATTTGTCCAAGATATTTAAAATCATTTAATTACCATTCTTATATGACTATTTGATTAAAATATTATTCATTTATATTTTTCTTACAATTTACATTATTGAAAGAAATATAATTTAAAACAGGATAAATCAAAGGAAGTAACCCAATTTTCCAATACACATAGTTTTTATTACACAACGGCAGTTAGCCATAGGTAAAACCATAAACATCGTTGATTACCAGTATGTTTGACACCCAAGCTGTCAAGTGAAGCCATATAATTATACATCTTCTTTGATTTACAGGTAAAATTTAACACAGGTGTCAGTTACACCCGTAGTACTACCTAACAAATTATAAAAAATGGCGGCTGAAAATTTTCATTCATGAAATATTTCATACACGGGATTTTTTTCTCCTGGACGGGAGGACGGGAGGAGACCCCTGAAAACGGGATAATTGTACTCCCGTCAGGAGGTTCACAGTCAATTAGTGAAAAAAATCATTCTGAGAAAAAAACATCCCCACCACCCCAACAAAAGATGAATTGTTGGTTCCCTTAAAGCTTTCTGGTAAACGGTCTATGTGTATTAATTGGTTACCAAGCGACGGACGGACAGACATTCAGATGGAGAAAATTACCATATCCCTTCAGTGTGATGTGCTGATGTATCAAACACTCCTGTGTTAATGTACGCCTAGAAATCCTACATAACGTTAACATGCATAAGTGACATTGATATGGT
Source organism: Mytilus coruscus (assembly GCA_017311375.1). Lineage (NCBI taxonomy): Eukaryota > Metazoa > Mollusca > Bivalvia > Mytilida > Mytilidae > Mytilus > Mytilus coruscus. The sequence goes on along the minus strand of CM029603.1, from coordinate 82,147,534 downwards.
AAAGTGAATGTATGTTTGTAATAAAAAACGTGCAACTCAGAGCATGCCGAAATTAATTTCTGTCTATTTATAAACATCACTGACAGTTAATATACACATGAGCAATATTTGTTGATGCCAAAATACAGGCAAAAATAAATTCCCCTTGTCAGCCCCTTTCTTCGGCTGTATTTTGTCAAATGTCAGTCATTTTGTATCACACATCGGGTGTGTTCTAGTATTATATTTTTAATGGTACGAGTTTGCAGTGGTACAAGTTCGTAAGGGTACGACTCCGCAGTGGTACGAGTTAATATTGGTACGAGTTGACTTTTAGTGGTACGAGTTGACCTGGTACGAATTTGCAATGGTACGAGTTAACTTGCTTCCTAAATATACATATTAAACAAAATTCGAATATGTTTTATTCTCTTGAAGTAAAATAAAATTAAGCTCGCATGTCAATCCATCCAAAGTCTTTTCAGCCCCATATTTAATGGGGTTCAGGCCCCCATGTTAAAACTTTAGTTACATGTATAAGGAATAAAATTATAGATATATATATAAATGAATTGTTAATCTGTTTTTTTTTATCAAAAATATTCAGAGATGGGATTCCAGAAATGTACTACTATTGAAATAGCTATATAATGTCTCGAATTCCCAATCTACATTTTAATTTGTAATTAAAAGAGGGACGAAAGATACCAGAGGGACAGTCAAACTCATAGATTGAAAACAAACTGACAACGCCATGGCCAAAAATAAAAGACAAACAGACAAATAATAGTACAGATGACACAACATAGAAAACTAAAGACTAAGCAACACGAACCCCACCAAAACTGGGGGTGATCTCAGGTGCTCTGGAAGGTAAGCAGATCCTGCTCCACATGTGGCACCCGTCGTGTTGCTTATGTTATTACAAATCCGGTAAATAGTCTAATTCGGTAAGTCACATTCGTGAAAAGGAAGGGTATTGTAGTTACGACATAAGGAACATATCCGATATCATCTGTGAAACGGTTATTCCATAACGGTCAACCAACTCGTGATGGCGTCCGTAAAATTTACGAAGGATGATTTAAACTTCACCATTTGGAACTCTTGGTTTAATAGCTTCCTTGTGAGCACCAATCCTCTAATTAACTGATATTTTCTGTATGCAGTGAATTAAATTATTGACCTCTTCTTAGAATTTAGGTGCATGCAGGACTTTAGATAAGTGTCAGTGGCTAATCCTGAACTTTTCATAAAAGGGAGGAGGGTCCCGTCTTGCTTCAGTGATATCCTACATGTATATAATCAACCAAATTTTTCCCTGGATCAGCCTATGAGTATATATATGCATTTCATGATTTGACACATTCCCCATTTCCATTCTTAATTTTATGCATGGTTCAATAATGATTACAAGAATTTGATTTTATATGTCCGACTTAAAATATTATTTATTAATTTAATGTTTTATTTTTCAAAGTTGACCGGACATATTTAAGGTCCAAACTGCTTGGTCCAAGGCCAGTTATTGATGACAGACACAAAATAACAGAAAACAATGCTCCTGCAGTAAGTATATTCATCAGGTTTAGATATGCAGTGACAACTTTTATTCTGTAACGGAGAATTATGGTGTACTACATCTCTATCATAAATTTTTGTCCTAATCAATGTAGAACGTTTTTACTTTAAATTTTCACTAGTCAAAATCACAGGATACTATAAAGTACCATTAGTGTAATCAGGAATTCTTTTTATATGTATTGTTTTTTTCCAGCAAAGTCCAAAAGAACAGTGAACAAGAAGCATTCTAGTGTCCAAGAAGGAGACAGTATACATGTATCTTCAGCAAAGGTAAATAGAAACTTACAGACATAAGTTTCTGCCATCATTCCACATCTTCTGTCCTGACTGCAAAAGTTTCACTTGGTCAGCTTGTCATGCTTGAGCCAGTTCTAAACATACATATTTCTTGGTCTCGAAAATGATTTTCTAATGTAACAATTTAGATTATAATTTCCCAAAATGAAGAACCAGCATAAGTTATCTTATTTTATTTCTTGTTTGTTTGAGTTTACATCAACAGAGCTCCAGATAAGAATCGGAAATTGGGGTTTTACCCACCATTTTTATCTAATTGAGTGAAATTGTTTTTCAATTGCATTATTAATTTTAATTCACCCTCCAACAAATATCAAAATGGGTTTTCACCACCAAGCTCCTTAACGTATTGGGTTTTTCATCAACACAATATTGAATTTAGGCATGTTATAATCATATTTTATCAAACAGAGATGTTCATCCATCTTAAATATCTTTCTTTTATATGTGATAGCTGTTTTATTCAGTTTATACACTGACGAGCAATTGTATGTTAAATTTGTGTCCGATTTCAACGCAAAGTTTTGTATTTTCCATAACTTATTATTACTGGAGGCCCTTATAGGACAGTACCAAATTACCTTTCTAGAGCACTTGTATATTGTCACCATTCACTTTATTTGGGGGTAGGTGTGGCTAATAGTTTTTAGATTACATACTTGGGTAGGAATGCTACGGATGATTCTGACAACAAAAGTAGGCGTGTTATACACCATTGTGAGTGGGGTTGACAGCCATGAGATCAGCATATAACAGAATTTCGTCACCATCTAACATTTTTCTAAATCGTAAGTTAAGTACCTTGTATATAGATTTTTTCTGAGACGATTGCCTGTGGCACAAAGTACAAATCCGTCATTTAAGAATAAAGTATAATTTCTTATTATTAAACTTCTAGTAAATTGTAGGAATGTAAGAAAAGTGGGACAATTAAAGCATACACCTCAATGTATTAAATTCTGGAACAGTCCTTATTCTCTGAGATTATTGATGTTAAATATGACCTCATGTTTATTTATTATTTTCAGGATGACAGTGATAGTGAGTTGGATGATCCACCAGCATCAACATCCACACCCATATCTAACAAGAAAAAAAGCTCCTGCAAATGAGGTATACATACATGTATTTATTCAGTAGAGGATTTTTCTAACATCACTCCTGTATAAGTAAACTACTTTAAAACTGATGTTTGCTGCTCTTCCAAAAGATAATGTTAAGTAGTAAGAGTAAGTACTGGTTGGCTAATAGTTAGAGTAATGTAACCAGGTATTCACTAGAGGACTTGCATGCCTTCCTGTAGTACTGCCTTGTGAACTGGCATGTTAAAATCAAGCTCAGCTAGCAAATACTAACATGGGAATATCCATGATCTGACATTTCAAATTATCTGATATTCATTTTATGTTCATTGTCTGAATCAAACTGGTTTATGCTGCTCTGTCCTTAAATATTAAACTCTGTGAATCTGAGCCTCAAAATAAATAGAATAGTCTTGTCATTACATGACTGCAAAATATCCTTTTTCACAACCAAGATATAATTATGGTTTGCTTTGGATTGTGCCTGGATTTGATCTCAAATGTAGCTAAATTTGTATGTCTATGGGACCTTTATTTGAATTTCTGTGTACAAAGCTGGAATTTTCCTCTATTAATTACAGGGAAAGACAGTTAAGGCTGAAGAAAACAAGAAAAAAAGACTAATTAAAAAGGACAGAGAAAGTCTTAACTTGGAATCATCTTTACAAATTATAGAGCCAGACAGCTGTAGCTGCTCATGCAAGGAGACCTACAAGATACTTGAGGGAAAGGTAAGTTTTTATACCCTTTGTCTTAATTTTCTTGAAGTATTGATTAATTGAGGTGGACAATATCATTTAAATGGAGGAGAAAGCAGGTGGAAACTATGACCAAGAGCAATATAATAAGCAGATATTTCAAACACATTGTTACGACAGAATGGAATTTAAACTAGCCGAGGTATCAGTTATCAGTCTTCAAGGTAAATGATTTCACAATGTGCACAACACATTTTCAATTAGCTGAGTGAGACTACAACATGATAGCACCTTTTTTTATAATCTCTTACTAGAAGGAAGCCGAAATATAAATTATGACTTTTCTTTCATTTAGGTTAATAAGATACTTCAGTTGCTGGAAAATTTCACAGAGTGCAAAACATGCTTGAAAAAAGCATACAAGGTGAATATACATTTTGTATTATGTATGTATTTGTTATTAATCCCAAGTGCATGGAATGCAAATGTTTAAACTGCACCAATAGGTTCTGTATAGAAGTATGGCCATGAAGACTCAATTTTGGGATAAACAGCTAAACAGGGTTGTCATAACTCTAAAATGTATTTATTCATCATTCTCAAATAAACATATTATAAGAAACAAATATAAGTCTAAATATTTGTGCTGCAACCAATTCCTGTTTGGCAAAAGTTTGATATATTTTGTCATTTTAACATGAATTTTTAGTTTAATGGCTATTTAAAAGATGATTTGATATTTGGCATGAAGCGTAATCATATTGTTTGTATTGTGTTAACTAAAGATAATTTGAAATTTGGGATACATTAACCTCTTAACATGAAAAAAATGGGGGTAAACATAGCATGAAATCATTTGCAACTAAATGTTAAGCATGGACAATTTTTCCTTTTCAGAAATTTGCATGTAAATTGTTTTAACAAATAATAAATTTCATTTCAGGTGCATGTGTAATGATTTAAAAGAACACAACAGTTGAATGCTAGCACTTTATTAATACTCAAATGTTAAATTTGATAAATCTTCCTGTGAAGTGATCATCACAGAATCACATAAATGGTATGTTAAATTACTTTTCAAAAGCAGTAAGTTCGGTAATGGTCATATATGGCCCAGATTATAAAGATAAAAAATCAAACAGTATTGTTTGTGACGTCGTAAATTTAACTTAGGAATGGAAATTTTCAATGAAAAGGCTGAAGTCTCTATAGCTATCTAGTTACTGAATCAGCTATGATTCATTTTGATATTGGTTAACAAATCCTACTTTGAAATTTGAGCTAAAAAGGGGGCCATTTTGGGGCCTTATGGAACCTCCTCCTTTTATTATTTTTGTGCTCACTAGGTTAATTGCTTATTTGATTGCACACATTATATATATAACAGCTTCAGTTTGATTTTAAAAAACAAAATATGAACTAATTTCTCAAAATGTTTATAATAATCTGGTCTGACCGTTTTAAAAAGATTGACTTCTCGTCTAATACGATTTTCTTTTTTTATATGTGTTTAATATTATATTTACTAGTAATTTTGATTTAAAAAATATGATTTTACACAGAATGCAAGCAATGAAATGCCCATAAATGAAAAGTCCACAATTGTGAAGACAGAAAAGATGGAAGAAAAAGAATATATGGCAAAGCCTACCATGCCTGCTATGCCTGCCATTGACGTGGACAGTGAGATAATTGAATCTCATGAAAATATCATTAGCACCAATGAAAGTGCCAGTGGTTAGTATGATGGAATACAGTTATTATCTCTAAATAAATAGCACATGTATGTACAAGTTTAATGAAATCATCAAAATCAATGGTTGGTTAAGTAAAAACTGATGTTGTAATTTCTTACTCACCTCTTGCCACATGACTTGTCTTATTTTAATTGATACCTAACAGCTAGTACATATTTAAACTCCAACAATCATAACAATAAATCAATTCATCACAACCCTTTGCATAGACAACCTTGTGTAATTAAGGGATGAAGGGCCAAAAATACAGAAGTGGAGATGGATCGAACCATTTCTTTTCTCAGATCTGTTTGTGGCAGGGTATATTTAGTTTTGTTTTCCTCACAGTTATACTAGATTGAGAATGATCATTTAATTGTTATTCTCTTTGCATTTGTAGGATCAATGCTGCAGAGTCATGACAATAGTTCTGCTGGTGAGGAAGAAGGTATGTATAAAGTAAAAAGCTGACAGCTACATAAAAAAGAAGAAAATGGGCATTTAAGTTATCCTACTTCCCAATGGAGTTTTTCCACAAGTTTCACAGAAAATAAAGATATCTTCTTCATTGATTTATCAAGAACTTTCTATCTATGCAGGAATAAGATGAAGTGGTACAAAATGGTTTTAGATAAATAAAAGCCAAGTTGTACTTTTCTACAGAATATATGGGTAATGATGGCTGAAAAAGTCATTGAGCCATGAGTAAGTTATAACAGGGGCTTATGCAAGGATAAATTTCTCTTAATTATTCAGCTCTTATGGTAGTTGACACAGAGAACCTGTATTTAGGGCTAAATATTCTTTTACAAAGTCACAAAATTGTATAGAATAATGACTTTGATCCAGCTAGACTTTGACAGCTTTTTTTGTTGTTTTCGCAGAATTAGAATTTGTTGGAGCAGCAAAATATGGGATCAAAATGGATAAGAAAGTTCTAAATAGGATTTTGAAGTCATCAAAAAATCCAGAAAAGTTAGCTCTGGGACTTCTTCAGCCCTTGTTGACGGATTTTGAAATCCAAAACTGCACAGTTTATGGCAATATGCAGTTTAAGAAGGAGGCCATGGATTCAAACAAGAGAAGAGCAATAAGAAGTGAGACCTTTTCTACTTTATTGTATTTCATAATTTCAACATGCTACCATCCATACATCTTCGCTAGCCAAGGGTTACGATCCACTTCCACCCTTGGCAGATTAAGCCAACATTTGTGGTAATAATGTTGTGCCATCTATCGGTAGATTAAAGTCGCGCCCATTCCGTATACATTATATATACACTTGAACTCTTCAATTTGGAGGTTAAAACATGGTAGCGTCTAGATTCTACACACGGTTGGTAAAGCCGGAAACGAAAATATACATTGACATTCATGCATTTGTGCAAGAAACATACACAGGAACTTCTATTAGTTCAGTAAAAACATTCAAATTGTCACTTAATATAGTCATATGTTTAGGGATGTAAAGACTTGTTGCACAATAAGCATGTGGCAATTGTTTACATTCACTTTCTACATTTACACGTGATCATGTTATAGGCGCTTTTTGATTGGATGCAGCGAGTTTTGACTGCAACCAATGAAAATCATTACCTTGGGTCTCCGAAATTCATTCTCAATCCGCCAAGGGTAGGGAAGTGGATCGTAACCCTTGGCTAGCAAAGATGCCATCCATAGGGTCCAATTTCAATTGGATATTTGATTATCATAGAAAAGTACATTTTTATAATTAAGTGCTTGAATTTGATTGGTTAAATTAATGCCTTTTTAATATGAAATAAAAGGCCAGTGCATCCATTATTTTGTCTATCTCCACTAGGTAATTTATATAGATGTAAGAAGATGTGGTAGGAGTACCAATGAGACAACTCTTTGTCCATGTTTCAATTTGTAAAAGTAAACCATTATAGGTTATCATTATAAATACAGCTATATTAAAGCATTCAAAACATCAGTCAAAAGTGTAAGAATAAAAGTTAACATAATTACTTTTTTTCAGGCGCTGTGTTCGATGCATTCAACATCAACAAATCGGATGCGGAAAATGAAGAGGCGTGGAAGAAGATAACAGTTTCCATGAATGACAAAATAAGGGGTCTAAGAAATGGAAAATATAAAAGACAGTGAAAGTGAACAATTCAAATGCATTCAACAACATATCACATATATATGACAGGAATTTTAAATTTTTTTTCTAAAAGTGTCATGTCATTTGAAAAAAAGCAATGATCTTTCTGTACAATTAATAACTTAAACCATGGTTGATGTGCAAACATTTTTAATTCTCAAAACATAAAATAGATTTTGACTTAATTTTCATATAATACATACATCATTGAAGGATTGAAAAAAGTGATTTGCGATGTTTCCATGCAATAACTTAATGAACTGATCTTTTCCCAAATATAATGTTGTTTCTTTCTTGTGACAAAAATTTGATTTGTTAATTTTACATTTTATTGATTGAAATTGTTATTCGGATATATATGAATTAAAACCCTTTAAATAACATGATTGTGTACTACTTAATTAGGTTGCCATGTGTAGAAGAAAATATTCTCAAGGGCTCAAGCAATTTCACTTAATTGTCATGATTATATGCGACTATATGTAAGTACAAAGCATGTGCATGCATCACTTCAAAAAACAGTTTAAAAGCAGCTTACAGCAATTTATGAAGCTGATTTGTGTCTACAAACAAAAATATATATACACAAGATCAATTAAAATCCCACCAGGTATTCAATTGTAATCTTAATTGCCCTGCTGCATTATATATTTCCTGTGGAAGCCAGATTCCACTGAAAATGTCTTTGGGATTCTGTTAAAAATCCCACTGGAAGTCACAGATTCCACTGAAAATGTCTTTGGGATTCCATTGAAAATCCCACTGGAAGTCACAGATTCCACTGAAAATGTCTTTGGGATTCCATTGAAAATCCCACTGGAAGTCACAGATTCCACTAGAAATCCCATTGGGATTCTATTGAAAATCCCACTGGAAGCCACAGATTCCACTAGAAATCCCATTGGGATTCTATTGAAAATCCCATTGGAAGCCACAGATTCCACTGAAAATACCATTGGGATTCCATTGAATATCCCGACAAAATTTCCCAATGGGATACCACTGGAATCCAGTGGAATTTCCATTTGATTTCACTGGGATTCCAGTGGAATCCCAACTTGTAATTTCAGTAGGGCGGCAGATGAACCATGCCAGGCAGACATGTACAGCTAACAATTCTTCCATACAACAAATATAGTTGACCTGTTGCTTATAGTTTAAGAAAAACAGACCAAAACACAAAACTTAACACTGTTCAATGAACCGTGAAAATGAGGTCAAGGTCAAATAAAACCTGCGCGACTGACATATAGATCATAAAATATTTCCATACACCAAATATAGTTGACCTATGGCATATAGTATTAGAAAAAAAGACCAAAACTCAAAAACTTAACTTTGACCACTGAACCATGAAAATGAGGTCAAGGTCAGATGACACCTGCCAACTAGAAATGTACACCTAACAATCATTCCATACACCAAATATAGAAGACGTATTGCATACAGGATAAGAAAAACAGACCAAAACGCAAAAACTTAACACTGATCAATGAACCGTGAAAATGAGGTCAAGGTCAAATAAAACCTGTGCGACTGACACATAGATCATAAAATATTTCCATACACCAAATATAGTTGACCTATGGCATATAGTATTAGAAAAAAAGACCAAAACTCAAAAACTTAACTTTGACCACTGAACCATGAAAATGAGGTCAAGGTCAGATGACACCTGCCAGTTGGACATGGACACCTTACAGTCCTTCCATACACCGAATATACTAGACCTATTGCTTATAGTATCCAAGATATGGACTTGACCACCAAAACTTAACCTTGTTCACTGATCCATGAAATGAGGTCGAGGTCAAGTGAAAACTGTCTGACGGGCATGAGGACCTTGCAAGGTATGCACATACCAAATATAGTTATCCTATTACTTATAATAAGAGAATTTAACATTACAAAAATCTTAACTTTTTTTTCAAGTAGTCACTGAACCATGAAAATGAGGTCAAGGACATTGGACATGTGACTGACGGAAACTTCGTAACATGAGGCATCTATATACAAAGTATGAAGCATCCAGGTCTTCCACCTTCTAAAATATAAAGCTTTTAAGAAGTTAGCTAACGCCGCTGCCGCCGCTTGATCACTATCCCTATGTCGAGCTTTCTGCGACAAAAGTCGCAGGCTCGACAAAAACCCTTTGGTGGTCTCTAGATGTTTATTTTTGTGATCTTTAGCTGGTTGGCTGCTGTCTCCAAGTTTGTCCTACATCAAATTTGATTCCATAAATATACGAGAGCTTTTTTATTATCTACTTACATCATAACCAGAATCTTTAGTGGTACCGGATGAAACTGAATCGTTGTCTTCACTTTGGACAGTTAAGTTACGTGCATGAATCGGTGTGGGAGATGAACTTGGACTGATCGTAGGAGATTCTGAAGTATTACCTCCGTCTAAAATTGTTGTAGGCTGAAACAAAAAAATTTAAATTTTAATACAAGAAAAATTTAGAGTTCATTGGACAGAATAACAGTGAAAAAACTTGGTGTCTTCATCTCATTCTCAATAAAATGCTCCGCAGGGCGCAGCTTGATACGACCGCAGAGGTCGAACCCTGAAGAGTTGGGGCAAGTATGGACACAACATTCAAGCTTGATACAGCTCTGAATTTGGATTGTGATTAAATATTTGACACAGCATAGGTTTCTGACACAGAATGAATGTGGTCTAAGAACTTAAAAATTTTAAATTGGACATTCACCTATTACGGTCCAATATCCAAAATCTAAATACATGGTTAGATTCAGCATATCAAAGAACCCTAAGAATTCAATTTTTGTTAAAATCAAACTAAGTTTAATTTTGGACCCTTTGGACCTTAATGTAGACCAATTTGAAAACGGGACCAAAAATTAAGAATCCAAATACACGGTTAGATTCGTCATATCAAAGAACCCCAATAATTCAATTTTTGATGAAATCAAACAAAGTTTATTTTGGACCCTTTTGACCTCAATGTGGAAAAAATTGATAACGGGGCCCAAAAATCAAAAATCTAAATACATGATTAGATTCAGCATATCAAAGAACCCCATATATTCAATTTTTGTTGAAATCAAACAAAGTTTAATTTTGGACCCCAATTTAGACCAACTTGAAAACTGGGCCCATAATCAAAAATCTAAATACATGTTTAGATTCAGCATATCAAAGAACCCTAAGAATTCAATTTTTGTTAAAATCAAACTAAGTTTAATTTTGGACCCTTTGGACCTTAATGTAGACCAATTTGAAAATGGGACCAAAAATTAAGAATCTAAATACACGGTTAGATTCGGCATATCAAAGAACCCCAATAATTCAATTTTTGATGAAATCAAACAAAGTTTAATTTTGGACCCTTTGGACCTCAATGTGGACCAATTTAAAAACGGGGCCCAAAATCCAAAAACTTAATACACGATTAGATTCAGCATATTAAAGAACTGCAAGAGTTCAAGAATAAAACCCCATTGAAATTGGTCAAGAAATAAGCAATTTATACAAAGTATCTTCTTTTGCACAATACTGTGCAATTGAATATTTCTTGCAATTGCGCAATACTGTGCAATTGAATATTTCTTGCTATTGCGCAATACTGTACAATTGACAATTTCTTGCTATTGCACAATATTGTGCTATTGGATATTTCTTGCTATTGCGCAATACTGTGCAATTGAAGATTTCTTGCTATTGCGCAATACTGTGCAATTGAAAATTTCTTGCTATTGCACAATACTTATTATATAATAATTTACACATCCTGTTAGGTGTGTATCTCCTGCCATATCATTATTATTTGCTATTAAATATAAATCAGAAATAACCAACTTAAATGGAAAATTTTAAAGAAAAATAAAGGAAAAAAAGAAACCCCCAAATTTTTGAACCCCTTATGATTCATCACCCCAAACTCAATTCCAGCCTTCCCTTTGAGGTATGGTACCTTGCAGTTCAATTTCAGAGATCCATACACTTGAACACAAGTTATTGTCTGGAAACTAGAAAAATGCTTATTTTGGCCCTTTTGGCCCCTAATTCCTAAACGTTTCAGGCAATTACCCCAAACTCAATTCCAGCTTTCCTTTGTGATATGGAACCTTGTAGTACAATTTCAGAAAGATCCATACACTTACACACAAGTTATTGTCATGAAACTAGAAAAATGCTTGTTTTTTGCCCCTTTTTTGGCCCCTAATTCCTAAAATTTGGAGGCAATTACCCCCAAAATCAATCCCAGCATTCCCTTTGTGATATGGAACCTTGTGGTACAATGTCAGAGAGATCCATACACTAACACACAAGTTATGTCTGGAAGTTACAAAAATGCTTATTTTTGGCCCCTTTTTGGCCCCTAATTCCTTAACTGTTGGTACCATAACCCCCAAAATCAATCCCAACCTTCCTTTTGTGATATTGAACCTTATGGTAAAATTTCATAGAGATCCATTCACTTAAACTAAAGTTAGAGTGCGAAAACCAATGCGTCTTCGGACGACGACGACGACGACGCCAACGTCATACCAATATACGACCACAAAAATTTTTTTGCGGTCGTATAAAAACTAGTTGTAGTTTACTGCTGTAAAAATATTATTTTGTTTGACTTTCAATTTTTTCAGGTTCATATTGGTTTATGTTCGCTTTTCTCAAACAATAGGCTGTTAGTCATACCCTACAAAATCATTGATGCATTACGTAAACAACACATGGCTAATGAAACTGAACAAAACAAGAGGAATGAATACATCTTTATTAATTATATAATATATAAAATATCATGATCAACATCAACTAAATTCAAACCAAACAAACATTCATGCAGAAAATGAATATAATTCCTGGATTTGCATTGGTTTTACCGGCGTTCAGTAACTGTCAGCTGCAAAAAAAATGTCCAAATTTTGTCCGACTTATACGAGGGTCAAGACTAAATCCTTTGAATTTGTAGCTGAAAAGGGCAACCGACTAATAGTCGGATCGACTATTACTCGAGTTCCAACGGTAAGATTTAGAATGTAATTGAATGAAAAACACAAATATTGCTTAAAGAATGGCCTTTGGAATTTGAACAAATCACCACTATACTACTATCTGATTAAGTATAAAGTGTATTTGTTTTAATCAATTTCAGGAAATTATCAAATACCTTCTTTCGTGCCACAGTTTTCTTTTTTAAACTTTCTCTCACTGTTATTATGTTGAGGATGGTAAATATCACTGCTGCTTACACCATTGGAATCTGAAAGACATTCACATCCTATTTGTAAAATAAATGTGGATTGTGTCCACATGTGGACACAGATAATGCCCCCGCTTGCATATCATATAGTTATAAAGGGACATAACTGAAGAAAGGTAAAAGTGACGCTACCCAAATTTGAACTTGATCTGAGTTTTGTGGTAATATTGTGTGTAAGTCTCATAACATTTGGTCGAGGCAAACTTAAGTTAGATGATTTGATTTTTGGTGTTTTAACGCCACTTTTAAGCACCGCTTTTGGGCTATTTCGTGGCGGCCAGTTTTTATTGGTGGAGGAAGCTGGAGTGCCCAGAGAAAACCACGACCTTCGATAGGAAAACTGACAATCCTAGTCAATTAAGATTGGAGTCGAGTGCACCCGCACGAGCGGGGTTCGAACTCACAACCTCAGTGTTGACTGGCTAGTGATTACAGTAGTAACTACTTAGACCACTCGGCCACCGAGGCCCCCAACTTAAGTTAGAGAATAGAAACTAAAAATTTTGCAATTTTTCCATTTATAAAGCAGCATTACTCTTGAAAGGTTTGAGTGACGCCACCAAAATTCAAACTTGATCTGTGTTTTGTGATAATAAGCATTGTGTATAAGTTTCATAACATTTGGTTGAGGCAAACTTAAGTTAGAGAACAGAAACTAAAAATTTAGCAATTTTTCCATTATAAAGGAGCATAACTCTAGAACCGTTTAAGTGACACCCCCAAAATTCAAACTAGATCTGTGTTTTGTGGTAATAAGCATTGTGTATAAGTTTCATAACATTTGGTTGAGGCAAACTTAAATTAGAGAACAGAAACTAAAAATTTTGCAATTTTTCCATTTATAAAGGGGCACAACTTTAGAATGGTTAGAGTGATGCTACCAAAATTCAAACTTGATCTGTATTTAGTGGTAATAAGCATTGTGTGTAAGTTTCATATATTTAGTTGAGGCAAACTTAAGTTAGAGAACAGAAACTAAAAATTTTGCAATTTTTCCATTTATAAAGGGGCATAACTCTAGAACGTTTAAAAAGGGGCATAACTCTAGAATGTTTAAAGTGACGCCACCAAGATTCACACTTGGTCTGTGTTTTGTGGTAATACGCATTGTGTATAAGTTTCATAACATTTGGTTGAGGAAAACTCAAGTTAAAGAACGGAAACCAATTTTGGGACGTACGTACGGACGTACGTATAGACGGACAAGGGTAAAACTTAATGCCCCCTCTGCTATGGCGGGGGCATAAAAATATGTTAAAAGCACATAAATTAGGTTCAACACTATAGTTTACTGATGTTTGAATCTCATAAATCCATTATGATAATACAAATCAAGGTAAAAAACCAAATCTGTGAAAATCGCATGAACAGTTGCTTTCACAGAGCAAGCATCTCCTGCTAGGCATGCTTCACCTGCCATGTTACTGGTCAACCAATTTGTACTGGCCACTATAAACTTCTGTAGTAGATTTCAGTCGGTCTTCCTCATATATAACTCTGTTGGATGATTTTTTTGTTTCAGTAGCACACCCCTTTATATGAATTCCTTACATGCCTTATAGTGTGAGCATTCAGACATATATTATTGAGATATATGCAAATATATGGAAAGCCTCAGCTGTCATATATTAGAGATTTACAAAACATTATGCTGAAGCTTAAAATGTAAACTTAAGACAGCGTGATGTTGAATTGAGTCATCAAAATCAGTGTTCCAGCTAGGATTTCAAAAGGGCAGGGAGCCAATCATGAAAAGGGCACTTTAGCACGATTATTGATATTTCAAAAAGGGCATGTCCTATGTAAACTGCAAAGGGTTTCAGCTAGGAGTTTTGAGAGGGTTTCGTAACTTTTACGCTAGATGAAAATCAACCTTATTTTGGGTAACAGTAAGGGACCAATGATGTATATTACTAGCTATACATATGCCCTAGTCCTGCAAGGACAAGGACCTTTGAAGGCCTTATGTATGCTACAAATGTAGGCAGTAATGGTATGATTCTACTAGTGTGATGCTTAAATATGAAGATTAGAACAAGGATACAGAAATTTAGTTCACAATTTCAGTTATTTTGAGGGACATTTTGATCAACAAAAGTCGGGTTCCTCTTTTTCGAATCCGGGTCCGTTCGCCCTGATTCGCGTTCGCCCTAGTACCTGTTCGCCCTAATACCTGTTCGCCCTGGGTCCGTTCGCCCTAATTCCTGTTCGCACTGAGTCCGTTCGCCCTGATTTCTATTTTATTTTGTTGTCTTGTTTAATATAAATTATTTGAATTAATTATGTTAAAGTTTTTTTTGAAAATTCCGCCGAAATATTTATGTTGTATTGCTGCTACCAGATAATTATTTTTCTTTTGATTTGTATTGAATATTCTTGCCAGAATATTCATCATGTTGAATGTGGGCAGTATTTTAAAGAAGAAGAAAATAAGTGTTCAGGAACTGAGACCAAGTTATCTGTATGAATTTATCTTTTGAAACCTTGTAACAATTTCAAAACAATCCAAACAGATATAACAGGATCCAACTCACTCAACACCTTGAGATCAAAGAAGCCCAGCGGCGAAAACAATTTCCTTTAATGTCTTACAATTCTTACATCATTGTTTAACTCATTCCAAGCTGACTTGTTTATTTAAAAAAAAACAATTTCATTATAAATCCATCAAAAACAATAACTAAAACAATCAGTGAGATCAAAGACATCGTAATCATATCTAATCAGCATTCAAAATAACAAAACTTTGAATTTTCGGAATACTAAGGCTTTTCCACCTCACAAATATATTACCTTAGCTGTATTTGGCAAAATTTTAAGGAATTTTGGGTCATCAATGCTCTTCAACTTCGTACTTTATTTGGCCTTATTAACTTTTTGATTCGAGCGTCACTGATGAGTCTTTGTAGACGAAACGTGTGTCTGGCGTTTACAATCAACAGGGAAGCACTAATGACAGGACGATTGCCCGGATAGGGACAGGACGATTGACCGGATGAGATATAAATAGTCATAACTTTTTTGTTATTCGGTAGATTTTTTTAATATTTGTAGACCTTAGAGATATTACACTATATTTAATGAAAATAAAACAAAATAAGTGAAAAAAATATTTTTGAGCAATTTAAGTTGACCGGACGGATTTCACACTCGCCGATACACGCTATACATATATTCAACTGGTCGAAAACAAGTGTTAATATCTCTTTTGTTTTACAATATTTGTCGATGAAATTAAGGAATCTGTGAGAATAATAAATATATGATACGAAAATATAAACTTTATAGTAAACAAAAATGTTTTTCTGCCAAAAAAGTTGACCGGACGGTATTGACATTCGCCGATGTACGCGTTGATTATATTGAACTGATCGACAAAAAGTGTTTATAATTTTTTTGTTTTACGATATTTTTACATGAAACTAAGAAATCTGCGAGATTAATAAATATATGATATGAAAATATAAACTTTATAGTAAAAAAAAAAATGTTTTTCTTCAAAAAAAGTTGACCGGACGGAACTAACATTCGCCGATATATGCTTTAAATATATTGAACTGATCGACACAAGTGTTAATATCTCTTTTATTTTACCATATCTGTCCATGAAATTAAGGAATATTGGGGATTAATAAATATATTATACGAAATTTTAATTTTACAGTAAAAAAATGTTTTTCTGCAAAAAGTTGACCGGACAGAATTAACATTCGCCGATATATGCTTTAAATATATCGAACTGATCGACACAAGTGTTAATATCTCTTCTTTTTTTTTTTTATATAATATCTGTCCATGAAATTAATGAAATTAATGAATCTAATGATTAATAAATATATTATACGAAAATACAAACTTTATAATAAAAACTTTGAGCCCAAAATGTTGATTTTCAAGAGTGAGTTCACCACGACACACTAGAAGTACTGATATTTAATTAGATTAATCTAATTTTGACACTTGTCGTAATCACCAATCAAGCCAAATAACATGTTATTAAAGTTTTCACACCTGAGACATCAAATACCTTTAATTGAATTACCTTATATAATCAGTTGGCAATTAGAATCCAATCAAAGAAGAAATTTGATTTAAAGTTCAAGATTACAGATTAACTTTTAACTCACCTAGTAATAACTACTCAATTGTTCAGTCATATCTGCTCTGACTTTCAACCAGTTCAGATCGCACAAATTATAGTTCTTCTACATATTGCTTTAATAGCATGTCTTTTTAAAGACAATTTTCAAATATATATTGCTATATATATAGATTGATAATAGTGCTACTATATATTGCTTTATTCAAAAGAATGTCTTTTTAAAGACAGTTGTCGAAAATATAATTATTTATAAATACATAAATAAATAGATCGATAATAGTGCTACTATATACTGCTTTATTCAAAAGCATGTCTTTTAAAAGACAGTTGTCGAAAATCTATTTATGAATACATAAATAATTAGATATTCTCGACTATCAGTCTAATTGACAAATACCAAAACCTTTATGACCCATTTTCTGGTATTACTAATAATGCATGTGAAAGCATGAATGCAGTTATAAAACGGCTTAATAAATATAGAGAGTTGCCAGTTGACTGCTTCGTGCTTAGCATGTTTTACTTGCAGAATTATTATATCAATGAGGTGCAAAGGAGTCTATCTGGCATTGGTAACTATACATTAAGAACCAAATTTAACCATGCTTCTATACCAAAAGATGAAATCAATGTTCCAAAGCAGTTGGTTAAACCTGTTGACATTGTAAATAAAGCATGTTATGTCAGAAATAGATAATGTTCGAGACACATGCTCTGAAGATCATATCTCAGTAGAAACAGAGTCTTCCAAAACAGAGGGTGCAAATATATTGCCATTAGTATCTGATACTTCAGATGGGACAGAAAGCTCCACCATGTCCACTCCCATTGCTGATAAAAATTTCACAGCGTCTTCCAAAATAGAGGGGACAAATATATTGCAATTAGTATCTGATACTTCAGATGGGACAGAAAGCTCCACCATGTCCATTCAAAAATCAGATAAAAACTTGTCCCAGAAATCGCTGGCCAAGTTGACTGTGGATAATGACCAAGTGTCGTTTATTGAACAACACAAGGCATTTATGGTCACAGACATGCAAGGAAAGGTTTATGCTGTAACCCTCCTTATTTAAAAGTTTTGTTTCCTGTATGAACTTTGTGAATGAACCACACTTAATTTTTTTTGTAATAACGATGTAATTTTGAAATAAAAGGTATATCCTGCTCGAAATTCTCACTTCCACCTCCCCGTTGGTGAGCAGGGGGCAGAATAATTCTGGCAGACGGAAGGGGTCGGCTAATAATTTGTTGCCGTAATTTTTACCATTTGAACAAATATACAATTCCATTTTTTCTATAGTAGTATAAAATATTTACTATAAAGTTTATATTTTAATATAATATATTTATAAACAAATATTGTAAAAAAAAGAAGAGATATTAACACTTGTGTCGATCAGTTCAATATATTTAAAGTAAATATCGGCCGAATGTGAAATCCGTCCGGTCAACTTTTTTTGAAGAAAAACATTTTTTTTTACTTTAAAGTTTATATTTTCATATCATAAATTTATTTATCTCCAAGATACCTTAATTTCATGAAAAAATATTATAAAACAAAAAAAAAATATTAACACTTTTTGTCGATCAGTTCAATATATTTGAAGCATATATCGGCGAATGTTAATTCCGTCCGGTCAAATTTTTTTGAAGAAAAACAATTTTTTTTACTATAAAATTTATATTTTCATATCATATATTTATTGATCTCGC
Organism: Mytilus coruscus; assembly: GCA_017311375.1. Classification (NCBI taxonomy): domain Eukaryota; kingdom Metazoa; phylum Mollusca; class Bivalvia; order Mytilida; family Mytilidae; genus Mytilus; species Mytilus coruscus. Next base: position 82,128,973 of record CM029603.1, on the reverse strand, counting down.
AGATTTCTTAGTTTCATGTAAAATATTGTAAAACAAAAATAAATCAGTTTAATATAATCAACGCGTACATCGGCGAATGTCAATACCGTCCGGTCAACTTTTTGCAGAAAACATTTTGTTTACTATAAAGTTTAAGTTTTCGTATTATATATTTTATATTCTCAAGATTCCTTAATTTCATCGACAAATATTGTAAAACAAAACAGATATTAACACCTGTTGTCGACCAGTTGAATATATGTATATCGTATATCGGCGAGTGTGAAATCCGTCCGGTCAACTTTATTTGCTCAAAAATATTTTTTTTCATTTATTTTATTTTATTTTCATAAAATATAGTTTAATATCTCTAAGGTCTACAAATATTAAAATAATCTACCGAATAAAAAAAAAGTTATGACTATTTATATCTCATCCGGTCAATCGTCCTGTCACTATCCGGGCAATCGTCCTGTCATTAGTGCAACCCAATCAACAGTCATTAAAAGTAAATCTGAATAAAAACAAATGTAACAATGAAGCCAATTAGCCTGATTAATGCTCCAAAACAAAACTTTTTTAATTTCAATGTTTATTCATGAATTTGTAGATATACATTTATCATATTTACCATTTAACTTTAAATTAAACCATTAATATTATTTTTTATAAAAATTAGGGCGAACGGACCCAGGGCGAACGGACTCTATGGGCGAACGGACTCAGGGCGAATGGACCCAGGGCGAACATGTAATTAGGGCGAACGGACCCGATACCCTCTTTTTCAAAGCAAAGAATCATTCACAGCATAAATGAAATTGTAACGACTATTTCACTGCATAATCAATATCCCTATGAAACCATTTAAAATCGATATTTGGAATTCATTTTATGAGCTTGGAATGATTAAAAGACTGTCTATTTTAAATATATCAAGAAAAGATCACGTTTACGTTATTTTCGATTTTGAGCGAAATGAAAACAGGAAGTGACAAGCGGATAATAAATTTAGAATGATACGGGGTTCATCTACGGATTGGTTTGTGTTTAAAGTTAAGGCAAGAAATTATCATTTTTTTAAATTCAGTTGCTCAGTACAATAAATATTTGTATCTCTAGTTAATTTGAAAATAAATGATTTTGTATTTTACATTTAAGTGTCTATTTATAAAGATACGTTAACGCATGCGCGATTCATTACAAAGAAAGCACGTTTGAATCGTGAAAATATTATTGAAGTTCTATCTTTATAATCGAAATTGTCAAAAGATTTCATGAAAAGTTTTATAAAATGTGACGAAAATACGTTCAAATGACGAAACTACGTCAACTGAGCTGGAATAAGTTATCGTTTGAGAAATTATGAAATTAAATGAACACTCTGGGAAAAACAATTTTGTTAAATTGACGAAATTACAAAACATCTATGGATAAACGAACTGCAAATTGTGGTCTTTGAGAAATCTTAAAATTGAAATGCTGACTGACCGAATTTAATGGGGAAAATAATTACAATGGTCAATCATGAGGTTTAATTAACGGATTAACGACCCATCGATGGCGATAAGAGGATTATCTATAATCACAACTTATTACACCTGCTGTAAATGTTAATTAGCTGAGGGTCATAAACCTGTCATAAATATGAAGACAGATAGAATAATAGTATTTTCATCAAATCATTACGAAAATAAAGGCATGGACTTGAGAAAAAGGGCAGGGCGTCTGGAAAAGGGCACAGGGCGTCAGAAAAAGGGCACAGGGCGGCACTCGGGAAAGGGCGGGCGGACCGCCCTGTGAAAACGACCTAGCTGGAACACTGAAAATGCTAACTCTAAATTACAATATGCTAAGTTGAATCTGCGCAATGTTGACTTGCAATGACAAGTGCTTTAGTTGTGATAATATAATGATAAGTCACGACGTTGTGATGATATGCCAAACACACGTTACTTTGAGTTTAAATTACATGATGTGAAGTTGACGTTGCATGATGTTAGCTTGCAGATGGATAATGCTCAGTCATCCACTTCGATTGCTATGATAACAAATAAAATGAATAGCTAAAATGTATGGTGCTAACTTGTTATTAATAAATGTTGAGCTGAGATAGTACGATGTTATATCATTGTGATATTGCGATAGGTCTATCGTGCAATCTGTTGATTTAAAACACCATGATGTACAGTTGAAAGTACATGATGTTAAGTTGAGATAACACGATGCTACACCACTATATTGAAACGAAAGGCCTACCATACAATGTGTTGACTTAAAACAACACGATGCAACGTTGAAAGTACATGATGTTAAGCTAAGATATCACGATGGTTTATCAGTATAATGTCACGATGGGCTTACCATACAATATGCTCACTTGAAACTACACGACGTACAGTTGAAATTTTGTAATGTTAAGCTAAGATAGGATGATGTTATATAATTATAATGTCATAATAGGCTTATTATACAATTTGCTCATTTAAAACTACACCACGTACAGCTGAAAGTACGTGATGTTAAGCTAAGATAGCACGTTGTTATATCATTAGAATGTCACGATAGGCTTACCACACGATATGCTCATTTAAAACTACATGACTTACAGTTGAAACTAGGTGATGTTAAGCTAAGATAGCATGTTGTTATATCATTTGAATGTCACGATAGGCTTACAATACAATATGCTCATTTAAAACTACACAACGTACAGTTGAAAGTATGTGATGTTGAGCTATGATAGCACGATGTTATATCATCATGATCATAATAATATCACGATAGACTTGCCATACAATATGCTCATTCAAAACTACATGACGTACAGTTGAAAGTACGTGTTGTTCAGCTAAGAGAGCACGATGTTATATCATTAAGACGTCACGAAAGGCTTATCATACAATGTGTTGACTTGAAACTACACGATGTAAATTTGAAGTAGTTTGGTCTTGACTTGAAACAGTAAAATGTTTAGCTATAATAAAATGCTCCGCAGGGCGCAGCTTGATACGACCGCAGAGGTCGAACCCTGAACAGTTGGGGCAAGTATGGCCACAACATTCAAGCTTGATACAGCTATGAATTTGGATTGTGATTAAATATTTGACACAGCATAGGTTTCTGACACAGAATGAATGTGGTCTAAGAACTTAAAAATTTGAAATTGGACATTCACCTATTATGGTCCAATATCCAAAATCTAAATAAATGGTTATATTCAGCATATCAAAGAACCCCAAGAATTCAATTTTTGATGAAATCAAACAAAGTTTAATTTTGAACCCTTTTGACCTCAATGTGGACAAAGTTGATAACAGGGCCCAAAAATCAAAAATCTAAATACATGGTTAGATACAGCATATCAAAGAACCCCATATATTCAATTTTTGTTGAAATCAAAAAAAGTTTAATTTTGGACCCAGATTTGGACCAACTTGAAAACTGGGCCCATAATCAAAAATCTAAATACATGTTTAGATTCAGCATATCAAAGAACCCTAAGAGTTAAATTTTTGTTAAAATCAAACTAAGTTTAATTTTGGACCCTTTGGACCTTAATGTAGACCAATTTGAAAACGGGACCAAAAATTAAGAATCTAAATACACAGTTAGATTGGGCATGTCAAAGAACCCCAATAATTCAATTTTTGATGAAATCAAACAAAGTTTAATTTTGGACCCTTTGGACCTCAATGTAGACAAAGTTGATAGCGGGGCCCAAAAATCAAAAATCTAAATACATGGTAAGATACAGCATATCAAAGAACCCTATATATTCAATTTTTGTTCAAATCAAAAAAAGTTTAATTTTGGACCCCGATTTGGACCAACTTGAAAACAGGGCCCATAATCAAAAATCTAAATACATGTTTAGATTCAGCATATCAAAGAACCCTAAGAATTAAATTTTTGTTAAAATCAAACTAAGTTTAATTTTGGACCCTTTGGACCTTAATGTAGACCAATTTGAAAACGGAACCAAAAATTAAGAATCTAAATACACGGTTAGATTGGGCATATCAAAGAACCCCAATAATTCAATTTTTGATGAAATCAAACAAAGTTTAATTTTGGACCCTTTAGACCTCAATGTGGACCAATTTAAAAACGGGGCCCAAAATCCAAAAACTTAATACACTGTTAGATTCAGCATATTAAAGAACCCCAAGAATTCAAGAATAAAACCCCATTGAAATTGGTCAAGAAATAAGCAATTTATACGAAGTATCTTCTTTTGCACAATACTGTGCAATTGAATATTTCTTGCTATTGCGCAATACTGTACAATTGACAATTTCTTGCTATTGGATATATTGTGCTATTGGATATTTCTTGCTATTGTGCAATACTGTGCAATTGAAGATTTCTTGCTATTGCGCAATACTGTGCAATTGAAGATTTCTTGCTATTGTGCAATACTGTGCAATTGAAAATTTCTTGCTATTGCACAATACTTATTATAAAATAATTTACACATCCTGTTTGGTGTGTATCTCCTACCATATCATTATTATTTGCTTTAAAATATAAATCAGAAATAACCAATTTAAAATGGAAAATTTTAAAAGAAAAAAAAAAGGAAAAAAAAAAATCCCCCAAATTTTTGAACCCCTTATGATTCATCACCCCAAACTCAATCCCAGCCTTCCCTTTGTGGTATGGTACCTTGCAGTACAATTTCAGAGAGATCTATACACTTGAACACAAGTTATTGTCTGGAAACTAGAAAAAGAACCCAAATATTCAATTTTTGTTGAAATCAAACAAAGTTTAATTTTGGACCCCGATTTGGACCAACTTGAAAACTGGGCCCATAATCAAAAAACTAAGTACATGTTTAGATTCAGCATATCAAAGAACCCCAAGAATTCAATTTTTGTTAAAATCAAACTAAGTTTAATTTTGGAGACTTACGACTTTAATGTAGACCAATTTGAAAACGGGACCAAAAATTAAGAATCTAAATACACGGTTAGATTCGGCATATTAAAGAACCCCAATAGTTCAATTTTGATGATTTAATTTTTGATGAAATCAAATAAAGTTCAATTTTGGACCCTTTAAACCTCAATGTGGACCAATTTGATAACCAGCCCCAAATATCAATTTCTTGCTATTGCGCAATACTGTGCAATTGAAGATTTCTTGCTATTGCGCAATACTGTGCAATTGAAAATTTCTTGCTATTGCACAATACTTAATATATTAATTTACACATCCTGTTTGGTGTGTATCTCTTGCCTTATCATTATTTTTTGCTTTTATATATAAATCATAAAATTAATAATAAAGTTTTGGCAAATTTCAATATACATAATTTAAAAGCAGTTTAGGTGAGATAAACAAAAAGCTTCATCAGCAATATTTTATATTGGCAAATTTTCAATGAAGTTCATTAAACTAAAGTTATTGGCAAATTTCAATGGAATTTATTAATAATAAAGTTTTGGCAAATTTCAATATAAATAATTCAAAAGCAGTTTAGGTGAGATATTCAAATGAGTTTCAATTACCAACCTTACACTGCCTTTTAAATTATGTTTTGTACTTAAGTAATTGTCCATTACCCTGCAAACCCTTTTCTCCCCTTTTTTGCACCTTACTCCTTAACACTTTGAGCCATAACTCCCAAAGACAATTCTTACCATCCCTTTGTGGTATTCCAATATCCAAAATCTAAATACATGGTTAGATTTAGCATATCAAAGAACCCCAAGAATTCAATTTCTGATGAAATCAAATAAAGTTCAATTTTGGACCCTCTAAACCTCAATGTGGACCAATTTGATAACCGGGCCCGAATATCAAAAATCTAAATACATGGTTAGATTCAGCATATCGAAGAACCCCATATATTCAATTTTTGTTGAAATCAAACAAAATTTAATTTTGGACCCCGATTTGGACCAACTTGAAAACTGGGCCCATAATCAAAAAACTAAGTACATGTTTAGATTCAGCATATCAAAGAACCCCAAGAATTCAATCTTTGTTAAAATCAAACTAAGTTTAATTTTGGACCCTTTGGACCTTAATGTAGACCAATTTGAAAAACGGACCAAAAATTACGAATCTAAATACACGGTTAGATTCGGCATATCAAAGAACCCTATAGTCAGATAGTTCAATTTTTGATGAAATCAAACAAAGTTTAATTTTGGACCCTTTTGGCCCCTAATTCCTAAACTGTTGGGACCAAAACTCCTTTTATTTAAATTCCTAAACGTTTAGGCAACTACCCCCAAACTCAAACCCAGCTTTCCTTTGTGACATGGAACCTTGTGGAACAATTTCATAAAGATCCATACACTTAAAACACAAGTTATTGTCCTGAAACTAGAAAAATGCTTGTTTTTTGCCCCTTTTTGGCCCCTCATTCCTAAAATTTTGAGGCAATTACCCCCAAAATCAATCCCAGTCTTCCCTTTGTGGTATGGTACCTTGCAGTACAATTTCAGAGAGATCCATACACTTGAACACAAGTAATTATCTGGAAACTAGAAAAATACTTATATTTGGCCCCTTTTTGGCCCCTTATTCCTAAACGTTTTGGGCAATTACCCCCAAACTCAATTCCAGCTTTTCCTTTGTGATATGGAATCTTGTAGTACAATTTCAGAAAGATCCATACACTTACACACAAGTTATTGTCATGAAACTAGAAAATGCTTGTTTTTGCCCCTTTTTGGCCCCTAATTTCATAAAATTTTGAGGCAATTACCCCAAAATCAATCCCAGGATTCCCTTTGTGATATGGAACCTTGTGGTACAATGTCAGAGAGATCCATACACTAACACACAAGTTATGTCTGGAAGTTACCAAAATGCTTATTTTTGGCCCCTTTTTGGCCCCTAATTCCTTAACTGTTGGTACCGTAACCCCCAAAATCAATCCCAACCTTCCTTTTGTGGTATTGAACCTTATGGTAAAATTTCATAGAGATCCATTCACTTAAACTAAAGTTAGAGTGCGAAAACCAATGTGTCTTCGGACGACGACGACGACGACACCAACGTCATACCAATATATATATGACCGCAAACAGAACGTAAAGTCAAAATAAAACAATGATAGGATGACATATACTTGTGCAGAATTGAAGATTTTTAGTGTTGACTTCGAATATAGTACAAATATTAGATCAGTTTATGTTAAATTGAAAGACAATAATGATACGTAAAACATTACAGTGAATTGAAACTGCAATTCTATGGAAAAGAATGAGGGAAAAATCCCCAGGATGATGAATATTAATGAAATTTAACTCAAGAGGCAAAATGATATACAAAAAAAGTTTTCCATAAATTCATAAATACAGTTTTGCCGTATATTTTACATGTTTTGTTTGGATTTTTTTTTATGATTATAAACCAGACTTTTTTTATGAACAACATTAAGAAAATATTTATCTATGTTGTGTGTTAATATATACAACATAATATTGTGGCTTTATAAGACTTATGACTGTGAGGGTCAAATTTTACTCATATAAAATCACATCTATGTTTCTCGTTTCTCGTTTTTTATATAGATTAGACCGTTTGTTTTCCCGTTTGAATGGTTTTACACTAGTAATTTTTGGGGCCCTTTATAGCTTGCTGTTGGGTGTGAGCCAAGGCTCCGTGTTGAAGACCGTCCTTTGACCTTTATTGGTTTACTTTTATAAATTTTGACTTGGATGGAGAGTTGTCTCATTGGCACTCATACCACATCTTCTTATATCTAAGAGTTATCAGAGAATTTGTATATACCACTCCCTTTTCTCGAAATAAAACATAAGAATCTGGAGTCTTAATCTTAAAAAACAAAGATCAACTGTTATGACAAATAATACGCTAAAGCGTAGGACTGAGAGGGTCAGAGCTATATGAGAATGTGACCCCCCGGCATTGTTAGAGGTATCTGAAAATTTGAATTTTCTTTTCCACGAAATAAAACAAAAGAATCTGGATTTAATCAAAACCGATGTGATTACGATTTCCACAGAATGTCAGAGACGGTTTGTCGACTAGTTCGTTGAAAATTCGGCTAGGCAAGTAAAGTATGTCTTGTAACAAAGCAAGGTTTATTCATATTCATATCACACTTACATGTTCTCGTCCTGATATGCATATAATATTTGCCACTGTATGTAAAACGCACCCCTTTTCCCCGAAATAAAACCAAAAAATCTGGACTTAATCAAAACCGATGCTATTTGGATTTCCATAGATTGTCAGAGACGGTTTGTCAACTAGTTTGTTAAAAATTCGGCTAAGCAAGCAAAATATGTCTTGTACAGAGCCAAGATTTATTCATATGCACATCACACTTACATATTCTCGTCCTTATATGCATGTAATATTTGCCACTGTACACTAAACACAAATACATTATCATCAATTCTTTTTTATGAAAAGGAGCCTATTTTAAGCACGTTTACACCCTGTAATTCATGTTTTTTGGGAGTTCCTCGAAAATTATAACACATTCCTTCTTTATTTGCAAAATCGCCAAGTGACGGGTGCCACATATGAAACAGGATCTGCTTGCCCTTCTGGAGCTCCTGAGATCACCCCTTTTTTAAGGGTTTCGTGTTGTTCAGTCTTTGGTTTTCTATGTTGCGCTTAATATACTGTTGTTTGGCTTTTTATCTTTTTTCTCTCGTTTATTTCGGCTGATGAGTTTTTGTCATGACATTGTCAGTTTGGTTATGAGTTTTACTATCCCTTTTGAACTTTCGCCTTCTTTCATCCATTTTTGTGTATTTTTATTCAGTTTTTTTTCGATTCTCCTCTCCCCCTGAACAGTATAATAGATAGATAAATGAAAACAGAAACCCTTTTCAACAAAAGGAGATCTACAAGTAACTCGACGTGACCGAAATTATAAATTTCTTCCTCATTAGAGATATTGCCCTTAGGGTAGATCGGGTGTCTTCCGCCATCTTAGATTCTCATATAGCACAACACAATCGGTCTAGATTAAAAAAAATATACAAATTTTGAGAGACGAATGTTATTCATATGTAGTACTTTTCATCTTGATGAAGAAAATTATGTTATTTATCTGATTAAAGCGACTATTTGTTTTTGAATACAGAACGTTTTAGCATATTTTTTTTCAACCTTTCCATATAAGGGGAGATAACATTATTTTTTGTCGTTTTTTTATTTTTTTTATTTTCTGCCATTGCATTGTCAGTCTTTTTTCGACTTATGAGTTTGAAATCCCTTTGGCATATTTCGTCTCTAATGATGGAATGTGTAGGGACTTTATCTATTTTGTTTTGTAGACAGAAAACGAGTCTCGTGATCCCAATTTTTATTTTCATTTTCTAAAGTTGAGTTTTCCATGTATAGTCTGACAATACTGCATAACCTGTAGCTTGCAAAATGCTCTGTCGCTCAAACTTTTTATTATGTTTTTCAAAAAAGAATAAACTATATTTTGGCAAATAATTAAAAAACAATCTACCGATTTTAATTTAGACCACACTCATGAAAACTATAAGAGAGAGAGAGAAACTGTTGACATTAAAAAAATACATATCTACACATTAATCATAGCAATACCAAAATAATTCATGCACTTTAACAATTTTTACAGATTTTTTTTTTTTTTTTCTTTGAAAACACATATAGATAGAGAGTAGCTGCAAACAACCAAGAAAATCACTATGGACAAGAAAATAAGTGACGGAAATCATTAAATGGCTTCTTATTATAAGTTATAGGGATCATTATCCATTAATGACTTCACCAATTTAAAAAAATAAAATATTCTCCGAGTGGATATCTAGATAAACCTGGGCACTATCTTACTTGGTGCTGGAAAAATGGTTGGCACTGCTGTAAATATGTATTTTTTTTTTTTTAGAAAGTTGACGATTTAGACTGGAGGCTCTAGGTCAAATTGCATTAGGTTTCATAGACTTCATGTATGAGCGAAAAGTATACAACAGAATCTACCATACTTTATGTTTGGGTTGGCCCCATGCAGTAGGATTCTTCCACCTATCAATTCATCCATATGGATACATTCGAATTTTAAAGATTATTATTCAATCAATTATTTCATTATTTTGTTTGTTTTTTGGTTTTTTTTGGAGGGGGGAGAGGTCACATTCTTTTACAGTTTTACTCTTTAGCCTATCATTTATCAGATCTGTTGGGTTTTATTTTTTAGATTAAGTCCATATTATTTTCCTTTATTTCGGAGAAAAGGGGGCGGTATTAAATTAAAATTATCTGATAACTCTGACACGGATGTGGTGTTATAAGCTTTAATTTTAGTAGATCATTTCCCAGAGCATTTGAATTTTGTGAGGGGAGATAACACAGATTAAGGCATGAGACTTTGTATTTCCTGTAAGTGATATATTTCTTTTATCGTGTAAAAGGAATTTATACGAGAGAAAAAAAATTAATCACATGAGGATTACTATAAAAAGTCGTTTAATCTTTACAAAAATTAACAGTTACAAAGCTTATTATGTAAACGATGTATGAATAAACAGGAATGTGGGTTATGCATAACTGGGACAGCAATCCAACAACGAAAAAAAATCAAGAGACATAGTGAGGGTAACACATTAAACAGAATTCATCAAAGAATTGTCATTAAAATCGAATTCTTAAAAATAAAGAAAAACATTAAGTTATGACAATTACCGACGAGGTTCCTGACTTGGAACAGATACACGGAAACATGATTGCAACAATATTATGTTGTATATATTAAGAAACAACATAGATAGATATATTCTTAAATATGGTTCATCAAAAAAATTCCGACAGATTTTGGTTTTTTGATCCAAAAATTTGCATAAAATCCTAACAAAACATGTAGAATATGCAAAACTGTATTCAAGTGTACTGTATAGTGATGAGTAATTCTTTTGCTTTATGAATTTATGGAAAACTTTCGTTGTATATCATTTTGCCTCTTGAGTTAAATTTCATTAATATTCATCAACTTGCAAATGAAGAAGAAAAAATCCTGGGGATTTGTCCCTCATTCATTTCCATAGAAATGCAGTTTCAATTCACACAATTCTGTAATGTTTTACGCATCATTATTGTCTTTCAATTTAACATAAAACAATCTAATATTTGTACTATATTCGAAGTCAACACCAAAAATCTTCAATTCTGCACAAGTATATGTCATCCTATCATTGTTTTATTTTGACTTTACGTTCTGTTTTTATAACTAAACATTTTACTGTTTCAAGTCAAGACCAAACTACTTCAAATTTACATCGTGTAGTTTCAAGTCAACACATTGTATGATAAGCCTCTTGTGACATCATAATGATATAACATCGTGCTCTCTTAGCTGAACAACAAGTACTTTCAACTGTACGTCTTGTAGTTTTGAATGAGCATATTGTATGGCAAGCCTATCGTGATATTATTATGATATAACATCGTGCTATCATAGCTCAACATCACATACTTTCAACTGTACTTTGTGTAGTTTTAAATGAGCATATTGTATGGTAAGCCTATCATGACATTCAAATGATATAACAACATGCTATCTTAGCTTAACATCACCTAGTTTCAACTGTAAGTCATGTAGTTTTAAATGAGCATATCGTGTGGTAAGCCTATCGTGACATTCTAATGACATAACAACGTGCTATCTTAGCTTAACATCACGTACTTTTAGCTGTACGTGGTGTAGTTTTGAATTAGCAATTTGTATAATAAGTCTATCGTGACATTATAATGATATAAACTCATCCTATCTTAGCTTAACATTACAAAATTTCAACTGTACGTCATGTAGTTTCAAGTGAGCATATTGTATGGTAAGCCCATCGTGACATTATACTGATAAACCATCGTGATATCTTAGCTTAACATCATGTACTTTCAACGTTGCACCGTGTTGTTTTAAGTCAACACATTGTATGGTAGGCCTTTCGTTTCAATATAGTGGTGTAGCATCGTGTTATCTCAACTTAACATCATGTACTTTCAACTGTACATCATGGTGTTTTAAATCAACAAATTGCATGATAGACCTATCGCAATATTACAATGATATAACATCGTACTATCTCAGCTCAACATTTATTAATAACAAGTTAGCACCATACATTTTAGCTATTCATTTTATTTGTTATCATAGCAATCGAAGTGGATGACTGAGCATTATCCATCTGCAAGCTAACATCATGCAACGTCAACTTCACATCATGTACTTTAAACTCAACGTAACGTGTGTTTGGCATATCATCACAACATCGTGACTTATCATTATATTATTACAACTAAATCATTTGTCATTGCAAGTCAACATTGCGTGGATTCAACTTAGCATATTGTAATTTAGAGTTAGCATTTTGATGACTCAATTCAATATCACGCTGTCTTAAGTTTACATTTTAAGCTTCAGCATAACGTTTTGTAAATCTCTAATATTTGACAGCTTAGGCTTTCCATACAAATACCCTAGACAGGAGATGGGGCAGATGTTCCTACTGGGAAATGAGATGCTGACAATCGGAAATGTGAAATCATCATGTTTTGGATAGATTCTAGTTTGAAGACCCCCATCTGTGTCAATATGAAGGAAAAGATCAAGATATGAAGCACACCATCTAGTTACTGTGGTATCTAGCTAAAATCTAAAGTTCACTGGAATATATGAGACACTCACTAAAATGAGGTAAATTGTGGGACAGGAAAACATCAATATACATGAAAGTAAATTAAAGGACTTTTCTTTTTGTCTATCTGTATGAATTCTGCTTCATATGACATGTACATGTATCATGTGTATGAGTTCAAATCAAGTCAACAAGTAGGTCTGCAGGTTTCATGAGCATTGCTTACCCTATGTTTAACACTCAATTAAATATTTCAACAGGTTTTTTTAACACATCCTCGCTTTCTAACATAAGAAAATGTACATGATGTAGTGTCATATAATTAGCTATCAGTTTGTCTTTAACATGTTTAACATTTATTAAACCTTCTGACTTCTTTTTACCATTTATACTTTAGAACCAAATACCTTTGGTTGATAGGTTTTGGATGTTGTTTTCATCAGTTTCATCCTTTTCTGGCTCTTTAATTGGAAACGTTGACCCTGAGGCACTGTTGAATTGAAGGTCATCTGTCCCTGTCAAATCAGGCTCAGAATCATCTTTTTTCTTTTTCTCCATCTGATTCTGAAATTTGATACCATGTACCATAAGTATCTGTTAAACATCAAATAGTATACAAGTCAAAATCAAAGCTTGAGAGCACAACAAAGGCAACTGCCACCAACTTGATTTGTTTATGTTGACTTGTTTGCATCCTTATCAGTCAGAGATTGCTTTTTTATGAAATACATGTAATATGCAACAAAATGTAAAGTCAATGATATAACCTCTTTTCTAAAGCAAATTAATCGTTTATGTCTTTGAATTTCTTTACACTTATAAATGAAAAATTCAAGTTTCATCGACTTGGTAAAAATGAAAAATGGCTTTTGACGAAAGCGACTGAAAGAGAGTATGGTGGACAACAGGGCAACAAAATATCGCTTTTGATGGTCTGGCAAAGCGAAGTGACGGATGGAAAAGCGACTGTATCGCCCCAGTCGCCTGCTAGCGTGAGCCCTGATCTTACCATTTGAATCCCTTTTTTAAATTCTATTTTGTATTGTTCAAGTCCATTTTTTTTTTCATGTCTGAGAATACCATTACAGTAACAGTTGTCTCAGTTTATGTCATAAATTAACAATTATCATGTTTATCATGTTTATAGTTACATGCAGTTAAATGTTTCCACTTCTCAGAAACTACAAACTAGAGGCTCCAAGGAGCCTGTGTTGCTCACCTGATATTTTTGTTTACAATTTATGCATGAAATAATGCTTCAGTTCCAGAGATATAAGCCAATAAAATGCTCCGCAAGGCGCAGCTTGATACGACCGCAGAGGTCGAACCCTGAACGTTGGGGCAAGTATGGACACAACATTCAAGCTTGAAACAGCTCTGAATTTGGATTGTGATTAAATATTTGACACAGCATAGGTTTCTGACACAGAATGAATGTGGTCTAAGAACTTAAAAATTTTAAATTGGACATTCACCTATTATGGTCCAATATCCAAAATCTAAATACATGGTTAGATTCAGCATATCAAAGAACCCCAAGAATTCAATTTTTGATGAAATCAAACAAAGATTAATTTTGGACCCTTTTGACCTCAATGTGGACAAAGTTGATAACAGGGCCCAAAAATCAATAATCTAAATACATGTTTAGATTCAGCATATCAAAGAACCCCATATATTCAATTTTTGCTGAAATCAAACAAAGTTTAATTTTGGACCCCGATTTGGACCAACTTGAAAACTGGGCCCATAATCAAAAATCTAAATACATGTTCAGATTCAGCATATCAAAGAACCCTAAGAATTCAATTTTTGTTAAAATCAAACTAAGTTTAATTTTGGAGCCCGATTTGGACCAACTTGAAAACTGGGCCCATAATCAATAAAATGCTCCGGAGGGCGCAGCTTGATATGACCGCAGAGGTCGAACCCTGAATAGTTGGGGCAAGTATGGACACAACATTCAAGCTTGATACAGCTCTGAATTTGGATTGTGATTAAATATTTGACACAGCATAGGTTTCTGACACAGAATGAATGTGGTCTAAGAACTTAAAAATTTTAAATTGGACATTCACCTATTATGGTCCAATATCCAAAATCTAAATACATGGTTAGATTCAGCATATCAAAGAACCCCAAGAGTTCAATTTTTGATGAAATCAAACAAAGTTTAATTTTGGACCCTTTTGACCTCAATGTGGACAAAGTTGATATCGGGGCCCAAAAATCAAAAATCTAAATACATGGTTAGATTCAGCATATCAAAGAACCCCATATATTCAATTTTTGTTGAAATCAAACAAAGTTTAATTTTGGACCCTGATTTGGACCAACTTGAAAACTGGGCCCATAATCAAAAATCTAAATACATGTTTAGATTCAGCATATCAAAGAACCCTATGAATTCCATTTTTGTTAAAATCAAACTAAGTTTAATTTTGGACCCTTTGGACCTTAATGTAGACCCAATTTGAAAATGGGACCAAAAATTAAGAATCTAAATACACGGTTAGATTCGGCATATCAAAGAACCCCAAGAATTCAATTTTTGATGAAATCAAACAAAGTTTAATTTTGGACCCTTTTGACCTCAATGTGGAAAAAATTGATAACGGGGCCCAAAAATCAAAAATCTAAATACATGGTTAGATTCAGCATATCAAAGAACCCCATATATTCAATTTTGTTGAAATCAAACAAAGTTTAATTTTGGACCCCGATTTGGACCAACTTGAAAACTGGGCCCATAATCAAAAATCTAAATACATGTTTAGATTCAGCATATCAAAGAACCCTAAGAATTCAATTTTTGTTAAAATCAAACTAAGTTTAATTTTGGACCCTTTGGACCTTAATGTAGACCAATTTGAAAACGGGACCAAAAATTAAGAATCTAAATACACGGTTAGATTCGGCATATCAAAGAACCCCAATAATTCAATTTTTGATGAAATCAAACAAAGTTTAATTTTGGACCCTTTGGACCTCAATGTGGACCAATTTAAAAACAGGGCCCAAAATCCAAAAACTTAATACACGATTAGATTCAGCATATTAAAGAACCCCAAGAGTTCAAGAATAAAACCCCATTGAAATTGGTCAAGAAATAAGCAATTTTATATATACAAAGTATCTTCTTTTGCACAATAATGTGCAATTGAATATTTCTTGCAATTGCGCAATACTGTGCAATTGAATATTTCTTGCTATTGCGCAATACTGTACAATTGACAATTTCTTGCTATTGCGCAATATTGTGCTATTGGATATTTCTTGCTATTGCGCAATACTGTGCAATTGAAGATTTCTTGCTATTGCGCAATACTGTGCAATTGAAAATTTCTTGCTATTGCACAATACTTATTATATAATAATTTACACATCCTGTTAGCTGTGTATCTCTTGCCATATCATTATTATTTGCTTTTAAATATAAATCAGAAATAACCAACTTAAAATGGAAAATTTTAAAGAAAAAAAAGGAAAAAAGAACCCCCCAAATTTTTGAACCCCTTATGATTCATCACCCCAAACTCAATCCCAGTCTTCCTTTGAGGTATGGTACCTTGCAGTACAATTTCAGAGAGATCCATACACTTGAACACAAATTATTGTCTGTAAACTAGAAAAATGCTTATTTTGGCCCTTTTGGCCCCTAATTCCTAAACGTTTCAGGCAATTACCCCAAACTCAATTCCAGCTTTCCTTTGTGATATGGAACCTTGTAGTACAATTTCAGAAAGATCCATACACTTACACACAAGTTATTGTCATGAAACTAGAAAATGCTTGTTTTTGCCCCTTTTGGCCCCTAATTCCTAAACGTTTCAGGCAATTACCCCAAACTCAATTCCAGCTTTCCTTTGTGATATGGAACCTTGTAGTACAATTTCAGAAAGATCCATACACTTACACACAAGTTATTGTCATGAAACTAGAAAATGCTTGTTTTTGCCCTTTTTGGCCCCTAATTCCTAAAATTTGGAGGCAATTACCCCAAAATCAATCCCAGCATTCCTTTGTGATATGGAACCTTGTGGTACAATGTCAGAGAGATCCATACACTAACACACAAGTTATGTCTGGAAGCTACAAAATGCTTATTTTGGCCCTTTTAGCCCCTAATTCCTTAACTATTGGTACCATAACCCCAAAATCAATCCCAACCTTCCTTTTGTGATATTGAACCTTATGGTAAAATTTCATAGAGATCCATTCACTTAAACTAAAGTTAGAGTGCGAAAACCAATGCGTCTTCGGACGACGACGACGACGCCGGACGACGACGACGCCAACGTCATACCAATATACGACCACAAAAATTTTTTTGCGGTCGTATAAAAATCTAAATACATGTTTAGATTCAGCATATCAAAGACCCCTAAGAATTCAATTTTTGTTAAAATCAAACGAAGTTTAATTTGGACCCTTTGGACCTTAATGTAGACCAATTTGAAAAAGGAACCAAAATTTAAGAATCTAAATACACGGTTAGATTTGGCATATCAAAGAACCCCAATAATTAATTTTTGATGAAATCAAACAAAGTTTAATTTTGGACCCTTTGGACCTCAATGTGGACCAATTTAAAAACAGGGCCCAAAATCCATAAACTTAATACACGGTTAGATTCAGCATATTAAAGAACCCCAAGAATTCAAGAATAAACCCCATTGAAATTGGTCAAGAAATAAGCAATTTATACGAAGTATCTTCTTTGCACAATACTGTGCAATTGAATATTTCTTGCTATTGTGCAATACTGTACAATTGACAATTTCTTGCTATTGCGCAATACTGTGCTATTGGATATTTCTTGCTATTGCGCAATACTGTGCAATTGAAGATTTCTTGCTATTGCGCAATACTGTGCAATTGAAGATTTCTTGCTATTGTGCAATACTGTGCAATTGAAAATTTTTGCTATTGCACAATACTTATTATATAATAATTTACACATCCTGTTTGGTGTGAATCTCCTTCCATATCATTATTATTTGCTTTTAAATATAAATCAGAAATAACCAACTTAAAATGGAAAATTTTAAAAGAAAAAAAGGAAAAAAAAAATCCCCCTTCCAAATTTTTGAACCCTTATGATTCATCACCCCCAAACTCAATCCCAGTCTTCCATTTGTGGTATAATACCTTGCAGTACAATTTCAGAGAGATCCATACACTTGAACACAAGTTATTGTCTGGAAACTAGAAAAATATGTTTTTTGGCCCCTTTTTGGCCCCTAATTCCTAAAATATTGAGGCAATTACCCCCATCATCAATCCCAGCCTTCCCTTTGTGGTATGGTACCTTGCAGTACAATTTCAGAGAGATCCATACACTTGAACACAAGTTATTGTCTGAAACTAGAAAATGCTTATTTTTGGCCCCTTTTCGGCCCCCAATTCCTAAACGTTTCAGGCAATTATCCCAAACTCAATTCCAGTTTTCCCTTTGTGATATGGAACCTTGTAGTACAATTTCAGAAATATCCAAACACTTACACACAAGTTATTGTCATGAAACTAGAAACATGCTTGTTTTTTGCCCCTTTTTTGGCCCCTTATTCCTAAATTTTGAGGCAATTACCCCCAAAATCAATTCCAGCCTTCTCTTTGTGATATGGAACCTTGTGGTACAATGTCAGAGAGATCCATACACTTACACACAAGTTATTGTCTGGAAGTTACAAAAATGCTTTTTTTTTTCCCTTTTTGGCCCCTAATTCCTTAACTGTTAGTACCATAACCCCCAAAATCAATCCCAACCTTCCTTTTGTGGTATTGAACCTTATGGTAAAATTTCATAGAAATCCATTCACATAAACTAAAGTTTAGAGTGCGAAAACCAATGTGTCTTCGGACGACAACGACGCTGGATCACGACAACAACGACGACGACGATGACACCGCCAACGTCATACCAATATACGACGGCAATATTTTTTTGCGGTCGTATACAAACTGCATTTTACCCCTATGTTCTATTTTTAGCCATGTCGGCCATGTTGGTTGGCAGGTGGGGTCATCGGACACATTTTTTAAACATGTACCCTAATGATGATTGTGGCCAAGTTTGATAAAATTTGTCTCAGTAGATTCAGGGGAGAAGATTTTTGTAAAAGGTTACAAAAATTTACGAAAAATTGTTAAAAATTGACTTTAAAGGGCAATAACTCCTTAAGGGGTCAACTGACAATCTTGGTCATGTTGACTTATTTGAAGATCTTACTTTACTGAACATTATTGCTGTTTACAGTTTATCTCTATCTATAATAATATTGAAGATAATAACCAAATAAACTTCTTCGCTGAGCGCAGCTGGATACGCCCGCAGAAGTCCAACCCTGAACAGTTGGGGCAAAATGGACACAATACTTGATACAGGTCTGAATTTGGATTGTGATTAAATATTTGACATATTATAGGTTTCTGAATAAATGTAGTCAAAGAACTTGAAATTGGTTATATGAATTGAATTTATATTCAATTAAAGATTTCTTGCTGTTGTGCAATACACTGTACTGTTGCGCAATACTTAGTAAATCTGTTGTCAGACTATAAACAGATAAAGTTCAATAACTTCTCAATGTTATATCAGAAATTTATAAAAAACTAAACGGAGGTTATCTTAATAGATATAAATCAGTCATCAAAGTTTAATGAAAACTACTCTAAGCGCTTTAAGGATATTGTCCAAAAACTTGAAAATCACCCCTTTTCTATGAATAAAATCTTATAACTCGGAAATGTAAAATCTAAAATTGAAAAGGGAGCTTACAACAATAGATATAAACAATTTACCAAAGTTTCATTAAAAACGCTGAAAGCATTTTTGAGTTCTTGTCCGAAAACTGGAAAATCCCCTTTTTGTAATGAATAAAACCCTATAAATCGTAAACGTATAGTCTAAAATTTATAAAAACCACAAGGGAGCTCATGTCGATAGAAATAAACAATTCACCAAAGTTTCTTGCAAATTGGTGAAATTGTTATTGAGTTATTGTCCGAAAGCTGGAAAATTCCCCCTTTTTTAATGAATAAAACCCAAAAACTCGAAAACGGTAAATCCAAAATTTATAAAAAACGAAAGAGAGCTCACGTCAATAAATATAAACAATTCACCAAAGTTTCATGCATATCGGTTAAAGTGTTTTTGAGTTAATGTCCGAAAACTGGAAAATCCCACTTTTTTAATAAAAAAAACCCCCAAAACTAGGAAACTGAAAATCTAAAATTTATAAAAAACGAAAGGGAGCTCACGTATGGAACCTTGTGGTACAATGTCAGAGAGATCCATACACTTACACACAAGTTATTGTCGCTGAGCGCAGCCTGATACGACCGCAGAGGTCGAACCCTGAACAGTTGGGGCAAGTTTGGACACAATATTCAAGCTTGATACTGTCTGAATTTGGATTGTAATCAAATTTTTGACATAATATAGGTTTCTGACACAAAATAAATGTGGTCAAAGATCTTAAAAATTTGAAATGAGACATTTAATTTACCTAGAATGGTCTGATATCCAAAATCTAACAACATGGTTAGATTCAGCATATAAAAAACACCCATAATAATTTAATTTTAGTTGAAATCAAACAAAGTTTAATTTTGGATCCTTCAAACCTTAATATGAACTAATTTGAAAACAGGGCCCAAAATAAAAATCTAAATGCACAATAAGATTCAGCAAATCATACAGCCCCAATAATTCAGTTTTTGATGAAATCAAACAAAGTTCAATTTTGGACCCTTTTGACCTCAATGTAGACCAATTTAAAAATGGGGCCCAATATCCAAAAAAACAAGCATTCTGTGAGTATTGCCTGGCAATATATAGTCCCCTACCGGTTAAAAATTCATTGTACTGGAACAAAATGCTAACTTGATCTGTAACTTGTCATGGTGTAAACTATATAACAAATATCAAGTCAATATCTTCAAGCATGACGAAAAAAGTGTGGAAAACTGATTATTTGAGTGAATTTTCTAAGTCCAAGGAACATAACTCTGCACAAAATCATCAGATCGGAACAAAATTCAAACTTGATCTGTAACTTGTCATGATGAAACTATATACCAATTATCAAATCAATATCTTCAAGCATGACGAAAAAAAATGAGGAAAACTGATCATTTGAGTGAATTTTCTATGTCCAAGGACCATAACTCTGCACAAAATCGTCAGACCGAAACAAAATTCGAACTTGATCTGTAACTTGTCATGATTAAACAATACACTAAATATCAAATCAATATCTTCAAGCACGAAGAAAAAAAGTGTGGAAAACTGATTTGCCGGACTGATGGATGGACAGACAGACAGACAGACAGACAGACAGACAGAGTGCAAACCTAAAGTCCCCTTCGACTTCGTCGGTCGGGGACTAATTATACAAGGTTAGAACCCCCAAAAATTAAAGACTTAATTAATCCAATCGAAATTGGTTAAAAAATTTGTATTTGTTTTCAATTGAAGATTTCTTGCTACTCTGCAATACTGTGCTATTGCCCAATACTGTGCAATTGAAGATTTCTTGCTATTGCGCAATACTGTGCAATTGAAGATTTTTTGCTATTGCGCAATACTGTGCAGTTGAAGATTTCTTGCTATTGCACAATACTGTGCAATTGAAGATTTCTAGCTATTGCGCAATACTGTGATATTGCACAATACTGTGCTATTGTGCAATACTGTGCAATTGCAGATTTCTTGCTATTGCGCAATACTGTGCTATTGTGCAATACTGTGCAATTGAAGATTTCTTGCTATTGCGCAATACTGTGCAATTGAAGATTTTTTGCTATTGCGCAATACTGTGCAGTTGAAGATTTGTTGCTATTGCACAATACTGTGCAATTGAAGATTTCTAGCTATTGCGCAATACTGTGATATTGCACAATACTGTGCTATTGTGCAATACTGTGCAATTGCAGATTTCTTGCTACTGCGCAATACCGTGCTATTGTGCAATACTGTGCAATTGAAGATTTCTTGCTATTGCGCAATACTGTGCAATTGAAGATTTCAAAAATTTGAAATTTCAAAAATTTTTAAGAAAAAAATGAACCCCCCCCCAAAAAAAATTGGAAAAAAAATCCCAAACTTTTTGAACCCCCACCCCTTTGGGAGTAATTACCCCCATTCAATCCCAGCCTTTTCTTTATGGTATGGAACCAATAAATTTGTAGTACACTTTTAGAGAGATCCATACACTTAAACACAAGTTATTGTCTGTAAACTAGAAAAATGCTTGTTTTTGGCCCCTTTTTTGCCCCTAATTCCTCAACATTTAAGGCAATTAACCCCAAACTCTATCAAAAGCCTTCCCTTTGTGATATGGAACCTACTTGTACAATTTCAGAGAGATTCATACACTTACACACAAGTTATTGTCCGGAAACTACAAAAATGCTTGTTTTTGGCCCCTTTTTGGCCCCTAATTCCTAAACTGTTCGTACCATCACCCCCCAAAATCAATCCCAACCTTCCTTTTGTGGTATTGAACCTTCTGGTAAGAATTCATAGAGATCCATTCACTTAAACTCAAGTTATTGTCCGGAAACCAAATGTGTCTTCGGATGACGACGACGCTGCCGACAACATCATAGCATTATACAACGCAAAAATTTTTTTGCGGTTGTATAAAAATGCTTGTTTTTGGTCCCTTTTTGGCCCCTAATTCCTAACCCGTTGGTACCATAACCCCTAAAATCAATCCCAACCTTCCTTTTTTGTAAAATTTCATAGAGATCCATTCACTTAAACTAAAGTTATTGTCCAGAAACATTTTTGAGAAACCAAATATGTCTTCGGACGAAAACGACATCATAGCATTATACGAACCCCAAAAACTTTTTGCTGTCGTATAAAAACTAAATTTTACCCCCATCTTCTATTTTAAGCCATGTCAGCCATGTTGGTTGGCAGGTGGGGTCATTGGACACATTTTTTAAACAAGACACCCTAATAATGATTGTGGCCAAGTTTGGTTAAATTTGTCTTGGTAGTTTCAGAGAAGATTTTTGTAAAAGATTACAAAAATTTACGAAAAATTGTTAAAAATTGACTTTAAAGGGCAATAACTCCTTAAGGGGTCCATTGACAATTTTGGTCATATTAAATTATTTGTAGATCTTACTTTGCAGAACATTATTGCTGTTTACAGTTTATCTCTATCTATAATAATACTCAAGATAATAACCAAAAACTGCAAAATTTCCTTAAAATTACCAATTCAGGGGCAGCAACCCAACAATGGGTTGTCTGATTCGTCTGAAAATTGTAAATCAGATAGATCTATACCTGATTAACATATTTATCCCATGTCAGATTTGCTCTAAATGCCTTAGTTTCAGAGATATAAGCCAAAAACTACATTTTACCCCTATGTTCTATTTTGAGCCATGTTGGCTGGGAGGCGGGGTCATAAGACACATTTTTTAAACTAGATACCCTAATGATGATTGTGGCCAAGTTTGGTTAAATTTGGCCCAATACTTTTAGAGTAGAAGATTTTTGTAAAAGTTAATGGAAGACGACGGATGACGGACGACAAGTGATGAGAAAAGCTCACTTGGCCCATTGGGCCAGGTGAGCTAAAAAAAGGGACCAACTAAACATCTTGTACTGTTGCATATCTACAGATGAATAAAATAAAAAGGAAAACATCGTTTCTAATTATTAAAAAATAAGTAAATTAAATAAAAAAATTGAAAAATGGATGTCTGCATTAGAATGTGGATAAAAGAAAATTTACAAAAATAAACAATCTTTTCTTAATTTTATATCACACAACTGATACTTTAACCAGAAGTGTACTGAAAAAAAGAAATAGCACATGTTGATAAAACACATTTTTTCACTAAGATTTCTAGTTAATCTAGTTAATTTCTAAATCAATCTGAAAACATGAAAAATGCAAATTATCTATAATTGAAAAATCACTAGTCTTCCATTGTCTTTTTCTGAAATAAGTTATAAAAATTTTCTAAATTGATTAATAATAAAATCAAGAAAATTATTATAGCAGAAGAAAAATCTAAATTTTGTTTTTCAACCATTTTGGCATCCCACCTCATGTTTCTACATCACAAAAATGGAAGTTTCATCATAGCTTTTAAGGCAAACAGCAACTACCTTAAAAATTAGTATCAGTTCAGCAGTCAGCGTTGTATAACAGCAAAAAAAATATATACGGCTATGTGGCAAAAGTTTACTAAAAATAATAAATGCAATTGAAAAACATGAAAAAAAACATCTATTTTTATCGCTTCATGGGAAAGGCAATCTTTTTGGGCCTACTTTCACATGAATTGAATATATTTTCTACACCTTGTAAAAAAGGAATTTAATTTTTTTTTTTTTTTAAACATAAATGAGTACAAACTTTCGATCAAATATAGCAAGAATTAAATTCTGAGTACCATCTTGGGGTAAACAAAAATTTGCTGGTATATTTTTTGTAAAATGTAAACAAATAATTGTGCTCTTGTAACCTTATGAACATCCTGTATTGGTGATCATTTTTGCTGATCACATTTCTAATTATCCATTATAGTTTTTGATATAATCATGATAATTGACAAAAAAACAATGGTAAAGTGTTATTTTTGTGGGACGTTTTTGCAATTTTTTTCACTTGTTTTCCTGCTTGAAGCTCATTATATTCACCATGTCGCATGAAAGTTGATAAAAAGCAACATGTAGCTGGGTCATTTTCGTTTGAAAAATTACGGTTTTATTTTCCTGCTTTTCCGTGGACATCATAACACCCCTTTTTATAAACTTATATGAAGATGGCATGCATTGTCTGTTTAAAACAGCTGAGCAATAATACTTCGAACTTAAAGAAATGATGACAAAAAAAGCATACCAAAAATATTGTTAGTAAAGTATACTTATGTCACACTGGACATTAAGCAACCAACAATCAATCAATCAATTGTAAATTTATTTTTTTTTTTTTCTTTGTCTTTTTCTTTTCAGACCAACCGACCAGACTTTTTCACATAAAAAATCTGTAAAGCAACAAATCAAAAATCCCTTAATTTGAAAACCATGCATACATGTATATGTCAGTCAGGGGTACTACTTGACTGTACAAGTTATTTTTATTTACTTGAAGAAGTAAATATTAATATACTTATATAAGTAAATTTGTAAGATACTTGTACAAGTGTATTTTATTTACTTGTATAGGTAAATTATTTTAATGGCTTAGTTATGTCCCTTAGACATTCAGATTTATTTTACTTATACAAGTAAAAAGTCATACTATCTTCTTTTCTTGAATATCTCAGGACTTCCTTGCTCTAATAGAATTTTAATTGTCTTTCCTTAGCAGATGTCTTTACTAATCATTTAAGTGTAATTTCATGGACAATGAAAATCTCATTTGTCTGTTATCTTCAAAACACTGCTATTTACAAGCTCCCAAGGGGTAATTTTTGAAGGCCTTGCACAATTACTTAAGATCTTTGTGCAATTAGTTTCTTTGTTGAATTAATGAGATGAAACATTCAACTCTAATCAAAAATTATGAGCTAACGAACGGTTAGCTCATAATTTTTTATTAGAGTTGAATGTTTCATGGCCATGGTTTAATCAGACATATAATACTATAATATAAGAATTGAGAAATGTATAAATGTCAATTATATGTAAAGATCCAACTTTATTATGTACAAAAAATGTACCAGTCCACACTGTTTGTGTACAAAGTATTTGCCGACTTGTCACTGGTCAGCGCTTGGGTGGTGAGTGAATTAAGCCATAATTAAATAGTTATCTGTGATTATAAAGTTATGATCTCTTAATTAAAACACAAAAGAATCATGTTACAAGTGTTAATTACATCGATTAAATCCAATCAACAAGGTTAACCTCATAAGGTAAACAGTCTTGGTTGAACTGGTTTGAACTGGTCAAATTTCACCTGGAATGATATACCACACGGAAAAGATTTAACAAGGTGTTTAAAACTTTACCCATTTACGATTTTTTAACCGAAAATTTTAGCACCACGGAGAAAAATTATACATCGCGGTATGAATGATACCATCACGGTAAAAAATTATACATCGCGGGCCTGCGGTCCTTTAAGGGCCTGGGGAGAACACTGCTTAACCAGAGAAAAATTGTTTAAGGCATGTTTTTACACCCTAACACCCTAAAACTTGAGAGTTTTAGGGATTGTAAAAAAAATTACTTATACAAGTAAATTTTTTGAGAAAATTAAGGGGAGATTATTCAAACCTTATAAGAAAATATGAATATAACAAATTTACTTATATAAGTATATTATTATTTACTTCTTCAAGTAAATAAAAATAACTTGTACAAGTAGTACCCCAGACTGTATGTCCCGGGATATATGTATAGAATTACTGTGTACTTCAGCTTTATAATAATACTTGTGTTGTTTTAGTGCCAAACGTTTTTCTCTGCTGTTTTAAACATATATACTATCAGAGACATATATTGTATTATTATATCTCTCTGATACAATGCATGACATCATCGTAGAAGTTAACAAAAAGGTGGCTATGTGCATTTACAAACAGGACATAAATGGTTGTTATTTTATGATAAACGAAAAATAGCCATGATAGCTATGTGTTGCTTTCTATCAATTTTATGAAACACTGTGAATAATGAGCTTCATCATTGTTCATGCATGTCTTTTACTATTTTTGATCATTTTTGTGTAGTTCAGTGAGATTGCTACCACATCTTCACTATTTTTGTGCGGGAGCGTAGCTATAATCCGACACCCCGAAATTCCGACAGTCCAGTAGTCCGACAGACCGATAGTCCGACAGTCTGTTAATCCGACAGTCCGATGGTCCGACACGAAGCTGTAGTATCCTGTATCAAAGG
The DNA here is from genome assembly GCA_017311375.1 of Mytilus coruscus. Lineage (NCBI taxonomy): Eukaryota > Metazoa > Mollusca > Bivalvia > Mytilida > Mytilidae > Mytilus > Mytilus coruscus. The sequence continues at coordinate 82,102,507 of CM029603.1, read as the reverse complement.
ATATGGAATGTGTGGATATTGTCTTCATTTAAGTGTATTAGCATACTGCCGAAACGCTAGCATTTTTTTTAAATTTAAAAAGTGGAATGCGTTGTAATGGGATAACAATTCAATCCTATACTGTTTGAACAATTAATATAAGATTCCATTCCTATTCATCATGTTGAAGTTGATAACGAGAATGTCTGTTTACATACATGCGCATGCACGTGCATGTAACGTATCATGTGGCTGAATGTGATATGCCAAATGTATTAGATGTAAGCTTCTCATATCTGAGGCAGAGGCAGATTTAGAGGGGTCCCAGGGTGCCAGCCCCCCCCTCTTTGTGGGAAAAATTTGGTTGATTATATAGTGAATCACTGAAGCATAACCGCAGCAGGTCCCTCTTAGGCAGTCAGTTGGCCCCACTTATGAAAATTTCTGGATCCGCCACTGAGAGGGGCGTTCGTCCCGAAGATATGAAACGACTACATCCATGACATCGGATTGAATTACCTAAAAGTAATAAATATTTTTTTTCTCTTGTTCTTAAAAGAACAATTAGTTTTGATAAAAAAGGAATAGTGTCATTATCTCAACTTATTTTCAAGATGAGTAACACTTTCAGAAGATGTTTCATAATTCATGATTTGGAATGAAATCTTAATAAATTGCGTCTATTTTCAGTTTCTGTCATCAAAATTATACCTTATCACTACTCTTGACGTATGGCAATATAAATCGCTGTACTATCTAGTCTTTATCTGGTAATTTAATTGCCAAAACCTGACTTTATCAGGCTTATAAATGATAACACTTCTATGTAAATTATTAGTATATAATATGGACCTAAGCATTCCTAGTTATAGAATCATCACTACATGATACCAATTATGGGAAAAAGATAGGGAACAAAGATGGACAATGACGTGAAGACAGTACTTATTCATACACAGCAAACAAAGCAGATATCAGAAGCAGATAGAGGTTAAGACCGATGGCTGCAGTGCTGAAGGTCCCGGGTTCGATACTGACTCTGGGTGCGAGACATTTCATTACTCAGAAGGGTGAATTTCACCCTCCCTCTCACATCTCTGGTACGAAGACTGGAATTTAAACTTTGGGGTCTCGGTGGTCGAGGTTGCCCACAACTTTGACCTGGAAATCAATCTGGTGGTAACTCTTCGGTTTGTTTGTTCACGCCTAACAGCCCCCTGGTTCTCTACGAATACTTCGGCTTCCTCCACCATAATAACAGACTTCCGTTGTACTAGCACTCCCTTTGTGTTGGATGGGGATTGTCCTTGTAAATATTGTCGTAAATATACGTTAGTGACACATCTCCATTAATCCCAATAGGGAGTGTACATGGATTCCACTGTACCCTCACAGCTCTCGAGGGGTTCTTCGGATAACGGAGGAATTTACCAGTACATACATACATACATACATACTGACGGACTGATTTGATAATTTTCTGTGTGAAAAATATATCAATTTATAAATGTTCTATGTCTATATAGGCATATTTTTTAGATGACCGCGCATCGGACTATCGGGCTGTCGGAGTATAGGACTGTCGGACTATCGGGCTGTCGGATTATAGGACTGTCGGACTACAGGACTGTCAGATTATGGGACTGTCGGATTATAGGTCTGACCCCTTTTGTGCAGTTCAGTGAGGATTGCTACCAGGTCTTCTCTATTTTGTGCAGATCAGTGAGGATTGCTACCAGGTCTTCTATTTTGTGCAGTTTAGTGAGGAGTGCTACCAGGTCTTCTCTTTTTGTGCAGTTCAGTGAGGATTGCTACCAGGTCTTCTATTTTGTGCAGTTCAGTGAGGATTGCTACCAGGTCTTCTCTATTTTTGTGCAGATCAGTGAGGATTGCTACCAGGTCTTCTCTATTTTTGTGCAGTTTAGTGAGGAGTGCTACCAGGTCTTCTCTATTTTTGTGCAGTTCAGTGAGGATTGCTACCAGGTCTTCTCTATTTTTGTGCAGTTCAGTGAGGAGTGCTACCAGGTCTTCTCTATTTTTGTGCAGTTTAGTGAGGAGTGCTACCAGGTCTTCTCTATTTTTGTGCAGTTTAGTGAGGAGTGCTACCAGGTCTTCTCTATTTTTGTGCAGTTCAGTGAGGATTGCTACCAAGTCTTCATGGTTTGTACAGTAAAACAAAGCGCTGTTCTATTAAACATGTGTATGCATATGATAACCAATACTTTCTAACTTATTATCCTTTTATGGGATTAGTGTAGACAAATGTTAGGCCTACATGTAATCAAGGATTTGTATAGTATCCTTGATGTAATGATCAGTGATGATGGTGCAATCCAATACGATGAACCAAGAGAATATAAGGAAGGGGAGAGAAACTGATAATACATGTATGTTGGGTAGTTTCTTTGAGTTTTACCTTACCTAATGAGAAATTACTAGAAGTTATCGAAAAATTCGTAATTTCTTTTGCATGTTAATTCTTCCAATCAGGGGACACCACATACATATGTATGTAATAATTTAGTACCACACAATATTTAATTTATGTACACAAAGTTTCAAAATCTGTGGGAAATACTTGAGATTCAGTTTATACTGGGACTATTAAATAGTCCCAGGTTTATAAAGGGAAAAAATACCCAGTCCCTCCCCATTTTTTCTGTCTATTTACATACACCATTAAGGCAACATATGTAACATATATGTTACACTGTTCATACTCCACTTTACTGATTGACATTTGATTGACACTATAACTGTCTTTTGAAATCCTACCCAAACTGAGCCTCCTCATGGGGTTTTTGATTATGCGATTACTTAGCCGTTTTTAAAGGGATTATTTGATTCCAAGACAAAATATTTCATGATTATTTGATAATCTAGGACTGTATTTTTTGTTATTTGATTATCTTCTTTGAAAAAAAAAAATTAATGATTATGTGATTATATTGGCAAAATAATTGTGATTATGTGATTACTTGGACACCCCCCAAGAGGGGCCTCCAAACTGTTATTGTAAAAGTCTTATTCTATGGGTATGCAGCTTATGAAATAGATCTGACGCCAGTTTTTGAATATAAATAATGTCCTCCTTCCGAAATAAGGATACAAAATAGTAGAGGGGGTCAGACCTTTATCGGGACTCCAGGATTGTCCATTTTTAAGTTCGGGATTTCGGGAACGAGCTATATTATCATCGGGATTTCAAGATTTTGTTTAATCGTGATACGGGATTTACATGTATTTACATCTGGGAATTCGGGATTTTTATCTATCGGGACTTGTTTGAAAAAAAAAATAGCATTAGCTTACCCTTCCGGAGTTCTTGGGTTTACTCCTGGTTTTTGTAGGAGTACATGCATATTTTTTAGTGTACTGTACTGTGTTCTGTTTGTGATTGTTCCGTTTATTTGTTCAACCGTTACGGTTTATGTTTTTTTTTAATACTACTTTGATATATTAATTTTGTACATTGTTTGTTCTATGGTTTTAAGTCTTTGGATTTCTCCGAAGATAATTTTGTTCATCTTGGTCAAAGTTATAAGTGTAAGAGTATTAAAAATTAGTAAACCAGAGGACATGATTACACGCAGAAACCAAACAGGATTTAAAATTTGTTTGAGTTTCGTGTTACACAATCTTAAGTTTCGAAGCACTCTATAAAGTATTTACAGAATAATGTCAGTCACTGTGGTAGTGATGACCTTTACCACAGAGCTAAAGAGGGCCCATATTGAATTTTAAAAAAAATGTCGGACAAAATTAAATGGCAAGACACAAATAAAGAATTACCCAAAAAACAACGTTGAATTCACTGTATACGCACCACTACTTGACATGTATGAGAGCCGTGGTGTAGTGGTTAGCGCATCGGACTACAAACACAATGGTTCCTAGCTGGTTCGATCCCCGTTCCGGAGAGAAAATTTCAGGGACTGAATTTTCGGCTCTCCCTTGACACCATTTGCGAGTATGGCCTTGAGAAATGATGATAGTCCATCGGGGACAATAAATGGTATTACTCACATTATAATTTCAAATACATAGCTGTATAAAAATTTGAATGCTTCTCATTAAAAAAAGATATATAAAGTCATGAACATATATATTGACGGGACTTGACACTACCTAATTGTAGCCAATTTCATCGTCGGGTCATAGTTAATAAGGATACGATACGGAAACGGACATGTGTTAAAAACATACTCGCTATTATCCTAATAATTTCTGATAATAATAATAAAATGTAATTCAAACTAAGTTTTAAAGTGATGCCAGTGTATCGAACTTGTAATCTGTCACTTCAAATTCGTTATAATCGCATTCATTTCATCACAGAAGGGTACAGAATGCAAACCAGGTAATAAAAAAATGGCGCCGATTGCAATCCCAAATTCCCAAACCATTATAAAACACTTTACATCAAATAAATCACACTTATTTGGGTCATATTACATGACAAAATATATCTACTTTATGATAAAACTTGTATTTATTTACGATTAGAATTATGTGGTTAATTTATTGAGCAGTTCCGATAGTTTTTCAGTCGGACCCTATAAAAATCCATAAATCTCGCGAAGTCTCGTAAAGTCCGAGATTTTATCAATTTTATACTGAAAAGCCTATCAGATTCATTTCCCGTTAGATATACTGTTCCCAGATAAAGTTAAAACTGATTTCCGACTTATTCCGATCACCCGAACAATACTACCTTGTATTATGGGTTTTCTTGCTTTTTAGAATGCATTGTGAGGTCACAATTTCCACTGAAAAAGCATGCATAGTACGAATTCATATGACGTGCGAAAACATATGATCTGACGATATAAGTTACTCTAACATAATTTGTTTATTACAAATTTCTAGAGGAGGGACAAAGATACGTTAACAAGCTAATGCCATGAACTTTTAAACTACCTATAGGTGAAGAGGACATTCTATATCTTAAAACAATAACGTTAATCACCTTCTTCTTCTTCTATACGTATTTAATTCCAATTATGGAACACCTTCTCATTGGAATTATTTCCAGATGAGGAGTTATAAAAGTTTGTTGCACACATAAAAGTTTCTAGTAAATCAAAATTATATACCTTGCAATAACCTTTACAACTTTTTGGAATTTGTTTTGACTGGTGGACCTTATATCCTATGGAGGCTTCTCAGATTCCGGAAATGATACCGAATTTTATTTTCGTATTAGAATTAATGTTATTCAAAGCGGAAATTTTCATGGATTAGAGGAACAGATAATGATACAGGTCATAAGACATAACTTGTATTTCCTATATATGAAGGATTTGCAGTGGCGGATCCAGAACTTTTTGTAAGGGGCCCACTGACTGACCTAAGGGGCCCTGCTCCAGTCATGCTTCAGTGATTCCTATATAATCAACCAAATTTTTCCACAAAGGGGAGGGCAGGCCCCTGGATCCGCCTATGCCTTGTATGTTATATACACATACGTTTTTATAAAATTATACAACTTGTCAACAAAAATTCATGTCGGAGCTGAAATTATATCAGTCAGAATCTATTATCTTTATTAATATATTGTAAAAGCTACCTCAACTCAGGTACTTTATATACTAAGTATAGAAAATCTCTGCTCAATGGCAAATCCAGAAGGTGTGGAGCATTGACTGCATAGCCATAAGAACCTAAAGAGGGGGACTAATCTTCAGTCATGCTTCAGTGTTTCCATATATATTACATGTATAATCACCCCCTTTTCCCATAAACCATAAATCAGTCTCCGCAACTGTAAATTAAACTTAAACAAGGAGCATTCAAATTTAGAAACCTTAAACACAGTTTATTATCAGTGTACTGTGTATAGTGTACTCAATATTACACCATGACCATGTTAAAAAATGGAGTAAAATATAGGACTGACTATTGTGAATGTTGCAAAGATGCCACAGGCGTAGTCTCCGCCCCTAGAGTGCTTTCAGAACTCTTAAACTGGCATCTTTTACTCGTACTCGTACATTATAATAAAGAATGGAAACGGGGAATGTGTCGAAGAAGAAGACAACAAACCAACCCAAGGCCACCAATGTATATACTATACATAGCTGGCATGTCAGTAACTGCTAGTAGTCCTTTGTTCATTTATGTATCATTGTCATTTTGCTTAGTTTCTTTTGTTACCTATTCTGACATTGGACTCGGACTTCTTTTAAACTGAGTTTTACTGTGCGATTGCTATGTGTTTCTTTATTCTACATTTGTATAGGGGAGGGTCCAGTAAATAATATTGATGATGATGAGTAGGATATTTTTATAACTCAAAATACTTTATCAATGATCAGGACATTGAACTTGATATAAACCAAATTTAAGGAGCAGATTTGTTATTACATAAAGTTTCAATTATAGAAGCATCCTTTGATATTGACATAGAAGATATGATTTTATATCTAAGTCGACCGAAAAGCAAATACACAGAAAACTTCGGCAATCCAATAAATATAAATATTACAATTAGTGACAATTTAAAAGCATATGATTTTATAGATTTGCATAGAAAAATTATTTAAATCTTATTCGTTAATAAGCATTATTGTGTTATCGTGTGTTCAAAATGAGTATTAATCACTTCATCAATGTATGGATCTAAAGCACTAGTGTATTTAATCCCGGTATAAAATAACTAGTGCAATCATTCGATACAAAACACTAGTGTGAACATTCCTTGGATGAAAACTCTCCACTTTTATTTACATAAATCAACTATGCAAGTTTCAAATACAATAAAACTACTAAGCCACATTTTATATATATTTCCCTTCAAAAACTCTTTTAGAACCTTATAATGACTGCCAGGTGGATGTTTTACACTGCACCTGGATAGAAAAATCTAGTGAATTTTGTTGGTGGATAAAAATCACTGGGATTTTCTTCCTCCGGATAAAGTACACTGGCGGAATCATGCAAACCACTGTTACACTTACTTGTACAGTACAATGTATCATGACACAGGTTTTTAATGTGATGAGGTGTAATGTGTAAAAGTGAACAAAGTCTATGATTTAATTATACCTAAAATTGAGAATGGAAATGGGGAATGTGTCAAAGAGACAACAACCCGACCACAGAACAGACAACAACAGAACAACTGTATTTCAAGTCATATAATGTTTGAAATTTATTGAAATAATTGCTTGGCATAATGATGGACATGGCCTACATAATGAGGAAATGCAGTCTCCTCAGTATAAACGGTACATCCAGCATATTTCTTTTCAAGTTGATAACAGATTATTTGATTACAGCTAGTATCTGTATCAAGATGAGATCTCTCAACTAGCAAATGAAGAAGAGATGGTAATTTGAGGGAATTTGAAAATACATCACCTGAGCTTGTTTACTACAATTTACTGATTATCATTTCGTAATTGCCATTATAAATCTTCATTGTGTTTTACTATTAGGAATGAAGTTTATGTACTAGTAAACAAGAAACTGGTACTGTTTTGTTATTAGCATTTCATCTCATTTGTTCACTAAAAAAGATTTTTGAAAGCATGCAAGTAATACAAAGTTTCTGTTAAATTAGACACTTTTTAAATGACTCGAAAAATCCATGTTTGTGCCCTGACCATATTTGTTTTTTTAAATCATGTATATTAAAAACAAAATATATATATATATATATATATAACTGTAATTATGTTACAAATTTATCACAGGAGGACCATGACTTCAGTAGACAGAGGAGACAAATTCAACCAACTAAAAAGAAGAACTGTGGAGTTAAATTGAAGATAAGGCATGTTGTTAGATTTCCTCACTACAAGGTATGTATAATATTGTTGATATCCTTGTTTAATGTTCTTTTTCTTCAGTTTATTTTTGTTAAAGTGTTATATTAAAGTCAGTGATTTGTGATACTCATCAATTCTTAACAGCAATACATTTGTATATATAGACTTGGACTAAGCTGTATCATTAGAAATTCAAACAATGTACATGTAAATTACAGTATATAAACACGAGTCTTCTTCCTGTAAATTGAATACACTAATTGCCTCTATACAATTTCACTGTTCCAGCTTGAATCTCAGGGCAGAAGGGTGCTAGTTGTCTGAAAGGGCACTTTAGCGTAATAACATAGATTGTAAGGGCACTGTTGGACAGTGTATAAATAACCTTGAATATTGCTAGGCTCAGCTGGAGAACATTAGTTGTATTTAAACCATATTCAGACATTAATGTGTTCTTGATGTTGGTTTCAGTAAGAATTTTTTTATCAAATTAACATACCATGAAGCAAAGCATATCATTTTGATGTTAATCTAAACAAACTAGTACATTTGGTAAGGAAAATATAATCATCAGAAATTTCAATGTTTTATAACTTGTACCAGTCTATAAAAATAAACAAGTAGTTTTGAAAGATGGAGTTATACATGCAAAATTGAATGTTTAATCTAATTAGATTATCTACATTTAAATTGCTTGATCAAATTAAACATATAGTATATTGTTATTAAAGTTATTTATTATCATTTCAATTGTTACAAAAAGTATTTTAAGTGCACATCAAAGTGCTCCTAAGTAAGGAGTTTTATAAATATAACAGGTGAGACAGGAGATTATCATATTATATTGATGCAATAATATATTGCATATATTACAGGAGGTATAAACATTTACTTTTTTCCATCATTGTTAAAAAGGCATTTGTTGAGTGCTCCTATAAAAGGAGGATTATAAAATACAAGAAGTAAAACAGGAAGTTATGTTCAAAGTACAAATTTCTTTGATTCTTCTTTAAATTTCATACTCATGATTATAAAACAAAACATGTTTTACCAATTTAGTCAAAACTATGTATGCCTTTGAAATTGTTTTAGATTTTATTTTTTACATTATGCCTACTGAAATAAATTTTTCAGGTGTACATGCTGTACATAAACATTGCAAATGGATAACATGTGGACATTTAATTCTGTATTAAATATCTAGTATGTTCAATTATCTTAAATCCACTAATTAGCAGTAAACAATCATTAACAGAGGTGATAAAACTGCCAAAGGCATTAGGTATTTAACTTAATCCCATTGTCAGTTAATTAGTGTTACACAATCAGGTAACAATTTTACCGGAAACGTCAATAGGCATGGAATTTGAAATTGTATTTTTAAAAGGCAGAGGGTGCATTCTTTTGCTTTGGAGGGCAGAAGGGCGGAGGTAGGGCACCAAGGCGGGCGCCCTTCTATTTAGGCAGGCGGAACACTGCCTGAAATTTTTTTATGTGAATTGTTTCTTTAAAAGTTGATATTTCTTGTTCTTTAAATAACTTTACATGCTTTTTCTCACAGTTGAATTTAAGAAAGATCAGCTTTAAGTGAAACACACATTTATTTTGACAAATTTGATTGTCTTATAATCATGATAGCTACTTTAAATTGCTTGAATTGAAAACCTGCAGAGAAACAATCATGATTCATGTTGACAATTTTGATCCATTAGTTTTTCTTTAATTTACTTTTTTTTTTCTTTCAGCATATTGCTTGTTTGTTTTATTTGAGTTTAACAATGATTACTTTTTATTTGCATGTTTCTTTGATTTTTTACCTATGAAGAAGTTCTAACAGACATATGTTATAGTTATGGTGAGTTCATTTTATCTGCATGACAACATCAATGTCAAGCTTCTTTAATTTGTGATCTGTTTACATACTGAAATTAGTGTACTCTAAAAGATAAATGTTGATTTGATTTTAACAGTAGTCAGTACCTCAATTCTATGGACTTGGAAAATATGAAATCCACTGTAATTAAGGTTTTTAAAACATATTTTAAGGCTATTAAAAAAAACAAAACATTAAGGGCTAAAAAGTTCAATTTATATGGTTTTAAATATATTTAGGTATTTATGTAATCTAACATAGATTTTTCAAACTATACCTGCTTTCATTTAAATAAGTAATACTATGTCTACAAAGCAAAGTTAATTTCTCTGATTTTCATAAATGAATAATTGATTTACATTTAGACCACTGGAATATAATAAGTACAACATATGAGAAAGATTTGATTTCAGTTGAGATAAAGAAGTTGGTTTTGGACAAGAAGCAAATCAATATGCAGCATCAATTCTATATAGCCTTTCCAGACCCAACTGAACACCAAAACCATCTAAGAGGAGAGGTACAAATCAGTATGATTAAGGCCATATGCCAATTTCACCATGATTATGTAAAAAAAAAGAATATTAATGCTTTTTTTGTATACTGTAAACTTAAATAAATGTACTAGTTTTACTTGTATAATTACTTAAAATGTAAAAGTGGAACTTTGAAGATACACCAGATAAATTAATATTAGCCAACATATTAGAAAAAATTAGACAAGACTGCATGAAGAGAAATTTTATTGTTTTGAAATTATTCATATTTTGATGTCTTTCAATATTTACCAGAATAGTTATTGTTCGTAATTTTGCATTCAAGGGTAAGCAATGTGATTTACTTCCAAATATTGAAACAATATTTTCTGTTTATTCTTTGACTGTATAATGGTCAACTGAACAAATTTATGCTTACTGATATTTTCTAAAGATTGGAGAAAACTGTGTCTCCAGTAACCAATTTATTATTATTTTAAAATTTACAATTTGAATTAAAACGATATATCTGTTGTTGTAGTCAGCAAGCTTACTACTTGGAATAGATGACAGATTGAAGGAATACATCAGGAAAATGGAATGGGAAGAAAACATCACCAGTGTCCCACAGATGAGAGTACTACTAGAAGTATACATGAAGACAACACTTTTCCAAGGACAGGATATTCCAGCCATCATTAATAAGAGATTTTGGCCATCAAATGTAGATATCCAGAACCACATTGCCCTTGCAGTAAAAGAAACAAAGAAACAAGGAAATTGATCAGGTATTTTGGATTTAAATAATAAAATTACAAAAAGAACATGTGGTATGATTGCCAATGAGACAACTCTTTACAAGAGAATAAAATGACACAGAAATTAACAACTAAAAGTCACCATATGGCCTTCAGCAAGCCCATGCTGCATAGTCAGCTATAAAAGTCCATGCAATCACAAATGTAAAACAATTCAAATAAGAAAACTAATGGCAGATTAATGTATAAATAAGAAAATGAATGAAAACAAATATGTAACACAGCAACAAACGACAACCACTGAATAACAGGCTCCTGACTTGGGACAGGCACATACAGACAGAATGTATGGGTTAACATTTAAGCTAGATCCCAACCATAATCCAGCCTCTACTATCTACAATATATTTTGTTGCATATCAACAACAACAGTAATCAAGCCTCTCAGATGACATGATATTGTGTTGTCTATCAACAACAACCATAATCCAGCCTCTCAGATTGACATCATATTGACATTATATCTTGTTGTATATCAGCTACTATCATAATCCAGCCTCTCAGATTGACATTATATTGTGTTGTTTACTAACAACAAATATAATCCAGCCTCTCAGATTGACATTATATCTAGTTGTCTATCAACAACAACCATAATCCAGCCTCTCAGATTAACATTATATCTTGTTGTATATCAGCAACTATCATAATCCAGCCTCTCAGATTGACATTATATTGTGTTGTTTACTAACTAAAACATAATCCAGCCTCTAGATTGACATTATTTCTTGTTGTCTATCAACAACTATCATAATCCAGCCTCTCAGATTGGCATTATATCTTGTTGTCTATCAACAACAACCATAATCCAGCCTCTCAGATTGACATTTTCCTTATTGTCTATCAACAACAACCATAATCCAGCCTCTTAGATTTGACTTTTACTGTGTTGCCTATCAACAACAACCATAATCCAGCCTCTCAGATTGACATTATTTCTTGTTGTCTATCAACAACAACCATAATCCAGCCTATCAGATTGACATCAAATTGAGTTGTCTACCAACAACAACAAAAATCCAACCTCTCTGATTGACATCAAATTAAGTTGTCTACCAACAACAACCATAATCCAGTCTATCAGATTGACATTATATCATGTTGTATATCAGGAACTATCATAATCCAGCCTCTCAGATTGACATTATATCTTGTTGTATATCAGGAACTATCATAATCCAGCCTCTCAGATTGACATTATATTGTGTTGTCTATCAACAAGAACCATAATCCAGCCTCTCAGATTGACATTTTTCCTTATTTTCTATCAACAACCATAATCCAGCCTCTCAGATTGACATTTTACTGTGTTGTCTATCAACAACAACCATAATCCAGCCTCTCAGATTGACATTATATCTTGTCCATCAACAACAACCAAAATTCAGCCTATAAGATTGATATACTATTTTGTTGTCTACCAACAAAAACCATTATCCAGCCTCTCAGATTGACATTATATTTTGTTGTATACCAACAACAACCATAATCCAGCCTCACAGATTGACATTAAATTGTGTTGGCTATCAACAACAACTTTAATCCAGCCTCTCAGATTGACATCATATTGTGTTGTCCATAATCCAGCCTCTCAGATTGACATTATATCTAGTTTTCTTTCATCAACAACCATAATCCAGCCTCTCAGATTGACATTTTACTGTGTTGCCTATCAACAACAACCATAATCCAGCCTCTCAGATTGACATTATATCTTGTTGTATATCAGCAACTATCATAATACAGCCTCTCAAATTGACATTATATTGTGTTGTCTATCAACAACAACCATAAACCAGCCTCTCAGATTGACATTTTCCTTATTTTCTATCAACAACAACCATAATCCAGCCTCTCAAATTGACATTTTACTGTGTTGTCTATCAACAACAACCATAATCCAGCCTCTCAGATTGACATTATAACTTGTTGTCTATCAACAAGAACCATAATCCAGCCTCTCAGATTGACATTTTCCTTATTTTCTATGAACAACAACCATAATCCAGCCTCTCAAATTGACATTTTACTGTGTTGTCTATCAACAACAACCATAATCCAGCCTCTCAAATTTACATTTTCCTTATTTTCTATCAACAACAACCATAATCCAGTCTCTCAAATTGACATTTTACTGTGTTGTCTATCAACAACAACCATAATCCAGCCTCTCAAATTGACATTTTCCTTATTTTCTATCAACAACAACCATAATCCAGTCTCTCAAATTGACATTTTACTGTGTTGTCTATCAACAACAACCATAATCCAGCCTCTCAGATTGACATTATAACTTGTTGTCTATCAACAAGAACCATAATCCAGCCTCTCAGATTGACATTTTACTGTGTTGTCTATCAACAACAACCATAATCCAGCCTATCAGATTGATATACTATCTTGTTGTCTACTAACAAAAACCATTGTCCAGCCTCTCAGATTGACATTATATTTTGTTGTATACCAACAACAACCATAATCCAGCCTTACAGATTGACATTATATTGTGTTGGCTATCAACAACAACTTTAATCCAGCCTCTCAGATTGACATCATATTGACATTATATCTTGTTGTATATCAGCAACTATCATAATCCAGCCTCTCAGATTGACATTATATTGTGTTGTCTATCAACAACAACCATAATCAAGCCTCTCAGATTGACATCAAATTAAGTTGTCTATCAACAACAATAATAATCCAGCCTCTCAGATTGACATTATATCTTGTTGTATATCAGCAACTATCATAATCCAGCATCTCAGAATGACATTATATTGTGTTGTCTATTAACAACAACCATAATCCAGCCTCTGAGATTGACATTATATCTTGTTTTCTATCAACAAGAATCATAATCCAGCCTCTCAGATTGACATTATTTCTTGTTGTCTATCAACAACAACCATAATCCAGCCTATCAGATTGACATCAAATTGAGTTGTCTACCAACAACAACCAAAATCCAACCTCTCAGATTGACATCAAATTGAGTTGTCTATCAACAGCAATCATAATCCAGCCTCTCAGATTGACATTATATCTTGTTGTATATCAGCAACTATCATAATCCAGCCTCTCAGATTGACATTATATTGTGTTGTCTATCAACAACAACCATAATCGAGCCTATCAGATTGACATTATATCTTGTTGTCTATCAACAACAACCAAAATCAAGCCTATCAGATTGACATCAAATTGAGTTGTCTACCAACAACAACCAGGGTTTGAAATTTTGGTGTGGGCTACAAAATCAAACCTGTGGACTACCATGCCAACATTTTAACTTCAATCCCTGACAACCATAATCCAACCTCTCAGATTGACATTATATCTTGTTGTATATCAGCAACTATCATAATCCAGCCTCTTAGATTGACATTTTACTGTGTTGCCTATCAACAACAACCATAATCCAGCCTCTCAGATTGACATTATATCTTGTTGGATATCAGCAACTATCATAAACCAGCATCTTAGATTGACATTATATCTTGTTTTCTATCAACAAGAACCATAATCCAGCCTCTCAGATTGACATTTTTCCTTATTTTCTATCAACAACAACCATAATCCAGCCTCTCAGATTGACATTTTACAGTGTTGTCTACCAACAACAACCATAATCCAGCCTCTCAGATTGACATTATTTCTTGTTGTCTATCAACAACAACCATAATCCAGCCTATCAGATTGACATCAAATTGAGTTGTCTACCAACAACAACCAAAATCCAACCTCTCAGAATAAGGAGAGTTGTACAAGTTATGTGAATACACAGACCCCGATCCAATTTATCGTTTGCTAAAATGATCAAGTGTTCATCATTTTCTGTTTTGTATCTACTAACAACATTCCATTTTCTATAATTCCAATTTAAATATTTCAAAACCTCCAGTAAAATAGATGTATGATGTATGCCCCAACTAAACATTCCCCGATTGGTTGAAAAGCTGTAGCATGTAAAGCAACGCAAAAATTTCCGTTAATATGTTGAACTTCGACCCCGGGTTCAACCGGGGTTCAACCGATTCACAAAGAGAGATTTTCTTGCGCTCAAATGTAATTCTAAGTAAAGTATACTGGTAAAGTAAAAGTATATTCTTTTACAGAAATATATACACATTTTATCATTAATGTATTGTCATGCTTCTACATATTTACTTTTATTTACGCTGAACTTTAGTTAAATTTAATTCTATACAAATTTTGTTACGTCAATCAATAGGAGTAAGAATATTTCGCCAAAACAAGAAAATAACTGACAGTACTTTATCATGATTACGATGGTACATCGACATTTCCAATAGAAAATAGCGTTTAGCAGTTTAGTATAGAGTAATTTTGGTAAGTATTACTTATTAATGTTACAGTTCTCCAGAGGGGGTTCTCTAGACCTTCTTGACGGTCAATTTAATCCCATTTATCAATTATCCGCGATGACAGAAATGTCAACCCAGTCGATTTGTGTCATGAGTGAAAATCTTATCTATTTGATGGAATAATTTCTTCATTAACTGTACATGCAATATTATTGTATTTTTGATAACTGTGCACATACCATTTGCAAGTTTGCAAGATAAATGGGTTATGTATGTATGAATTGTGGCGGACAATATAAATTTGTGACGTCAGTGCGTTCGTGATCACGTGACATTATTATTTGTAAACAAGGTAAGTCTAAAAATGACAACTGGGCCTGTTTTTCCTCAATTTTTGAAACACGGGTCTAGGATGAAATTTGAAAAAGGCAGGACACAAGTTTGAAGTAAAAAAAAAGGCAGGATAAGACACTTTGAAAAGAAAAAAAAAGGCAGGATGACAATTTATGTAAATACAAGTTGGGATAAACTAATAGAAAAAGGCAGGACCGAAAAGAGTGAAAATAAAAAGGCAGGACAGAGATTAAAATATTTCATCCTTCAAACCAAGTAGTAAGTGAAACGTATTTTGTGTATAATGCATTTGTTTTGCGAACAGTTCTTTGAGTTGATGTACATAAAGCGTTGTCTCTAGAAATAAATAATTTTTCTGATAGGGTAACTAAATTCAAAACCATTATAAATATAGTTACCGGTAACATATATAAATTGATTGGAATGTGAATGACAACATAGACCTGAAATTTGTTTTGGTCTATCCCGTTTAACACAGTCATGACATTTTGCAGGAATTTCTTCCATTGACATCGTAATATAATTGACTTTGGATTATTGTTCATTTTAGATGTAATGTGACAGGATTTAATGTGATATTATTTGTCTCTTCATCTTTAGTACATAGTTTGACATCAGGTTTGTACACATGAAGTCTCTAGTCTAGTCGAACTGAAGTATAGATGTACTCATTCTCAAAATTATGTACTGCATATCCCATCTTATCGTCCTTTCCTCGTCACCCTGCTCAGTCGATCGGTAATTCTCGTATCACGGCTTTCAGATGAGAGCAGGCATTATCAGCAATGTCATAATGTCTGGTAGAAGTTCTCAGCGATGTCACAATGTGTGAGGAGACATTATCAAGCTTTGCTTCGTCTAGCATAAAACTGTCTGAGGAGGTGAAAAGCTAGTAATAGAATGATAAACAGATCATGTATAATCTGGGTTTGGAAAATATCGTAAAATATCAGCCGCTCTACACAATGTGATTCATTCGCTGTGCTCACTTGCCAAATAGGTTCATTGTGGCTCACTGGCTGATATTTTACGATATCAATGTTTAGAAAAGCTGATAATCTATACATATATATATATATATCAACCAAAAGTTAACAGGGACGCCACGATGTGTGAGGAGATGTTATCAAGCTTGCTTTCATCTAGTATAAAAAGTGTCTAAAGGAGGTAAAAAAGACCAGCAATAGAACGATAAACAGATAATCTGGTCTTTTTCGTATAGATATCGTAAAATATCAATGTGTAGAAAATTAAAGCCGATAATCTATACTTATATGTATATATATATGTCAACCAAAAATTACAACTGATTTACACTATAACTGTTGAAAAGACCTTTATGTATTTATATCTAATCTTATTCTAGTCCGTTCAACTGGGCCTGCGAAATCAACAGAATTGGTGTACATTTCGTGAACTCTTAACAAAAATCATCATGGACTATTCTATATACCAATATCTTTTAGCCATTTAGGGGTCGTTTGCATTCAAAGTCGAATTATAAATGTATGTTACTTAGTGGGTTTATTTTTGAAAAAGAACTCAATTTCCTGATAAACTCTCTCAATACAGAAACATTATATTTAGTTCACGTTTTCTTTATATTTTGCTGTGTCAAAATGACCTAAATATAAAGGACGGTATATAGCCCTAAAATGGTATATCGCATTCTAAACAAGACATTTACGCTGGAAAGACTGCAATTGGAATATATCACCACACTGCGACAATAAATGTCTTAATTTGATCTCCTTCCACCAAAGTCATTCAAGTAGAATATTTTACATTTAATGTCGGGTTTGTCCACAATTTGGAATATATACAAATGTATAATATAGATATACTGTTGAGTCTGTTCCCAGATGCCTGCGATGGACTTCAATTTATATTATTTATTGAAAATAAGCAGATCCATCCTTTAGAAAAGTTGTTCCTATGGTAATGTTTCCCCTTTATAAGTTAAAAAGGCTACATCTTTTTTTCCTTTTATTAAAACAGCAATTTTTTTTTGGGGGGTCCCAACCTGTTAATTAGTTGAATTGTAAATCTGACCATTACTTTTCTCAATACTTTTCATGTCGGGACTGTTTTTCTCACTTTTGAAGGCTCTATGGTTGCCTATAATTGCTTTGTCATTTGAATCTCTGTGGATAGTTGTCTCATTGGCAATCATACCACATATCTAATTTTATACACCCGTTTACGGACGTATTATGGTATACCGTTGACCGTCCGTCTGTCGTCAACATGTCGGACATTTACTCAAAACGCTTTAACCAATTTGCATAAAACTTTGGGAATTGTTTATATCTATTGACGTGAGCTCCTTTCGTTCTTTATAAATTTTAGATTTTACGTTTCCGAGTTGTGGAGTTTTATTCATTAAAAAGGGGATTTTCCAGTTTTGGACAATATCTCAAGAATGCTTTCGTGAATTGTTTATATCTATTGACATGAGCTCCTTTGGATTTTCATAAATTTTAGATTTTACTTTTCGAGTTTCAGGATTTTGATCATAAAAAGGGGATTTTCCAGTTTTCGGACAAAACTCAAAAATGCTTTCAGTGAATTGGTTATATCTATTGATGTAAGCTCCTTTAGAATTTTATAAATTTTACATTTTACATTTCTGAGTTATGGGGTTTTATTCATTAAAAAGGGGATTTTCCAGTTTTTGGACAATAACTCAAAAATGGTGTCAGCAATTCTCATGAAACTTTGGTGAATTGTTTATATCTATTGATGTAAGCTCACTTTTGATTTTCATAAATTTCTAAAATGACATTGAGAATTAATTGAACTTTATTTGTTTATAGTCTTGACAACAGATTTACTAAGTATTGCGCAACAGCACAGTGTATTGCACAACAGCAAGAAATCTTTAATTGATTATAAATTCAATTCATACAACCAATTTCAAGTTCTTTGACTACATTTATTCAGAAACCTATAAAATGTCAAATATTTAATTACAATCCAAATTCAGACCTGCATCAAGCTTGAATATTGTGTCCATTTTGCCCCAACTGTTCAGGGTTGGACTTCTGCGGGCGTAATCAGCTGCACTCAGCGAAGCAGTTTATTATATGAATCCATCCTTTTGAAAAGTTGTTCTGAATGTCATGAATCCCTCCCCTTTATAAGTTAAAAGTCTGCATCTTCTTTTTCCTTTTAACAACTTTTTATTTGGGGGAGGGTGTTCCCAACAGGTTGTTTAGTTGTAAATCAGGCCATTACTTTTTCAATTGAATTGTTGCATTCTTTACATGTTGGGACTGTTTTCCTCATATTTTTGGATTCGGGCGTCACTGATGAGTCTTTTGTAGACTAAACGCACATCTGGCGTAAATATAATATTTAATCCTGGTATCTATGATGAGTTTATTTTAAGGCTGTATGGTTACCTTTAATTGCTTTGATATTTGAGCCTTTGTGGATAGTGGTCTCATTGGCAATCATACCACATATTCTGATTTTTTATATGGATTGCAGACCTGAAAAAGATGTTCAAAGTTGAATATGCTGCAAACTTCAAACAACCTACTACAACTGATTTAACATGAAACTACATATTTGATCTCATTCAAGTCCTTATACCACTATCAATCAAAAGAACAAATGCAAATAATTATGAAGTTTTGAAAGTTTTTTAATAAATCTTGAATCTTATCAATATAAAGTTTAAAACTGTATCACAATAGAAACATGTTGGGCTCTTTTACAGCCAAATATACATTCTGGGGTTTTCCCAATTTTGAAGGTGGTATGGTTGCCTATAATTTGTTACATCCATTTTATTTGAATTTAAGGAATAGTTGTTATTTACAAAATGTATATAAACAAATCCCACGTCAATATATTACATGTACAACAATCAGACATCAACCCAACAAACTGGATGTAACTGAAAGACATCTAGAGCAATATACAGTCTCGAACAATAGACAAAATAAGAAAAATATGGCGAATTATTGAGAAGAATTATTATTACATGTATTTGCAAGATTTAAAATATTTTGTTTAAAATTTTAGAGTTTTAGGTTCCACCTACCATTTTAGAAAACTGTGATTTCATTATGGCTAGTCTATTAGAGGGTATTTCATTGGTCGTTATTTTATTATGAAGTAAGATTTGAACATCGACTTGAGGAATGAAGGTTGAGTAAAGGCGGACATCAATTTTAGTCTTATATATGTATACATATATTATTGATTCAGTGGTGATAGTAAATAGACACTGACGAAGTCTAATAACATTTTATAGTTTTGAATGTTTCTTCAACTGTTAACTAAGATTAGGTGGAGGTATGTTCTTATTTCTGACAGAGGGGCACTCAACCTATATCAATTTGCGCATGAAGCGATTATAATTTGCTAGATACCGATTGATTATACCACAAATTTGTGAAAGTTTTAACCGGTGTATATACTGAAAATATGATAACAAAAATGCATGTCTTTTTCAGGACTTCTGGTCCAACCATGTGGTATGGAATGTTTGTGAGATGTGGTTATGGCGGATGGATGTTCATGAAGGACCTGTAGTACAAAGTATTTCACTGGATTGAGCTCTTTGTCTAAGTGTATTATTAAAGTGCTTTGCTTTGAGCTCAGTTCATTGTTATGCATTTCATTCTTTGTGAAATAAAGATTTGACAGACAACTCTCATCTGCACAAGGAATTGTCAAAGTAGTATCCATTCTGTGTACAATGTAAGTAGTAATAGGGAGATTAAAGCATTTTATTTAGATTTGAACCAAACATTTTTGTCCAGAAGCCAAATTAAAAAAAAAAGCACAAATTT
This sequence comes from Mytilus coruscus, assembly GCA_017311375.1. Lineage (NCBI taxonomy): Eukaryota > Metazoa > Mollusca > Bivalvia > Mytilida > Mytilidae > Mytilus > Mytilus coruscus. Next base: position 82,082,102 of record CM029603.1, on the reverse strand, counting down.
ACCAAACAATGCTACTCATGCTACTAGCAATATGATGCTCGGTGGTTTTGTTACACTTTTTTTTATACATCTGTACTGCCTTCTGACGACTCAGTCCTGAGTGTAAATGGTCATTCAGTATGTTAACAAAAAAAAGAACAAAATTCATAAGGCCTATCTGGCCTAATTGATTTCTAAAATTATATTTCATTGTTCAACATTTATCATTTATTCGTTTATTTCTTAATTTGTGTGAATTAACAGTAAATGTTTTACCGCACTTTCATACCACAATACTGCCTTACTGTACTGGTATCACTTATATTTGTGACTTCTGTAGCAATTATGAGGCTGAAGCATGCTCACAAATGTTGATATTTTATAAACCAATATTATGCAAGAGTTCCCATGAGAAGCGCATGCGCAGATAGAGGTCACTGCGTTAGCAGATTTTAAGAGGTTAACACGTGGGAAATTTTAGAAACTTATTATTGAAAGTTTTGATTCTATTCTTCTTTAATTGGATTTATTATTATGTTCAATGGATGAACAGTGATCAGCAACGTTTGCTGTTATAGGTCCTTGAACATTATTAAGACTGACGACTGCGGTCGAGGTCGTTCTTGTGACCACAGTGTGACTGTCTAAATGTCCGACCGCAATGGCGGATGAAATGGAAGAACATTCCAAAATGGAAAGACATTCTTCAAATGACAGTAGATTGCTTCATTTTTATGAAGTAAATCAACAACACTGCAACAATGATAAAGCTTCCAATGATGAAATAGTTTATGAAGCTAGACTTGAAAATGTAGACAATTTGTCCGTAGGGGGCGGAGCTCCATTGTCACATGTGTCAATCAACCAAACACCGGATGTTGACAAACAATGTCCAGATATGTATCAACTGCTGATACAGACACAATTACTTACGCAAGCTTTGTTGAACAACCAAAGAACTGAAACACCAGTGCAGATTACACCTGGCAAACGTACATGTACTGTCACTGCCGGTGATGACGTACATGTAAGACCGTCAAGTTCCAAAAAACAAAGATGTGAAAGTGGTCACGGACAGGGATCACGAGTACAATCTGAGTCTTTAGCACAAAATTACGTAAAAGAACTAGAAGAACTGTGTCAGTCTCAAGACCACAAACAGAACCAAAGGGAAACAAGCCCTTATTCTGATGTATCGAGTGAAGATGACTCAGAAAGCTCAAATTCAGACATTGAACTTGACGAACAAGAACAACCAAAAGTTCACAGTCACACTCCAAGTACTCATACATGTACTTCTAATACAAAGAATGACACTATGTCTGTTATTGAAGATATGAAAGGCTTCATGGTAACTGAAGAGAAAGCTGGTCCAAAGATAAATGATGAACTGGCATCTGTTGTCAATGATGGCTTGAGAAAGAAGGCCAAGCAAAACAAAGTTGATGAGCTAACCAAAAAGTATGCAAAGCCAGAAAATGTACACAGTTTGACAGTCCCAAAAATTAATTTGGGTGAGTGTATATATAATGCAAATATGAAATTATACACATGATACATGTACATGTTTAAACAAAATTAAAATTCAATTTATTTGAAAAAATATATATATACACGTAAATTGTAATTTAAAAAATTTATTCAAACCAATATAAATTAGTTGATTGCGGCAGGCACAATTTATCAAATTGTAGAATTATAAAAATTACAGGAATTTATTTCCTTTTCAGGTATATGGTCACAGATGTCAGTACCTAACAGAATGAATGATGTTAAACTTCAAAAAATTCAAAACTTATTGGGTAAAGCAGCGTGTCCTATGCTTTACTTAATGGACTTGTTTCTGTCTAAATCACAAACTAATGATGGACTGTCTAGAGAAGAAGTACAGTCTGCAACGCAACTTTGTAAAGACGCATATCAGATGACACAAGTGACTTATGCAGACATAACTTTCAGAAGAAGAGCTTTGATACAAGCTGAAATTCAACCCAAATATAAAGCTTTGTGCAAGGATGATGTTCCAGTAACTGATTTTCTCTTTGGAAATGACATCAAAGATAAAGTCAAAGAAATGGATGCTGAATATACAGTAGGAAAGAAACTGGACAAAACCAATTTTAAAATTGGAAAGAAATCACACGATGACAAGAAAACTTTTAAGAAACCATATGTACATGTACCAAAACGTCATTTTGACAAACCATCAAACAAGAAAGATTTTTTAGGGAAACCAACTTACAAAAAGAAAAAGTTCAAAAAGAAGCTCCAAGAGCAGGACAAGAAGTTCCTATAAAATTGCCAAAGCAAAATAGTTTGCCTGTGAGTACTTCAGTTCACCAATTGAATACACAATTTACATTTATAAACACACCAGACAATTTCATTGGTGGGAAAGTGATAAAATTCCAAGAGAATTGGATGAGTTTAACTTCAGATAACTGGGTTTTAGATGTTGTAAAAGGGTATCAAATTGAATTTGAAAAAATTCCATCACAAAACAAGGAACCAAATATGTTACAATTTAATACAGATGAAACAAATATGGTGCAGTTAGAAATAGATAAATTTTTACACAAACAAATTATAAAACCAGTGACATATATTAAAAATCAATATGTTTCAAATATTTTTATAAGACCAAAAAAGGATGGTACATGTAGAGTGATTTTAAATTTAAAAGTTCTCAACAATGATATTGAAAAACACCATTTTAAAATGGAGACATTAAAGTCAGCAATACAATGTGTGTCAAAAAACTGCTGGTTTGCTTCTATTGATTTGAAAGACGCATATTATTCTATTTCTATTGATCACAAATACCGAAAATATTTGCGGTTCTATTGGAATGATCAGTTGTATGAGTATACATGTTTGCCTAATGGGCTGACAACTGCGCCAAGGATATTTACAAAAGTTTTAAAAGTGCCATTTTCACATCTAAGAAAAATTGGACACAAAAATGTAGCTTACATTGACGATAGTCTTTTGATCAGTTATAGTTATTCACAATGTACAATTAATATTTCTGATACCGTCACCTTATTGGATAAATTAGGCTTTACTATTCACCCAGTCAAATCTGTATTTGAACCGACACAAACAATTACATTTTTAGGATTTGTGTTGAATTCCATAACAATGACAATTAAACTTACAACTGAAAAGCGCAAGCAATAAAACTTTATGCTGTAAATATGTTAAAACAGACAAATGTCAATCAGGCAGTTTGCACAAATTATAGGCAAATTGATTGCTGCCGAACCAGGAGTTGAACATGCTTATATATATAAAATCTTTAGAAATAGAAAAAGACAAGTTTTTAAAACAAAACAATGGAGATTTTGACAATAAAATTATCATTTCAAATGAATCAGTAGATGTGTTAAATTGGTGGATTTCTCATGTTGAGTCTAGTTTCAAGCCGTTAGTACGGACAGATCCTGAGATAATTTTAAAAACAGACAGTTCAAAAACTGGTTGGGGTGGTGTTGTTGACAATACACAACTTCAAACCAAGGGTTTTTGGTCATATGAAGAGCAGAAATTACACATAAATTATTTAGAACTAAAAGCAGCATTTTTAACATTAAAATGTTTTTGTTCAACAAAATCTGATAAACATATTAGATTATACATGGATAATATGGTAGCTGTGACCTATATAGACAAAATGGGAGGTAAAATTCAGTCTCTCAATAACTTAACAAGGGAAATATGGCAGTGGTGTATACAAAGAAACATTTGGTTAAGTGCTTGTCACTTACCGGGAAAAACCAATGTTGAAGCAGACAAATTGTCACGTTCCAACAATACAGATCTAGAATGGAAACTTAACATTAATGTTTTTATGTGCATTAATTCAATATATGGTCCGCATGATATTGATTTATTTGCTTCAAGGATAAATCATCAGTTATCAAGGTATATTTCATACTTACCTGATCCAAATGCTGAAGCAGTAGATGCTTTTACTATTAGATGGACTAACTTTAACTCATTTGTTTTTCCTCCTTTCAGCATGGTAGGAAAAGTAATCCAAAAACTGATTTTGGAAGAAGCAGAATTAACCTTAATAGCACCCTTGTGGAGCACTCAACATTGGTTCCCTCAAATACTGCATCATATTGTTCAGGACTCTTACATAATACCCAGGAAAAAAGGACAACAGTTGTTGATACTGCCAACAGACCCTCAAAAGAAACATCCGTTGAAAAAACTGATTTTGGGTGTCTTCAGATTGTCGGGCAAATTGTGCAAAATACAGGACTATCAAAAAAGGCTGCAGAAATTGTTATCTCATCCTGGAGACAAAGTACACAAAAACAGTATTGGACATATCTCAAAAAATGGTGTACATTTTGTTGTGAACGAAAGATTGATATTTTTACGCCAACTGAGGTGGATGTAGTGGAATTTTTGACAGTTTTATATGAGTCAGGCGTAGGATATAGTTCTATTAACACAGCACGATCTGCGTTATCATCATTTTTGACATTGGGGAAAACCCTGCCAATTGGTCAGTGGCCTTTAGTTAAAAGGTTCCTCAGAGGAGTTTATAATAAGCGACCAATGTTTCCTAGATATCAACAAACATGGGATGTTAATGTTGTATTAGAATTTTTGATTAATTTATCGCCTGTAAAGGTTTTGTCATTGAGATGTTTAACTTTGAAATTAGTTATGTTATTAGCACTAGTTACTGGACAGAGAATACAGACTTTACATTGTGTAGATTTAGATTTTATGAAAATCACAAAAGACAATGTTATAATTGAAATTAATGAAATTTTGAAAACTTCAAAACCAGGAAAACATTTATCACCAATATCTTTGCCAGCATTTGTTGAAGACTCGAGACTGTGTATTGTAACTGTTTTAAATGCCTATATCGAAAGAACATCTGCAATACGTACATCTCAAAAACTTTTTGTTACATTTGTAAAACCATACCATCATCCTACAAAGTCAACAATTAGTAATTGGATTAAATTGGTTTTAAAACTTGCAGGTGTAAATACTTCTATGTTTAAAACACACAGTACTAGGGGAGCTAGTACATCAGCAGCACTTAAAGCTGGAGTGTCAGTAAATTCTATTCTTAAATCAGCAGGATGGACAAATGAGTCTACTTTTAGGCAATTTTACAATAGACCAGTTACTGTTCAAGAGTACAATGATAACTATAGTGTACGAGTACTTCGTGGAAAATAGTTTGTTTTTGCTTATAATATACTATGTTCATGATGTATATAAGTTAATACAATATTAATTGAAAATGTGTTTATCATTACCAAAAGTCCATACTATGATATGGTTTTGTTGCCTAGTTTATTATGGTATCTGTATGTCGTTGAAACAATTATGGATATATATAACTAATTGTTACTGAGAGTATGATTCAATATAATACTCTTGTGCCAAACTTTAAATAATTTTATAGTAATTTGGGAATCCAATACATTATTGTAATCTTACAAAACATGTATACATTACATTATTCAAGTAAATTGGCTCTCAAATCTCATGGGAACTCTTGCATAATATTGGTTTATAAAAATTGTAAAATTAAATGAGGCTTAGTTATAAGACGATATTTGATTAAAATTTTATAAACCAATAGTTATGCTAAGAGTTAACATGCCTACCCTTTTCATCATTACCCACCCAAAATTTATTCAATTATACTTGAATATCTCTGAATAGTGACCTCTATCTGCGCATGCGCTTCTCATGTTAACTCTTAGCATAACTATTGGTTTATAAAATTTTAATCAAATATCGTCTTATAACTAAGCCTCATTTAATTTTACAATTATTTTCATACTGGTCAAAACTTTTTTGCTTTCACCAGGCTTTGGAGAAGATATGAAAAAAAATAACACAGAAGTTTACTTTCTAGCTCATCTAGCCCCAAGTATCATGTCAGACATTGTCATTACTTAAAACCATTAAATGTCTTCTAATCTGAGAAACAATTTCGACATTTAAACGAACTTTTGATACTGGAAGATTCACCTCAAAGTAACATAAATAGAACCATACAAATAGTACGCAAATACATGTTCTCAGATACCATCTCCCATATAAAAAAATCACATCATGATAATTGAACCTAATATGTGTTCCTCTCCTAGCTACAAAATGTATCCAAAATCAAAGATGTGGAACATATTCTATCATAATAATTTGGTAGGCAATGCAGTAAGTGTCTCTTCCATGACAGTCTTGAACATAAAAAACTAAATATTAAATAAACAATACTCCTTATGCTCAGGTTGGCTGTCATTGTGCAACACAGTTAATAATATGGAACCCTATGGGAAAAACCAGAGAACTCCTTTTGTCAGAAAACACTGTCAAACATCCAAACATACTATCCACACTGATCTGTGTCCACACTTGTATAATTTATAAGATATCTTTTAAAGAAAATTATATATGAGATATCTTATGAACTATATGAGATATCTTAAAACCATATAAAATATCTTAAAACTATATATAAGATATCTTATAAACTATATAGATATCTTATATATTCTATGAGAAATCTTAAATATTATAATAAGTATTAAAACTATTTTAGACTTCTACATTTTTTAAACACTATTAGCTGTTTTGCAATAGATATAAGAAGATGTGGTATGAGTGCCAATGAGATAACTCTCCATCCAAGTCGCAACTTAATTGTAAAAGAAAAACCATTATATGTCAAAGAAAGGTCTTCAACACGGAGCCTTGGCTCATACTGAATAGCAAGCTATAAATGACCCCGAAATGACTAGTGTATAACCATTCAAACGGGAAAACCAACAGTCTAATATATATATGTGTATATATATATAAAAAATTTGCAAAAGCAAATTACAGATCTAACATTGTTGGGCTGATGTTTAGACGAATTATATATACAGAATGTACGTATTGTCAGCCTTGTATGACCATCACCGCTGGTGATCCGACGGATAAATCTGTTGTAGAGTTGTCACTGGTTCAGATGTACTTATAAATATAATTATTTCTGTGACTTTATCTTGCATTAATTTGTAGAATCCTTTACAATAGATAATTCAGCTGATCTGTAACAATTCCATCTTCATGTCTTATATATCATGTACTGTATTACGACGCTAGATTAAAATTGACGAGGAAAGGTAACACCTGGCCACCGAAAGCTTTATTATATTGATCGAAGCCTAGGTGGCCGAGTGGTCTAGCGTGTCTGATACAGTGCAAGGCGATTTGGTGTCACGATATTTTAGTAGCATGAGTTCGAATCACAGCGAGGGAAGAACAAAAAATTTGCAAAAGCAAATTTACAGATCTAACATTATTGGGCTGATGTTTAGACGAATTATATATATATATATATATATATATATATATATATATATATATATATATATATATATATATATATATATATATATATATAAAACAAGAAACACTTCAACAAAAGACAACTACTGAACAGCAGGTTCCTAACTAATGACAGGTGCAAACAAATGCAGTGGGTTTAAACGTGAATAGATTCTACTATCGACTGTGTAGATTATATATTGGGATTTTATGTCTTCACTGAAAATTATATAAGTTGATATATTTCATTGTATCCTTGTTATTTTAAATTCTAGCATTGGGTTTAAGAGCACACAGACAGGAAAGGTTCAATGTATCTGTTAATACAAATAATGGAATTGAAAGACAGAATTTGTCATTAAAGTATGAATATCTAGACAAGAAAAAAGCTAGATCTCTTAGTCAGCTGTTGAGTGTTCTGATCAAGAAATTCTTGCCAGACAGTTATGTGAAGTGAGTTGTTATATAATACACAACATAATCTATTTTTTTTATATGGGTAATAATGTTGAAATCATTATGATTTAAATAAAACTAAATCAAATATCTTGAAGCTTCGATTCCAGTTAGTGAAATTTAGACATGTTTGTGTTTCCAGGGCTTATTTGGTATGTAATCAATGCAAAAATATATCCAAACCAGTTCAATCAGTATTGTTTTTTTATACCCCTGCTTTAAAATTATACCCCCGCTTTAAAAAGTGGGGGTATACTGTTTTACCTCTGTCTGTCCTTCCGTCAGTCCATCCATCCGTCACTCCGTCCGTCCCATGAATATTTTAGTCGCATTTTTCTCAGGAACTACTTGACAAGGATTTCTGAAATTTGGTTTCAGGGTTTATATAAGTAAGTTACACCGTGTGATGCGTTTTCAGATTCATCACTCAACAACTTCCTGTTTACCGAACACTTGTATTATTTTACAAATGATAGCCAAGTTGAAAATTTTCATCACATTTTTCTCAGGAATTACTTGACAAGGATTTCTGAAATTTGGTTTCAGGGTTTATATAAGTCAGCTATACCGTGTGATGCGTTTTCAGATTCATCACTCAACAACTTCCTGTTAATCGAAATATTTCGGCGGGGGTATCATCAGTGAGCATTAGCTTACAGTTTTACTTGTTTTAAATGCTTTCAAAATAATGAAGTTTATAGTACACCAATAATTGAGTTTAACTGCATTTTTTGTTTTAGAAACGGTCTTTGTTTTGTTTGTGTAATATTCATAAATTATGTTATATGATGAATTGATTGACTGTGTATAAATTTTTTAATTTATTTAGATTTAATTTAAAGCCTTTATTTTTCATATTTTCAGGTACATGAGAATGAATGTTGCTGCTTCACGTAAGCAACAAACAGCACTCCTGGTACGGGATAACGTTTTGTGCTGTATTGTTTATATTGATTCTATGTTTGATCATGTTGCCCATGATGGCAAGTGGAAGTACAGTACGTAGAACAATATATATTAATAGATAATGTAAAATTTGTACATTATGCAGATAGATGCCTGTTGTGAAGTTGTGAATAATTGTCAAGTGTGTAGTTGTTGTATGAAATGATTGTATAGTTTTTAAATTAATATGAACATGGAAAATGAGTATGTTATTTCTTCTTTATTTCCACTTTAGTCATGTCGCTTTCTGATTGAATATAGAGAAATACACGTATAAGCAACTAACAGCACCCCTGGTACGGGATAACGTTTTGTGCTGGATTGCTCATATTGTTTGTATGTTTGATCCTGGTGTCAAGTGCAATATTATATTTACATGAATTATGGGTGCAGATGCTTTTTAATTGTTTATACATTATAAATTATGATTTTATTTTTTATATTTGGAAGACTGTGTATGTAATTATCTCTTCTTTACTGTATATTTAATGTGTTCAACCTATTTAAAGTTCCTGTTCCCTGACTGAAGAACACATTGTGTTCCCATTTGCAGATTGTTTGATTGTAAAATCTGGAAATGGGAGACCCAGACAGGAACTTTGTACAACATTTAGTGCTGCATAACATTATGAATCATCTTTTTATTAGGTACATTGATTGCAATATGTCTAGATTAGAGACTGGCACAGTTTAGGATTTGTTGGCCTTTACTGTTCTGCATTATATTAAGTAACATTTAGGAATTAAAAAAACAGATTCCTAAGCTTTGACATAAGGAACTCCCATATATACTGAAAATGAAATGGTTAAGAAATCATATCTTTCATGTCTGTATTCATTGCCAAAACAGATATTCTGTAGCATGCTGATGACATATATATACCAGTATAATGTACATGTATAATAGTACTTTAAAATAGGAATTTCGCTAGAGGAAAGTAAAATCATCATATGTGTAGTAAGGTTCTGAATTCAACTCTGTAATCCATTGTCAATAAACAGGATAGACCTAAATAAGAGGCACTGATGAGGCAAAAGAAATTGACAAAGACTTATCTTTTCATGGTTCTTAATTTATAAATCTTGTTAAGCAGCATTTATGTTCTACCATACATGTGAAGGCCGTACGGTGACCTATAGTTGTTAATTTCTGTGTCATTTTGGTCTCTTGTGGACAGTTGTCTCATTGGCAATCATACCACATCTTCTTTTTTATATGTATTCATTTGAAGAATATTTCATGAATTGAATACGCAAATGCATACATGTGTGAATGGGTCGAAACTTTCCTGATGACCATTTTAGATTGAACTTGAATTGTATATTAAGATTTTTCTTTATTAATAGTCTAGGCCTAAAAATGAAATGAGAAGATCGTATTTACAGTTTTTATTAGATATATATACATATATAATTACTCTAAATATCAGCACAACAATTTTGTCTTGTCTATTCTTTTAAATTTATCGAAATTACTGTCACCAGGAAGGTCTCAGGGATTTTGTCTTTGTTTTAAAATAAAGTAAATATAAAATTGTGTCTTTTGTCTTTGTTTTACATTTTCACACAGAACCAACCTGGTTGAAGCTTGTTAAAACATGTAAATTTTGTTATAAAAAAATGTGGGGACTGATATACACAGGTGAAATAGTAACCCACCTTTCTTCTGTCATGATAGTGGAGGTATAGTTGAAAAATTACATGTACTGTTTTCCTAAATCTACATATATTTGTCCCTTTCTTTATGTGTGTCATAATATTTTGATATTTGAAACAACAAATCACGATCATTTTACGTTGCGTATTTTTGTCTAAAGTAAAGGTAGATCAAGGTGGCTGGTAACTCGAATAATTCTGCGCCCTCTAGCGGCCTATAGCCTATCGAGTGTAGCAATCGGAGATTAGACGGAGATCGGCGGAATATAACGACTGACATTATTCGGGTTAGGTGGCTGGGGGTATCTTCGTCCATATTGGATTTTGAAACAGCAGATAACAATCGGTCTAGATCTTTAATGAAGTGTGCAAATTTCGAGAGTAATATGCAATTCACGTGTTAAACTTTTCATGTTAATAAAGAAAATTATGTGTTTTATCATATTTACGGCTGTATTTAAAAAAAAAACAGAATATTTTTGTTTGATTCATTTTTTCCCCATCTTTTCCATATAAGGGGAGATAACTCAGATAAAGTAACTTTTATAATAGGGGTAAATTCAGTAAAAAAATCTCCCATTGACTTTAATGCAAATCAATGTCTTGAATTAAATTTATACCAGATTTACCTTTAGAAATCAGAAGCTTTCATATATCATTCATTAAAGTACAAATGTAGCCCCATCTTTTGCAACAATAAAACATAGGGTCATACCGCATTTTTGGGCATTCACATGGCCTTAGTTACAAACACTGTGATTCGTACTTAATTCCTATACTGACCCAATTACTTTTCAACCCTGTAGTAAAAAAAGTAAGTGCATCCAGCATTCATTTTTAAAATATTTTTTTTAACTCTAGATTTGATCCATCTATCAAAAAATATTTATCAAAAACAGTATCTACCATTCAGAAGAGCACAGCACTTCTTTGTTATACAGAAAGCTCTCACCCAAATGGGCGGTCCCTGATGACGTATATTTTTTTACTGAATTTACCCCTAATATAATGTGTTGTGAATTTACCTATTTTATCATGCAGCAAGAAAACGAGTCCGGTGACCCCATTTTTTCTTTTTCTTATACATTGTATTAAAGAGTGTAAAGTCTATAGTCTCTAGTATCATTGCATTTATTTCATAAAGCTAGCTTCATTCTTTAATCATTACCTGTGATATATCAGTCAGTTATTTTGTTATTTCACGGGTTTCATTGCGATTACTCTTTTTTTCTGTTTGAGGAATTAGACAGTCTAATAGACTATTTTTATATCAACTACTTTTGACTGCGGATTTTATAATTTTGACATGTGACCTAATCTGCGGTTGGAAATTCTGATCTGTGTAATTTGGGGAAAAATAATTGTTTTATGTTTTCTATAGACAAAATCATAGGAAAACTGTAACGTTTTCTATAAATTGCACTGATAGTAATCTTTCTTTACTTCCTTTAGCTCTTACCTGACCGAATACCAGAATGTCAAAAATGTATACACTCCGAAGTCAAAAGCCGGTAATAATGAAATAGTCTTTTGATTGTAGTTTAGGGGACAACCATTTGATTCTGAGTTGGAGGCCTTGCAGATTTTGTAAATACATATTCTGGTTCCCATTAAGTTGGAAATAGCTAGATAATCTTGTTTTATCACACATGGAAATAAATATTCTGGCCAAAAATATTTAAGATGTTCAAAATATTTTTGGATCGCTTCGCTCGCCAAATTTACTAAGGTATGTTATATTTTAAGATGGTATTTGGGTATAACAGAAAATGTAGTATATATAGTGGTATGTTAAAAGATACCATAAACAATGATATATAGACCACCGAACTTGTTTTCCAGCTACAGGTTGTGAAAAAATGACACATTTTGAATGGGGTTTACAGAGAAAAAGCATCATGATGTGAATAGAAGGTAAACTGAATAATAAAATTGTGAAATTAAAATCAAAATTGAGAAGACAGCTCTTAAAAAATGGTTTCAGATTATCAAAAGAAATAATGGGGTCATCGTAGGTTTTTTCCTGTTATAACAATAAAATAGATAAATTTCCCGAAAATTACTTTATGAAGTATTATACACTTCCTGAGTTAATCAAAAATTGAAATCGAGCAGAAATATTCTTCTTTTAGATAAAAATGAGTGATTATAACATATGATCAATTAAATTTGCTGATTTAATAAAAAGTCTAGACCAATTGTGTTCTGCGTTTATGCAATCCAAGATGGCGGAAGACACCCATTCCACCTTAATATACATGCGGTGGTAAATGCAAGGGGGCATAGAGAGCGTATCACTATGACCGGAAATATATATATGTTTTCATTAAAATCGTCTTAAACATTTTGCCTCTGTATGCTCGGCAAACTTCTCGTCATTTTGGATAACCCTTTCCAAGCACCCTGGATCCGTCCTGCTAGTGACCGAGTCCAAAACTCAAACACAGACTATATAATTAGTTACATGGTGTGTTAGTGACTTAATACGATATATATGGGGTCAGTAAATTTCATATTGGGTGAGAGCGAAGCTCGAATCTCCATATGGAATTTACTGACCCCATATATATCGTATTAGGTCACTAGCACACCGTATAACGAATTTATCTTACCGACTATCTTCACATGTGGTATTTAGACTAGCGGCCTATCAAAGTGATTAAGTCTTCAATACTTAGTATTAAGAACCTACTTCCATTTGTCTATACAAAAAACAAATGCCAACAATAACAATTTGTTAGCTTTAAATTTGTTATATGAATTTATTTCAATCGTTCATTATCAATTTCTTCGTCTGTTGAAACATTCAAATTTCTTTTTTGTTTTGAAAGGGAAGTAACTCCTTACTAATCCCATATTTTTAGGACACCCTGTATCAAATATATGTAGTCACCACGTGTAGTCCTTTAACCAATCATATCCCCAGAAATCTATAGGAGGTAAGATAAATATATATATATAGTTTGTAAAATTGATTTCCCTTTAAATTGATCTGCTGTCATTTTTTATTAATTTTCTGTGTTTGCAAGAACAGAATGCAAACCCTCAAAACTACTACTAACTGTTTTATACACCAATAGGAAATCTCCTTTATGATGCTATAGTATAAAATAAATATGTTTGACTCCATACTGGAATTAGAAGACAAAACTCCTAGGCTTATCGGGATATTATTAATGAATTTAAATATTCTGACAAGGACATCAGTAATAAGGGTTCCAATATTCCCTCTGTTGAATGGAATATTATTTTGATAAACTTTTAAATGTAGATTGTACTACTGAACAGGATGGTTTTCAGTTAAGTTATGATGTTACAAGAAATAATGTTTTACTTGATTATGATATAACTATGAAGGAAGTGCTATGAAGCAAGTGCTTAAAGCTATAAAAAAATTAAAGAATACCACAAGTGTAGGGTTTGACTGTATAAGTAATAAGATGCTTAAAGAGAGATCCTGCTCCACATGTGGCACCCGTCGTGTTGCTCATGTTAGTTCAAACCCGGGGATAATTATAATTCTGTAGGTCACATTTGAGGAAAAGGGGACGGGATTGTAGTTACGTAAATTGGAACATATCCGTTGTCATCTGTGAAACGGATATTCCATAACGGTCAACCAACTCGTGATGGCGTCCGTAAAATTTACAAAGGGACGCTTTCAACTTCACCGCTTTGAACTCTTGATTTAATAGCTTCCTCGTGAGCAGCAACCATCTATCAAGGAAATTATTATATGAAAATAAGCCCTTGACTATCGTATCAACTGAGAGACATATACTCCGTATGCAGGTGCAGCTGGAATGCCACATAGAAATGGGAAGTTTACATTTGGGAAGCTGAAATCATCTCTTTTGTCGTGTAGTTTTGTTTTCAACCGACCATCATTATCAATTTCTAGATGTAAGTCAAGATATAAGGCAGACTTTACTATATCTGTTGTATCCTTTATCTCAAGTTCGATGGGATGGATGCGTTCAGCATAGTCACCAAATTTTAAATTATTTAATGAGAGAACATCATCTATATAGCGAAAAGTGATTAGGTACAAAGTTTTGAAAAAAAAAAAACTGATAACTTAATATGACGATGAAAAATTGTACTATTTACTTTAGACAAAGTCACAGAAGTCCCAGTTGTGTAGAACTTAAATATACACCTCGACAAATGAAAAAAACATTAACTAGCGACTTGGACACAATCACAAAAGGTTATCTTACAACCAAGGTAATTAAGACTAAACACACCTATTTATGGATAAATACAAGTGGAAACCTTTCTTAAAATTTCTGTCATAGTTATTCCTGTCACTTTGCTGTCTTGTGTCCAACATTGTGTTGTAGACAAGCAGCATTAACCCTTTCGTACTACACCAATATAACATATTAGAGCGAACGATGCAAAGCTGACCAAGTTCGGTCAAAATTATCTGTACCTTGTTGCCACATTATCCGTCCAGTTTTCCAGATATGTTTAAAATTATTTTAATTACGAATTGTTTATTTTGATGAACTGTCAGTTATTCTCTTTGGTATTTTGCTATTGTGTACTTTAAAAAATATGAAAATATTGATTCAAAATTTTAAATTCTTATCTTTTTTCAATTTTCTTTTGTTTTTAATCAGAAAGTTTCATTTAAGGGTAATCTAACAAATTCTGTTTTTTAACTTCTACTTTTTACTTGGTTACATAGTTTTGTTGCCATTGTCAACATGAACTTCGAGCATGATTAAATAAAACGTAAATACATGGCAAATAATCATTATTGTATTTGTTGAAATGTCATTCTAAAATGTCTATATTTTGAACCGCATTCTTTCCTTTCGCACGACGTTGAATAACAGTCCACACGATAAATATGATAAATTCCAGCAGCTCTGTAATAGTAAGGATACTAGCACCAAGAAAAAGACCCATCTGTCCTCCAAGATTTGCTGCAAAAGAATATATATTTCTGTTCAGTAAAATGAAAAAAATACCTTCGCCAAACAATTAAACTATTTATACACAAGATTTGTTTATTAATCACCCTTATAGATAAGTTTAATGACTCTTATATGTTTTGCATATTCTTAAATGCACAGCCGATTCACATGTCGCACAAAATCAATTGTGTAAAACAAAACTTCATTTAAATGAAAGTTTGTAATTCATAAATTTATTAACTGAAACGTTATATGGTATTTTGTAAAGGAATAGATCATTGAACTTCAATTTCGAAAAGCTTAGTAAGCAAAAGGTCGCACGTTGAGCTAATGTTGTTTCATTTCCATTCAAAAGTGTGCTTAATAGTTATTTGTAACTTAACATTCAATACGAAAAACCATGTCAATGCATTCTGCACAAGAGGCTTGCATGTGACTGTATAAATAACATGGCAGCTATACATAATGTGTTAAGGAATATTGCGATTCATTCAAGTACACTGCATTCAGACATATCATCAGTTTAACAACATAGACAAAGTTGTATTTGATTTAAATGTGTGTGTTACTTTTTAATAGATATTACTTTTTACGAATGTTTTCTACAAACATGTTTTAATGTAAATGATGATGTACAAAGGGATGTAAAGGAAAATGCAGTAAGACATGTTATCTTATTCATGTTTATCTAGAAACAGAAGAAAAACATCCATAAAACCGTTTAAGGAACATGCTACAAAACTATGTACAAACGTCAAGTGGAAGACAAGAGATCATATCAATGGACTAAATTATCTAAAAAGGAAACTGTTTTAATTACTCAAAATTTTATGGTTTATTACCCCCATGCATCATCAGATTTGGAACATCTAGTTGAAAATATTGGTATTCAATGCTGTTTAACTTCGTTATTGATAGCTTTTCTAATTGTTCTTATTCGAGCGACAATGATGACCCTTATGTTGACGAAACGATACGAGAGTTAAGCGTATTAAGTATTTGCTTGCTAACTTTGGATTAGTTTTAACCACTGGGTCGATGCAACGCTGTTGGACGTTCCGGCGAAACTCATAAGCCCAAAAGTCAGTTCTCATGTTTTGAATTGAAATGAAATACTAGTATCATTGATACGGACATTTTCTGTAAATCGACAGTTCATCAAATGTTAAAATTACTCGAAAAAGTAGGGTAACCTAACGTATAGATGTTTATAGACATGTTATGCACATCAGTTTGGAATTTTTATTTTTCATTTGTGTTCAATTTCATGATTTATTCGGTTTCCAACTGTTTTGTTCGAGCGACAAATGTTAGTCTTATGTTAACAAAATGAGCACCTGACATAACAAATCATATGCCTGTTATCTTTGATGAGTTTTAATAATATTGAGTTATTTAGTTTTTGCTTAATCCCCGTTTGACTATTACAATGTTAATCAACCTTTTTCAAAATCACACAGCTTTGAAAGAGATTGGTTCGATTGGCATTTTTGGATATAATCAGTTCAGTTTCAACCTTAAATGTATAACTCCATTGTATCAATTGTCCCAATTTAACTTTAGAGATCAATTAATACAATTTAATTATTAATTGATTCAACACAACTTAAATTAATAACAACGATACATTTATGTGTATGACATGAATAATATAGTGTTATATTGCATTAGTTTTATTTGAAACAATACTTGAATTAGTTAATGGGATTAATTTAAAGATTCACTCAAACTGGTTTTAGATATATTTATCTCAGTTGGCGAACAGAAACATAAAAAAAATTCTATTAAAAGGGTGAATATTTGCAATTTAAACACTAGTATATTATATTACATAAAACACATTTATTCAGTGAATTTAAAAAAAAAAACTAAATATGATACTTAGTGCGTAGGACCTTCACCAGGTACTCTCGAGAACAAAGGATTGGAAAGGAAAATAATCAAATGTTTTTATTTTAATATAAACACATCATCTAAATCCGTCTCCAGGCAACCCTATCTGTGGGAGGTTCAAGCGTAGATTTATTAACAGTCTAAGTAAGAAGTTATGAAATTGTACATGCGTTTTAGATTATAGCATTTAAAATATAGCTTTGAAAAATATAACTTTAAATCTTGAATAAACAAACATCTGATTTCCTCATTACTTTGTTAAATAAAGGCAACACTAGTATACCGCTGTTCGAAAGTCATAAATCGATTGAGCCAAAAACAAATCCGGGTTACAAACTAAAACCGAGGGAAACACATCAACTATAAGAGGAAAACAACGAAATAAAAGAAACACTGAAGTGAACAAAAAACAAACGACAATGCAACACACACAGAAACGAACTATAAGATAACATCTGCCATTTTCCTGACTTGGTACAGGACATTTTAAGAAAAAAAATGTGGGTTGAACCTGGTTTTGTGGCTAGCCAAACCTCGCACTTTTATGGCAATGTTAAATATAACACTAAAATGACACCATTACAGACAGGAATACAGTACAAATAAATGCAAGAACATTCAGGACAGAGAAATACACAAATAAACAATTCAATAGTACATTTCGACATGCTAACCACAGAATAAAAACGAACACGTAAAACAACATAGGGCAGCACACAAAACAGCACAACAGAACCACGAACTGTCTTTCACACGACTGGGTCAACGCCACAAAAGTGACGTCACAGGTAAATTTCTAAAAAAATTTGATACTGGTCAAGATCAGATTTGTAACTATGTCATTTGATGTATTTATAACACTTACAAGAATATAAATATAGAATTGTATTAGTAAATAGATAATTAATTGTATTATCTAGCTATGTCGGTATTTTTTCTAAATCAAACTGTAAAACAAATAAATAGTGTACATATAGTTGCTTTAAACTAAAATCTTAGAAATGAACTGGGTGATTAATTATCTTTACTTTTACATACGAATAGAAATAAAAAAAGGTAGAATTACAACTGCAAACGATAAGACATTTAACAATATCCGATCAGAATTACAAATACAACATCATAACTAAATACATGAATGTTGGATAACAAATACCGTTACACGTCTTATAGCAATGCGAATTCACACTGAGCAAAACAGTTATATTCGGGAATAGGTCATGTTCGGTACTTAAAAGACCAGACGACGTAAATGGTAAAACACAATCTAAGACGTGGTAAAAATGTCCTTAGTTAGTTTAAACACAGACACATCGTATGGATCAACCAATTCGTGATGGTGTCCATAAAATTTACGGAGTGTCATTTTTAATCTTTCCTCCTCATAACTTTGTTGGATCAGTTTTTGCGTAAGGAGCACACTCCTGTATATGAAGTCCGTATAGTGTGAACATGCACGAGCATAACGTATCAACTGAGACATGTAAACACCATACGATGGGGCAGAGGGTATGTTACTGCTGAGAAATGGGAAATTGATAATTGGGAAGTTGAAATCGTCCAGTTGTCGTAGATTTTAGTGTGAAGTCGTCCATCTGTGTCAATATTGAGGAAAAGATCAAGATAAGAAGCAGTCCTTCTAGTATCAGTAGTATCCTTAATTTTGAGTTCACTGGGATATATGAGATGTAAGTATTGGCTGAAATATGGGTTATTCAGTGATAGGATAAACCTCATTCATAGACGGATTTACCGGTAATTGCACCTAGTTAATCGATTGTTGAAAAATTAAATATATTTATTCAACTGATACGACGAGTTAATTCATCCCCACATGCATACGATTAAACAAAAGGAGAAGAACCAGTACTTGTATTTCTTTTTTCAAATTGGAGTCTATAGTGGTTGATTGAAAGAAAAACACGTCTTGACAATTTGGTAGATGTATTAAAAAGCTCTAGCAACATGCAATGGTTACATAAAGCGCGGTACATACTAGTATAGTAAATAAACTCATCATAGATACCAGGATTGAAATTTTGTATTAGCGCCATGTGTCATGTGTGTGGTATTAACGAAATACTGGGGCTACAAAAAGTTACATTAGCAAGGAAATGCTACATTACATTGAAATGAATAAACAAGAAAATCAAATAACTGAAAACTTTAAGCGTCTCTCAAATGAATTAATGTCCATGACAAGTCCATGAAAAACTAAATATAGATACAAGTAATTAACCCCTAGTGTCGTCTGTCTGTCCGAGCGCCTCTAGAATTCGTATCTTAGTTTCAGCTTTGTCATAATATTTACATGAGTAACGAAGGCTAGCTTAAGTATAAATATGCGATGAAATATCAAATTGAGCTCAAATGTATGTTTCCATTATCGTATGTATCTGTCCATACGTCTCTTGTAGCAATGAAATGGCTTTGCCGTAGTTAGTGTCTGTCATAGAAGAAACCTGATATGTAGAAGTGACTTCATGTTATTATACTTTTGTACGTCGCTGAGTGTGGGGATGTTGTGTGAATGGCTGCCTCATCTGAATTCCAAAATATTCTCTTCAAAAGAATGTAGGTTTGTGGTACTGACAATTTGCGCTAGACGACGAACGTAAACTTGGAACGTGCATAGACGGGTTCGTAAGAGAAAAATCTCTGATATAGGTCGTTACTGGTATAAAACAATGTTGCATTTGATTGTACATGAAATATCGACATGAAACAATTGGCATGCGGGTTCAATTGAGAGGAGTCGCTTGCGGGTAATCATTGCATGCAGGTAGAACCGTGGGCTGTATGGGTATATAAGAGGGAGTAACATTACTTACTTAAAAAACGGAAGTATTGACAGGTAATTTATAACTGGTAGATTGTGAGGTTGAATGAGTTTTCTAATTTAAAATATCACAAAATGGTTAATTGAAACAAAAGACGTATTGACGATTTGATAGATATATAAGAAAGCTCTAGCAACACTTCAAGGAGATGTGACGTTACATAAAGCGCAGTCTATAGAAAGCATCCTGAGTGTTGTATTAACGACAAGGCTTTCAACCTAATGCAAAACCTCACGCCGTATTGCAAGCGGAAGACTCTCCAAATCAACAATTTAAGCAAATGTTTTGTAAAATGTTTATCACAAGACATATGAAAATAAGACTTTAAAAGTTTCGTGCGTCAGAAGTGCTTTACTTGATACACCTACATCAGAATCCAAACACTTGAAAGCCAGGGATGTATAAATACGTTGAAATCTTATGCAAACCAAATTCATGTTAGGTCAACTTTGTCTAAGGAGTTGGAACCTTTGTGTCTTATTTATATCGTAGCTAACGGGGTTATTTTAGAACAATATGTTATAAATCGTGTCAGCACCGAAGCCTGGACTAATGAGATAATGATTACCTCAGGGACTAACAGCCCACCAGCATCGGTATCGACTAAGTGCTAGTAAATGAAAACAACATTTATATTAATTTCGTCCAAAGTGCTTTTCTGGATTTATCTTCATCAGGTATGTGTCAAATAAAAAAAAAACAATACAAGGTGTTTGCTAGATAACTTAACAGTATATCTTATTGTGTATATCCTTTATTCCTTTAAAATAACTAGAACTTGAGATAACAAAACCTGACAAAATAGAAAAAAATACAATATGAAGGCAACAAACAAAATAATAGGAAAGCGCATCAACTCAAAAAAAAAAAAAAAAAAAAAAAAACGAGACAGGATGCTTCGCCAGGGTAATCATTTCCTGCTTTTCATGCATAACCCGCCATGCGAATCCACAGTCAGACAAATATCACAATCGATAAAAGGACACAAATGGTAAATTTGGGATTTATAGATCCAAGACCGCGAAAATATGTCCTTAGTGAGTTGAGACACAACCACATTGTATCGGTCAACCAATTGGAGATGATCACAGTAAAACTCATGTTATTTATGTTATTTCTATTTCAGTCGTTTTGAAGCAGTTTTGTGTCAAAAGCATTCCGTAGTTAACAAATACCGTTTAGTAAACATTCAAAACACAACATAGAAAAAGGGAAGTTGGCAATTGGAAAATTGACATCATCCTTTTGTAAAAAGTAAAATAACAAAATACCGAACTCGAGGAAATTTCAAAACGGAAAGTCTGTAATCAAATGGCAAACTCAAAAGCTCAAACACATCAAACGTATAGAAAACAACTGTCTTATTCCTAACTAAAAACGGTTTATAAAAACTTTGTAATAGATAATTTAATATCAGTGTCCCCATTTCTTTAAACAGAAAATGAAAAACAAATCTTTCGATAAGCAAGGCTGCAACTAAGTAAATTGAGATACACATAAGTCAGAAATTTTTCAAGAGAAAACAACTTCATTTACCCACTTAAACCGGGTATAAAGTCCTTTGCTGCTGCAAAATGACAAGCCATTTAAGGTATTGTGTGGCACCCCCGGATTTGTCGTGGATTAATTAAGAGAACAAGCAAGAAGAACCGAAAAACAAATTCCAAGTCATCCGGGACTGTAAGCTATACAAAACATCTCATTATAACTTTGGTATATTTGCTGAGATTAAATTATGCCAACAAAATTAGATTTGTACTGTCAGGAGTTTATCTTATCTACCTAATAATGACGTAACACCGTCGTATTTAGGAACTTGTTCTGTTACTGTAGTTGACAAGTCTTTCAGATATATCTGAATCCTCAGGTAGTGGCTTTGATAATCATTTCTACAATATAATTTATAAAATTCGGATTTTGAAATTCATTAGATAAAAAAGACACGAATGTACAGTGTATATTTTCTTGTAAGTTAATTTAAGTTTTCCAAATATCCTTACAACTCCAAAACAAATCCGATATAATCAATAACATTACGTATTGCGTCAATTAAATACACATTTACATACTTGTTTGTCTCAGTATTTATCGTGCCATTGGTTTTGCTTTGGGCCATTTGTTTCATACATTTCATATAAATAAGTTTAAAATTAATATGTATAGATTTTTGGAGCCGTAAGACCCTATCAATTGTGAATAACAACAAATAAAGCTGATGTAATATAATTGGGAGCTAAAGTTGTTCCAAAAATAGTTGTGATAGAAAGATCATGTTAAAAGATTTTAACAAATGTCAGTTATCCATAAATGTCTCATCTAAAATTATTGTCTTGGGAGTTAATGATTTATATGTTTTAAGAAATAGCCTAGCTGATAAGAAGAATTAGTCGATGTAACAAAGTTGTGACTATTCTATATTTTTCTTATAGTATTTGTTATGATATATTTTATAACAATTGCATTATAATTTTTGTACTTGCACTTTCAAATTTGCAAAAGTATCACCTCCTCCAAAACATTTAAATATAGTTTTATAGAATATGAATGTTGTTTAAATTTAAATATTGTATGTTTGTAATGATTGTCATGTTTGTCTTGGTAACAATCCAATATTTGGATTTTACACCAATAAAATGATTTGATTTGATTTGATTTGATTTGATCTACGGTTTTAAGATCAGTTTAAGTGCAAGTTCATCTGAAAGCCTTTAGTACCTGAATATATATGTTCTGAACGATTAATAAGGTTTACTTTTGTTCAAAGTGTTTTATTGTCTTTCGTTCTTAAAGTCATGCTGTTGCGTTTTGTGGAAAAATCATTATGTTAAGATTTATGGTAGGTCAATATTTTTTCCTACACATAATTCTATCTACCCTTCCTCTCTGCGACGTTCCCCTCCAGTAAATTCCAAGTTACATGTATATTTAAAAATTCTAAATTACTAATATCACTAAGATTCTATGGTACCAAACCTAAATTATAACTCAAGTAATTCATATATAAAAAAAGAAGATGTGGTGTGATTGCCAATGAGACAACTCTCGACAAGAGACCAAATGACACTGAAATTAACAACTATAGGTCATCGTACAGTCTTCAACAATGAGCCAAGACCATATCGCATAGTCAGCTATAAAAGGCCCCGAAATGACAATGTAAAAAATTCAAACGAGAAAACTAATAGCCAGGTACTTGTACATCCCAAAACAAAAAGACACAAGGTACTGATCTGAGAGTACTCGAAGTTACTGACAGCTAGTTCAAAGCCACTAACAGCCGTGGTGTAGTGGTTAGTGCATCGGACTACTAACACAAAGGTTCCTGGTTCGATTCCCGATTCGGGATGAAAATTTCAGGGACTGAATTTTCGGCTCTCCCTTGACACCATTTACGAGTATGGTCTTGAGGAAACGATGATAGTCCGTCGGAAGGGGACGATAAATGGCTGACCCGTGTTAAGAGAGAGCCATATCTCTTGCACGTAAAAGACACCCTTGTAGATTTCGAAAAAGAGCAGGCTAATGCCGCTACAAGGCAGCACTCGCACCCGCAAAGTGGAAAGGGATTAATATAAGTTGCAAAACTTGTTTCCCAATCCACTATAAATAAATATGTTTAAACTAAAGCCACTAACAACTAATAAAAAAATCATGCTTACATGTTCGCTACGGATGATAATACTTGGTCATACTTAATGACCCGGCATTCTGGAGGACAAACACATAATGTTGACGAATATAATATATCCCCTGTAAAAGTAAGTAATGTAGGACTGAATAAATGTATGTCATATAAAAAAAACATGTTTCTTTTATACATTTGTGTATGTACCTCATTTTTGGAAGAGTCGTTTATGCTTCTTGTCAGTAAAGATATAACAGTTAGCTAGTATGTTTATATTCAATTGTTTATTTAAGTAGATATAAGAAGATGTGGTATGAGTGCCAATGAGACAACTCTCCATCCAAGTCAAAATTTATAAAAGTAAACCATTATAGGTCAAAGTACGGTCTTCAACATGGAACCTTGGCTCACACCGAACAGTAAGCTATAAAGGGCCCCAAAAATTACTAGTGTAAAACCATTCAAACGGGAAAACCAACGGTCTAATCTATATAAAAACGAGAAACGAGAAACACTTATGAACCACATCAACAAACGACAACTACTGAACATCAGATTCCTGACTTAGGACAGGTGCAAACAAATGCAGCGGGTTTAAACGTTTTAATGGTACCAAACCTTCACCCTTTTTCTGAAACAATAGTGTAACATCACAACATAGAAAGACACACTATAAAATATCAACTGAAATAGCTTAACTCAATCAAAGGACATATTAAGTGCATGTCTAAGAATTTAAAAAATAAAATTTTGTTCATTTCAGATTTCTATTGACTTTTCAGTTTTCGAGATTTTGTTCCTAGTAAAGACTGGTCCCCATGTCCTTACATAGCAAGGTATCAAAACTTATTGACGAACCATTTTTTGCTCAATTACATTTAATCTCAACAAAAAACGTAACTTATTTTTCGGAAAATTGAGAACAAAATCGAAATTTGTCATTATTGTCGTTTAGAGCATAACCTCAACTTAAATTTCATGGAATCCATGTTCAGTATGCGTCGGTGATCATGTCCGAATTATGAAACAAAACATGACCACTGAAACCATATCATTACCATACTGGGTAGCAATATATCAATAATTAAAAAATACTTACCATAAAGCTCTGCAGCACAAGTATTGCTAAGGTAATCATCGACGCAATATGTTTCATTTCCTAATAAGGAAAATAAAAAAAATGTCAACTTCCGGTTATAAAACATTTCCAAGAAGCCATATCCAGAATATAGTACGAAATAATGTTACAAATAAGGAAAGAATAAGGTCAGCAAAGTAAAAGAACCATTGTACATGGATATCGTATATCGGAATATTTTGCGTCCTTCGAATTTGTATTTTGTTTGCAGCAGGCGGTATGCATTTTGAAGCAAAATTAACTGTCTGCGAACATTTAACTGTCTACTTGATTGTTGTGTACTGGGCCAAGATTTAATTTTCCCTTCATAGATTCAACCTGCGAGAAAAATGCAATAAATGTTAGTACGTTGATT
>CM029603.1:81888879-82056828 GCA_017311375.1 Mytilus coruscus | reverse complement strand
GAAAGATACCAGAGGGACATTCAAACTCATAAATCGAAAATAAACTGACAACGCCATGGCTTAAAATGAAAAGACAAACAGACAAACAGACAAACAATAGTACACATATAAAACTAAAGAATAAGCAACACGAACCCCACTAAAAACTGGGGGTGATCTCAGGTGCTGACGATTAGTTGATCTTGATTTAAAACTAACAATGGAAACATTATACAAGTCATCAAGTCAGTCTGGTTTTACGTCCAATTTTCATATATTGAATGAATAAAGAGATGTGGTATGATTGCCAATGAAACAATTATCCCGCAGAGTCTAAATGCCGAGGATTTATATAAGTGTATGCCACCGTACGACCTTCAACAATAAGCAAAACCAATACCATATACTCAGTTAGTAAAGGCACCGACATGACAAGATATGATATTGTTCAAACTAAAAACTGTCTGCGTTATTTATGACAAATCAATAAACGTTTAGCATATATGACAGACAGCAACCAACGACAACCACCGAATGGCAGACTGCTGTCTTGGGACCTGCAAATAAAGAACGTGCCGGGTTGAAAATGTTTGTGAGCGCTCAATCATTCCCTAACCTTGGACAGTCGTACAATAGTACAATAGCAAAACAAAGTATAAAAATCAGTAAAAATGGCTTGACTAACCAGATCGACACATAAAACTACTAGTATAAAGACAAAAGACACAAAGTACCTATCTAAGAGTACTCGCAATTACTGAAAGCTAGTGCAAAGCCAATAACATCTGATGAATAAACTCATCATAGATACCAGGATTGAAATTTTATATTTACGCCAAACGCGCGTTTCGTCTACAAAAGTCTCATCAGTGACGCTCGAATCAAAAATATTAAAAAGGCCAAATAAAGTACGAAGTTGAAGAGCATTGAGGACCAAAAATTCCTAAAAGTTTTGCCAAATACAGCAAAGGTAATCCATTCCTGAGGTAGGAAAGCCTTTGTATATATTTAGTATATAAACAATTTTCTACCATACTCAAGTATCAATCAGAACACATCCAACTGATTTAGAAAAAACGTCATAAACAGTCTGTGTTCCGCAAGTTTGGCATCAACGGAGATGACTTAAAATAGTACATTGGAACGTGAAATCAATACTGATTTTTTGATTCATTGAAAACACAAGGAGGAAGATATCAAGAGAACAATCGAAACTCACAAGTCGACGAGAAACTGACCGTTATCTTGTTCATGTTGCTATTATTGTTTTAAATGACAATGACAGTTCTTTGATATAGCCTAAAGGTCCGTCGTCTTGTAGAATTCGTCTGATATGTTTTCAATTGGTAAGTAAAGCAAATCTACTTGTTTTTGTAATGTGGCGCCTTGATTGTTTTTTGCAATTATTTTGAAGGTTGTATCTTTTTTATAATTACAATCAACATGTGACCGTTGTCTACCATATTCCTGACTTTCAATAAGTACTTTGAAATTAGAAAAAAAGCTAGATATATTGATACATGCTTTACGGCGCTCCTACCTCTATCTTGTATGACAATTCATATAAAATACATTTTTTCTATATATTTTACTTAAAACCCCCTCCCCCCTAAATCCGCCTCTCCTTCCTGTCTTCCTATAGTTACTTCATTTTGTTACGTTATATTTCCTTCTTATCCAAACCTTCCTGTTGAAATACACGCATGCTATGATGATCAGTTCCAGAAACAGGACGTATAAATTATTGATACAATCCATATGGAACGGAAACTCTTTTCGAAACACGTGAGTTAATTATTGATTTTCATTGGAGAATATAAATTTTGGGGGTTTGTTCTTTGTTTATGAACAATCATTGATCTTTTTTGCCATTTTATTTTCTGAATGCTCCTAAATATCTTTTATTAAGAATTAAATACACAAGAGGAAAGAGTATTCGGGTAATTCAAAATTATACTGAGTAAAAACAAGATGAGCAACATCTATATTTTCTATACTATTAAATGAGAAGACCTCATTTTGTGTGTCGCTTCTCTTCCTTCCACATTCAATTAATCATCATGCCTTTGTGTCCTAAAGGTACCATGCATAGTTGGATTTGTCATCCTCGCTTATGATTATCCGTTTGGGTTATTTTGGGAGTTAAACGAAAATAAAGGCGTCCGGATATTTTTTCCGTCATCGGACGGACTTTTAAGTTGTAGACAAGACTTCCGTTTATGACTACTTAAAATTACACATAATTTTCATAAGTACTTGGGGACAGGACAATTATTTTCGCTTTTTCTGTATACTATGAACATACATATACTATAAATAAAGCGTATTTGCTATTAACTATCAATTCCAAGTTTACTATCAACGGCGGTAATATATTGTATAGAGATAATAGTATATATGTCTGTTCATAGTATACAGCAAAACGCAAAAATAATTGAAATTAATAGAAAGCAAAAAAAATAACGGATTTGAAAAAAGGGGGCGGGCTTAAACAAACCTGTCCCCAAGTACCTTTGACTTTTGATACCTTTCCTGAAATTCTCCAGTCATAAAATCTTTTACAAATTCATCCTACAACAGTTTACATACTTTCGCGGGTGTGTTTTGGTCACGGTATTTTTTAATTAATAGAACTTTGAATTATAATTTTTCAACGATGCAGAAATAAATTGTTGACTTTGTCAATATTAAGGTAAACATTACACCTGATCATTTATTTTCTTTGTTACAAAAATGTATTTAGTGTTATGTTTAGAAGTAAGTGAACGTTTATATTTGAAATATCAAATTGCAAATATATGTTGCAATTTAACTCACCATATTTCAAACATTGACATTAAACAGTTTGACAAAACATGCCCTAAGTTGAATTGACTCATTCATAATTCCTAAAGTTGTGTGGCACAACATCTATGGTATCATTTTATTCTAAATACCTGCAGTTCTGTAGATGTTGTTTCTAGAAACAGACCAGACGATATTCCATGCTGACTTGTCAAAAACGTTCCCTTGGCATTAAATCTTCTACATGCACAGCCACACATATAAGCAGTCTCATAAAAGTAAAAATCTGTATATTCTAGCACTGGTATTTCCGAATGACCCACAAAATCTTGATCGAAATACAATATTAAGGTGTTCAAATCCATTGGATTCTCAGTACACACTGTTACGACCGGAAACGGAAGTTGTTGGTCAAATCGAAGGTACGTTGAAGAAAGCGATGGATAACTGTAGTAGTTCATAAGCTGAGTTACAATAATATAGATGAGAACTGTAGCACACACTAGCCAAACTGCTGTCCAGACTGCACTGCAAAATGTGTTAAGGCCAAATAAAAAAAGATGTGTGTTTCCTATTACGGTACTTATCCTATTTTTTAAGCTTAAAAATAGCCTACCCTAAAGTTTTTTTTGTCATTTTTCAATAAGCACTGTTAAAGTCAGAATGTCCCTCCTCTCAATGTAAAAAAAAAGGTTAAAATGAAAAAAAGAAATCCCTACCTCCCTACCCTATTTGTTTCAAAGATGTAATAGGAAACACACATATTATTTTTTTTTTTTGGCCTAAGAATGAACTTAGGTCAGGTTTACATTGTAGGAAATTTTGCCAGATGTTCTTGCTCCTTGGTTTTTTTCGTATGATACCGGGTAAAATATTTTCCCAAACCAAATCTAACACCCATTTTTCTTTTCATATAAGACTTCAATATATCATAAAATGTCATTTACCATGTTTAAGCAGATTCTAGATTTCATTTCTGTTGATTTGAGATCCAAATAATACCAATGGAAATATAAGGTACAAATCTAAGTCAGCCTTTTACCCGACATTTTTACATCCAAAAGAAGCTCCATAATCTAAAAATATTTTCAGAATATTTTGCTCCTTAACTCATGCTCCTCTGACTTATTTTAAATTCTATATTTTTCTTTTATTTCACCTAAGTATTACACATGCTTAAGATAATTTGGACGATGATTAATTCATTAAAACAAAAATGTCTGTGTTTGATTATTTGCTAATGACGAATCATTAATTTTTTTTTCTAATTTTCTTTCATTTTGATGTTGTGTGGATTGATTGCTTAAAGAAATTGAGATGAAATTCATTTCTCTTCATATTTGGATATTAACAAAAAAAATAGAAATTTTATATTTATATTATATTTATATATATATATTTTAAGAACACACAATTTTAGATTTAAATGATATACTGTGAATTCATTTATTTTCGTGGATACCAATTTTCGTGGATTGAGGAAAACTTACATGTTCGTGGTTATTTTAATATGTGGTTTTGACGAAGTCTGCATACAAGCCTACAGAAAATTTGATATTCGTTGAACATTTAATTTTGTGGTTCACCTGTACCCACGAAATCCACGAAAATTAGTATCTAACGTATAATAATCAATCCACAGTACTAGTCAATAAAATTACATATCATTATCAACCCAAGATCACACATTTTGTTAAATAAGCTTGGTTCCTTTTTAAAACTGTTTATAGAACTTAAGACAGGGACTTTGGGAAAATTTACTTGATAATGCGTTTTAAATGATTTTGTTGATATTGTTTGTTTTCAGTTTGTTGTATTATTTCACATGCAATGAAATGTAATTGGAATGAATTACCTAAAGAAAGGATCTCAAGATTTTAAAGATAATCTTGCTCATCAGTCGATTTTATTGCAATGTGCATTATATCATTAAAACAAACATTTTAAATTATGAGAGTTGCTCGAATATTATCTCTATTCGAAGAACAATCACTTGTGTCTCTAGTGTATTGACAATAAAGATTTGATTTGAATTGATTTACCCAAGATTTTGATGATATATTAATCTTGCTCAATCAATGTGTATTAAATAATTAAAACGTTTATCGGAAATGCTTTGTAGATTATCCTGATTCGATGAATAGTTGGTTGTGTCTCAATTTAATATTCTATTTCGGGTGTTTTTAATGGAACGTTGTAATAGTCTAACAATGGATTTCTACCAATCCCGATATATTATATAAAACTTTCAATCAACTGGTTAAATACTATATATCTTTATTTCTCAGATATATAGTATTGAACAAGTTGATTGAAAGTTTTATAGAACTGGTTAAATACTTGCTCATATAGTAACGTATCCCATAATATCTGTATAAAGAAGGATAATATACCAAGGCAACAATAAAACAACTCATGTCAAATTAAGGTAGCACCAAAAACCTTGACTAAAACTAATTTGGCTCGTTTAATTTTCATAAAATTTTGACCATATATCTACTTTGACCCTTTGACAAAAAAATAAAAAATTCAAAAAACTTGAACCACACACTTTCTCGGAAAAAATCATTGGATATATAGCAGTTTGACCAACACTGCTTTTGATCATCTAGAAGCTTAATATTTCCTTAACAATACAACGTGTTTAAAACGTTTAGCTGATTTTATAGAGTTATCTCCCTGTAGAGTCACATACCACCTTAAAACAGACAAAGTCATGACCAAAACGATAAATGAACAATACCGCGGACTACTCTGAAAACCTAAATTCTAGCAATATAAAACCCAGAAATTACGGTGAACTACTGTTGCTTAACTCCACGTCATTTGGATTCTAGTAGACAGTTGTCTCGTTTGCAAGTATACAACCTCTTCATTGCAATACTTTAAATTAAATAAGCGTATCTCAAAGAGGATAATTCCAAAGAGGTCATCTCCGAATACAACTTATCACTGATATGTACCTGTCATTTGCAATATATGAAACAGGAATGTCCTACTGTTCTAGACCAACCGTGTTCAACTCCCTTTCCCCGACTGGCTGTCAGTTTTCGTAACTAAGGATATATAAGATATATCTAACATTCCAAAAATGAAATATGTGAGAATGATTTTTCATTTGACTACAACTTTGGTCAGCTGCAAAAGAACGGCGAAAGAAACCAGAGGGACATTCAAACTAATAAGTCGAAAATAAACTGACAACTCCTCGGCTAAAAAAAGAAAAGGACCATCAGACAAAATTAGTACACAAAACACAACATAGAAAACTGAGCAACAAGAACTCCACCAGGTGATCTCAGGTGCTCAAGAAGGGTAAGCAGATCCTGCTCAACATGTGGCACCCGTCGTGTTGGTACAAACACGGTAATAAGTATAGTTGCAAATGAGGTCAAATTTCACACCGTTGACAAAAAAGTTCTTATGATTCTCTTTTGACGAAATATCATTTTCTGACACAATTCCGTTAATGCAAATACAGTCTTAATAAAATAAAAGGATCTTTCAAATTTTAATGATATTATAGGGCAGGATTACAACCATAGGTAAAGTACAATTATTAATGCACGTTTCACAACAATAATAACTTTTAAATTAGTATAAAATCTGACTGCATGGTTCATATGCATGATTACAGCATACGACTCTATTTTGCTTTTTATGTTGTATTTAAATTTTTAAAATGAAATGCATAAAATTAAACAATTCGCTGTTTCAAATTCTAAAGGACTATGGGTAATTTCCATTGTTGGTACCTCAAAATGAAAATAACGTCACGCAATTGGCAGGACGTTCGAAGCCAATGATGGCGTATTGGTGTTCGATTTTGAAAATATTACCCAGAATGCATTAGATTCTGAAACGGCGAATAGTTACCTTCGAACTACACGTCCTGGATATTTCTTATCAAACGTCATTTTGTTCAAACCATGAAATCCAGTGGTTTCTGTGAAATTTGTCCACAAACTTGGTCCGTAATCTTCTTTTGTCCATTTTGAAGTGGTTGGTACGATAAATGGATGTACGTAAACAAATGTTTATCTGTCCGCTCGTAACTAGACGAAGTACGCTGTCTGATGTCGGTCGTTTCTCAAAATAAGTTTACAACCGAATGAAATCATCAAACTTAATTAATCAGCTTTCCTTCTTTGAATTTTAAGAACAGTATGGAGCGTTTAGACATTATTTATTTATGATTTATGATCATAATAAGGGATGATTAACAAGATACAACAGCAAGTTTCAGACAATTCAATAATTAATTGAAAATTTATTGACCGGCGTATGGATCTATGGGAACCGATATGCTAATACGTATATCAGAAATAAATGATAATTATTGATCAGATAAGGGAAGACCAAAGAAAATTATTTCAATTAACCAACAAAATAGCCTCATACGACAAACCGTGTCTTCAAGTCAAAAAACTTACACAGAAAGCAGAAAATAAAGACATTTTTATATTAATTTTAGGATTTTAAAATAAAAAAATCAACTTACTTTTTTTATAATTATTATTTGTTATTGGCTTTGAACTACATGTAGCTGTCAGTACAATTATTCTTGTGAGTACTCTCAGCTGTGTATTTGGAGTTGTTGTTTTTTGTTTTTTGTTTTTATGATGTACAAGTACCCGGCCACGTCAACTCTGTGTTTTTGTAAGATGTATTTCTATTTGTATCCATCTGATGAGTTAAGCCTTTTTCAACTTATTCTATAGTTCTTTCTTATGTTGTGCTGTTACACCACTATCCCAGGTTAGGCGGAGGGTTGGGATCCCGCTAGCATATTTGACCCTGCTACGTTTTGTGTGTGCCTGTCCCGGGTCGGAAGCCTGTAATATAGTGGTTGTCGTTTGTTGCTTTTTCGTTCATTTTTTTGTACATTAAAATGTACTTTGCTCGTTTTTTGTTTGTACATTAATGTGTGCTTTTCTCATTGTTGAAGGCCGTACGGTGACCTATAGCTGTTTATTTCTGTGTCATTTGGTCTCTTGTGAAGATTTGTCTCATTGGCAATCATACAACATCTTGTTTTTTTATATTTAAGTAATGATTAACAAGACAAAACATCAAATTTATACAATTCAATTCAATTCAAATATTTATTTGCATATAAACAGTAAGTTTGTGACAAATACGAAATAAGTAGACAATATGACGGAAATTCACATATATATACACAATCATCAAGTTATAGTAAATGGTCTAGTGTCCCTGTAGGACCCCAAGTTATTTACTGGAGATGGTGTTGATGAATTGAGTATAAAATCACCTTTTCTTTATCACATAAATGTTTAACAAAAATATCAATTCCAAATTGTCAAAAAATGTTTCTCAGTTCCTATTTTTAATATAAAATCTAATAAAAATGTAAAATAAAGATATAGTTCTCGGTTCAAGTAATCCTTGTACGAATCTATTGTTCTCTAGTATTAATTGAAAATGTAATGACCGCCTAATGGGGACTCTGTTAATACGTATATCAGAAGTAAATATTTAATTAGATAAGGAAACCCAATGAAAATTATTCCAAGTCACTTCAAACTAAACAATTTTTAGATATTTGTGATATAACTACAGGGACTGTATATTATCAATGAGCCACAGAAACGTTGTTTGAATAGTATTTACGCCCAAGTTAGTTTTAGTAACTAAATATTTTAGAAATATTTTCCTGGTCATGTTCCGTTTCAATAAAATGTTGTTTTTTTTTAATTGAACAATTAGTGAAGGAATGAAAACTTTCTGTTTGTTTCAAGTGGAAAATATTACACTGAACATATTTCTTTTCTTTTAGAAAGGAATTATTGTTATGTTTCGTTTTGTTTTCTCGTTTTAATTGTTTTACATTTGTCATTGCGGTATCGGTTTTGCTCATTGTTGAAGGTCGTACGATTTCCAACAACTAAATGATGCTCCGCAGTTTCCTCCACCTCACTGAATTAAACATTACAGAGATCATTTATTTTAACTGTTTCTGTTTCCTTTTATACATGTATGTGTTCCAAATTTTACTTCATTCTTATTGTATTGATGGTTTGAATGTTAAACACCTCTTTATATGGAACGCCACAGCTGTCTTATGTGAGGCTCAGACATTACGTGATGTGGTTTGATCATTACTTGA
The DNA here is from genome assembly GCA_017311375.1 of Mytilus coruscus. Lineage (NCBI taxonomy): Eukaryota > Metazoa > Mollusca > Bivalvia > Mytilida > Mytilidae > Mytilus > Mytilus coruscus. The sequence goes on along the minus strand of CM029603.1, from coordinate 82,047,935 downwards.
TGATATTTTGTTATTACGTAATATGATTTTACATAACTTAATGATACTGCTCAATATGGTAACGTCATTACTTGATGATATTTTGATATTACATGATAGGGTAAAGTAATAACTTGTTATGGTTTTGTCTGTGGCGTTCCATATCTTTACACTGCATTGATTGTTTTATGTTAAGCGCCGCTTAGACATATTTTAATTCGATAATGCGCTATATAAATATGGTAGATAATTATGATACTCAATGTGTCGTAAATACTAAGTATGAGTTCCGTTTGTCTTTGGCAATCACCCAACCAGATTTTGAATATTGCAAGTAAATTCAGGAATTAATAGGATATTGTTATAAATGCGAATAATGCGACCGCTGCCTCGGCTTATATCTCAAAAACCGTAGTAAATGCATGCATAACTGACATGAGGTATACTATTCATGGGTAAATCAACCTTACATTTTACCATAAAAAAATAAAAGAATATTTAAGTGTCTTCCCTTAAAATTTCATTTTTTACAAATTTCGAAGGTTTTTGAATAGTCCTGCAATTATCTTGAGCAATTTAAAACAGAAAGAAGCTGTAAATAAAAAAATAATCAGCAAAATAAGATCTTTACACATAAGCAATAGAGCCGAAATAATCAGTGAATTCCTTACCGGATTTTAAGTCTTGTTTATGGTATAGAACCACTAATTCAGGCCCGGTCGGAAAGAACATACAAAAATGTAGTACATATTTTAAAGAAAATAGGTCCTACACATAGCTTGTATCTTTGTCAATAGCGCGTATATTTGGGTAGTTTTGGTATCAATTGACTGCTTGGTAAGGAAGCCTGTACGGAAGCCTTTTAGGGCCATGTTAATTTACTTTATCCAATTTGATATAACAAATTATTAATTTGATATAACAGATTATCAATTTGATATAACAGATTTTCAATTTGATATTACAAATTATTTATTTGACATATCAGATTTTCAATTTGATATTACAAATTATTAATAGGATATAACAAATGATTAATCTAATATAACAAATGATTAAATTGATATAACAAATTATTAATTTGATATAACAAATTATTAATTTGATATAACAAATTATTAATTTGATTATAACATTCATTCATTAAAACATTGCGTAACCCAAACTGGCGCATTTTGTGTATTAACTGACGTCCAGTGACTGTGACTAATATCTAATGCAGACGAAATATCATTTTCTGACACAATTCCGTTAATGCAAACACAGTCTTAATAAAATAAAAGGATCTTTCAAATTTTAATGATATTATAGGGCAGGATTACAACCATAGGTAAAGTACAATTATTAATGCACGTTTCACGACAATAATAACTTTTAAATTAGTATAAAATCTGACTGCATGGTTCATATGCATGATTACAGCATACGACTCTATTTTGCTTTTTTATGTTGTATTTAAATTTTTAAAAAGAAATGCATAAAATTAAACAATTCGCTGTTTCAAAGTCTATAGGACTAAGGGTAATTTCAATTATTGGTACTTCAAAATGAAAATAACGTCACGCCATTGGCAGGACGTTCGAAGCCAATGATGGCGTATTGGTGTTCGATTTTGAAAATATTACCCAGAATGCATTAGATTCTGAAACGGCGAATAGATACCTTCGAACTACACGTCCTGGATATTTCTTATCAAACGTCATTTTGTTCAAACCATGAAATCCAGTGGTTTCTGTGAAATTTGTCCACAAACTTGGTCCTGAATCTTCTTTTTGTCCATTTTCGAAGTGGTTGGTACGATAAATGGATGTACGTAAACAAATGTTTATCTGTCCGCTCGTAACTAGACGAAGTACGCTGTCTGATGTCGGTCGTTTCTCAAAATAAGTTTACAACCGAATGAAATCATCGAACTTAATTAATCAACTTTCCCTCTTTGAATTTTAAGAACAGTATGGAGCGTTTAGACATTATTTATTTATGATTTATGATCATAATAAGGGATGATTAACAAGATACAACAGCAAGTTTTAGACAATTAAATAATTAATTGAAAGTTTATTGACCGGCGTATGGATCTATGGGAACCGATATGCTAATACGTATATCAGAAATAAATGATAATTATTGATCAGATAAGGAAGACCAAAGAAAATTATTTCAATTAACCAACAAAATAGCCTCTTACGACAAACCGTGTCTTCAAGTCAAAAACCTTACACAGAAAGCAGAAAATAAAGACATTTTATATTAATTTTAGGATTTTAAAATAAAAAATCAACTTACTTTTTTATTATTTGTTATTGGCTTTGAACTACATGTAGCTGTCAGTACAATTATTCTTGTGAGTACTCTCAGCTGTGTATTTGGAGTTGTTGTTTTTGTTTTTGTTTTTGTTTTTGTTTTTGATGTACAAGTACCCGGCCACGTCAACTCTGTGTTTTTGTAAGATGTATTTCTATTTGTATCCATCTGATGAGTTAAGCCTTTTAAACTAATTTTATAGTTCTTTCTTATGTTGTGCTGTTACACCACTATCCCAGGTTAGGCGGAGGGTTGGGATCCCGCTAGCATGTTTGACCCTGCCACGTTTTGTGTGTGCCTGTCCCGGTCGGAAGCCTGGAATATAGTGGTTGTCGTTTGTTGTTGTGTTACATATTTTCCGTTCATTTTTGTACATTAAAATGTACTTTGCTCGTTTTTGTTTGTACATTAATGTGTGCTTTTCTCATTGTTGAAGGCCGTACGGTGACCTATAGCTGTTTATTTCTGTGTCATTTGGTCTCTTGTGAAGATTTGTCTCATTGGCAATCATACAACATCTTGTTTTTTTATATTTAAGTAATGATTAACAAGACAAAACATCAAGTTTTATACAATTCAATTCAATTCAAATATTTATTGCCATATAAACAGTAAGTTTGTAACAAATACGAAATAAGTAGACAATATGACGGAAATTCACATATATATACACAATCATCAAGTTATAGTAAATGGTCTAGTGTCCCCTGTGGGACCCCAAGTTATTTACTGGAGATGGTGTTGATGAATTGAGTATAAAAATCACCTTTTCTTTATCACATAAATGTTGAACAAAAAATATCAATTCCAAATTGTCAAAAAAATGTTTCTCAGTTCCTATTTTTAATATAAAATCTAATAAAAATGTAAAGTAAAGATATAGTTCTCGGTTCAAGTAATCCTTGTACGAATCTATTGTTCTCTATTAATTGAAAATGTAATGACCGCCTAATGGATCTATGGGGACTCTGTTAATACGTATATCAGAAGTAAATATTTAATTAGATAAGGGAAACCCAATGAAAATTATTCCAAGTCACTTCAAACTAAACAATTTTTAGATATTTGTGATATAACTACAGGGACTGTATATTATCAATGAGCCACAGAAACGTAGTTTGAATAGTATTTACGCCCAAGCTTGTTTTAGTTACTAAAATCTTAGAAATATATTCTTGGTCATGTTCCGCTTCAATAAAATGATGTTTTTTTATTGAACAATTAGTGAAGGGAATGACAAACTTTCTGTTTGTTTCAAGTGGAAAATATTACACTGAACATATTTCTTTTTCTTTTAGAAAGGAATTATTGTTATGTTTTGTTTTGTTTTCTCGTTTTAATTGTTTTACATTTGTCATTGCGGTATCGGTTTTGCTCATTGTTGAAGGTCGTACGATTTCCAACAACTAAATAATGCTCCGCAGTTTCCTCCACCTCACTGAATTAAACATTACAGAGATCATTTATTTTAACTGTTTCTGTTTCCTTTTTATACATGTATGTGTTCCAAATTTTAATTCATTCTTATTGTATTGATGGTTTGAATGTTAAACACCTCTTTACACTGCATTGATTGTTTTATGTTAAGCGCCGCTTAGACTTATTTTAATTCGATAATGCGCTATATAAATATGTTAGATAATTATGATACTCAATGTGTCGTTAATACTAAGTATGGGTTCCGTTTGTCTTCGGCAATCACCCAACCAGATTTTGAATATTGCAAATAAATTCAGGAATTAATAGGATATTGTTATAAATGCGAATAATGCGACCGCTGCCTCGGCTTATATCTCAAAACCGTAGTAAATGCATGCATAACTGACATGAGGTACATTCTAATCCTATTCATGGGTAAATCAACCTTACATTTTACAAATTTCGAAGGTTTTGAATAGTCCTGCAATTATCTTGAGCAATTTAAAAAGAAAGAAGCTGTAAATAAAAAAAATAATCAGCAAAATAAGATCTTTATACACATAAGCAATAGAGCCGAAATAATCAGTGAATTCCTTACCGGATTTTAAGTCTTGTTTATGGTATAGAACCACAAATTCAGGCCCGGTCGGAAAGAACATACAAAAATGAAGTACATATTTTAAACAAAATAGTTCCTACGCATAGCTTGTATCTTTGTCAATAGCGCGTATATTTGGGTAGTTTTGGTATCAAATGACTGCTTGGTAAGGAAGCCTGTACGGAAGCCTTTTAGGGCCATGTTAATTTACTTTATCCAATTTGATATCACAAATTATTAATTTGATATAACAAATTATTAATTTGATATAACAGATTATCAATTTGATATAACAGATTTTTAATTTGATATTACAAATTATTTATTTGACATATCAGATTTTCAATTTGATATTACAAATTATTAATATGATATAACAAATGATTAATCTAATATAACAAATGATTAATTTGATATAACAAATTATTAATTTGATATAACAAATTATTAATTTGATTATAACATTCATTCATTAAAACATTGCGTAACCCAAACTGGCGCATTTTGTGTATTAACTGACGTCCAGTGATTGTGACTAATATCTAATGCATATTCAAAACTCAATTTACAGGTTTAATGTTTCTATAACCCACCCTCCTCCCTTTTCCCTTTATTTGAGAGAGTTTTGGGGACTAATTTCTCTATTTCGTATATGGGACATGGTGTCTTAGAACGAACAAATATAACAGAGAAAAGGGGGCCTATTTGATCAATTTATATTGCATATTTTTTTGTCAAAAATAAACGAAGAGTTCTATTGAGATATTTGTGTTTCTATGAACATAGGAAATGCAAGGATTTAAAAATGCTTCACCTTTTTAAAAAAAAGCCTGGGGCCGTGTCAATGAAAGTATCCTAGGATATGTCCTAAGATAGGTCTTAGGACATTATTTAGGATGGTCTTAGGACGTAAAACAAAGCTATCTTAGGACAGTCCTAACTACGATGGTCCTAGGACCATCCTAACACATTTATTTAATTAAAAAATATGTTGAGAATTCAATGACAGATATTTTATTGTATTTCACCTTATGTGTAAAGGGAGGAAGGATGACTCTTTTATGGAAAACAATTTACGCAAAATAAACGTTTTAACGGAATACTAGTAGATACGTTATTATACATGATAACATAATATTAAATGAATTTCATACGACAACAAAACTGAATAGTCACACAACTTTGTTAAATGCAATATTCGTGCTGCAATTTAATGTTAATATGTGAATTAGTCTTGTCTTTGGGTCCACTCGATTTCATTACATGTATTGATTAAGGATTAATTATTGTCAACTCTTTCCACATTTAAATTAACATTGGTAAGGTGCAAAAAATGTCATTCATGTTGATAGTATTGTTTAAGCAAAAATGACAGCACCACTTATTCTATATATGAGCGTAACACTATGACATCGTCAAACATATTTTTGGGAGAGTTACTATTGATGTCCATTTCATTTAAATTTGTATATAGAAAAGCGATTTTAGTTTATAGTAAAGCACTTCACCAAATGACTCTGCAATATCTCAATGTATTTAAATATGTGCATCAAGTTAGTTCTACCACACCCACACAAAGTTCTTGAAATATGTTTATAATCCCAAAAACTGAATATCAAAAACGCTTTTTGTTGATATCTAGGTATTTTTAAGATCAAATTTGTCTACAAATTGAAAATAATGTAATACAATTTAATCTTTTACAAATATTGAAAAATACTTTGTTTAATTAGTTTATCTTTTATAATATTATAATATGCCAGCTATGCTGGCACTTATGGTAGAAAAGAGGGACGAAAGATACCAGAGGACAGTCAAACTCATAGATCGAAAACAAACTGACAACGCCATGGCCAAAATAAAAAGACAAACAGACAAATAATAGTACAGATGACACAACATAGAAAACTAAAGACTTAGCAACACGAACCCCACCAAAAGCATCGTTTTGGGACAAAGAACGATAACTCTCTACACGACCCATCTGAAAAGTTTCGTCACTCTCGTTAAATCTCGTACGATTTTTTTTTTAATGGCTGCCAAAATTCTCGTTTAATCGCGATCTTGAAAAAAATAGGCAGAACGGAACAAATTCGATGTTAAATACGACATCAATTTTTATTTGTTTACAACAAACAAAGAATTATGAAATGTTGGTAACTTGTGTAGTTTATTTAAATTTGATAGTACCACGGAAATAACCGAAGCTTGGACGAACAAGTAACCTTTAACCTATCTCTCGTGATGTTGATCGTCTGCTTCATCTTTCCATTGTCACTGACAGCGGCACCATAATTTCTAAATAATTACAGGTATTGCATTTACAAGTCATAAATCATAATGAATGATCATATGTATAGTGCTAAAGTTCCGTCCAGCCATGAGAACACAGAAAAACCCTCTAAAAGCAATAATCGTAGGTCATATGCAGAGGTAGTTAAATCCGGTGCTCTGGTTGACCATGACTACTTTTATTCATATGATACAGAATTCCCCATATCAAGTCACAGCGATAATGACGTTGATTACACGTTTGGAGGTGACCACGGTTATTCCTATTGCTCACAAACAAATGCAGGTGAAACTCACAATATTGGCAATGACATTTCTATTCAGCTGCAGTCCCCAACTTCACAGAAGCTTTCAGAAACAAACAAAATGAATTCTGCTAATTCTGTACTAACTTTGGCAAACCTAGATTCACTGCCCTCAACAAATCTTGTCATTAATAATGACACATTTTTATCTTATACAGTCCCAGGAGATGGAAACTGTTTTTTTCACTCTTTAAGTTTAATTATAAATGGAGACTTGAGTCTGAGTGATTCATATAGGTTAATTGTATGCTCCCATATTGTCCAAAATTGGATTTTATGGGAAGAATTATAATAACCCATGATAAAACCATGACTCTTGATAAGTATATACAAGGCATGTTACTTGGAAAAATGTGGGCTACATCCAGTGAAATCCAGGCTGCTGCCACATTATTTGGATGCAATATAAATATTTGGGTACCGCAGTCGCCTGTATATTTTATGCGTCAGTTTAAACCTGATCAAAACATTTTAACTCTTCCAAATGTAGATATACTTTTAGCAGGTGCACATTTCAACCCTTTAAAAAAATCAACACCTATGGCTACAACAACTACACCTCAACAAATTAATATTCATAACCAAAAGTACCAACCAAAAAGCAAAAACTTGAAAAGAAAGTGTACCTCAAAAAAATCAGCTACAAAACCAAAAAGCAAGAAATTACATAAAACTGACTCTGAAATAGTACATGAAATTGATGTAGGAAAACCACAAACAGAAGATGATGATCAATACATTTATACGGCCGAGCCGTGTTCTCCTCACAAATTTCAAATAGCATCCGAGAAAATTTATGGTTCATTAGGCTTAGATGATAATGAAAAACCTGATGAAAATAATATTTTAAACAGACTCACTGTTAATTCAAAATCTTCTTTAAACAATCAGTATGATCCTCTTGCTGATCAAATATATACAAAATGCAGAAAGCTGGGAATACAATATGAATACCCAGCTAATTTAGAAAGTAAAAAAATTAACAAACAGAAAGCGTCGTTTGCAATACAAAATTAAAAACAGCTACAACTTTTAAATATTGATGAAAAGATATTCCAAATCCTCCACCTCTTCATGAAAATCAACATTTTAATAAAGTAATGGATTGTATTCGTAGTTTTGAAATTAAACAAATGTCTTATTGTTTTAAATTTTGTAATATTTGCAAAGAAAGAAAAATTGATATGATAATGGCTGAAGATAATGAATGTAACCATTGTCATTTAGATAAATCGTCAATAAAATTATTTTCAGCAGAAAACAATATGGACCCGAAACATATTCAATCCGAAGTTGTTGATTTAACTGTTGTTGAACAACAACTTATATGTAGAATCTCGCCTTGTATAAATGTTCACATGTTAGGTCATGGGGTATTGCTTCTGGTGGGCACTGTGTTACTTTCCACAAGAAGTAAATGAACCAACCAAAATATTTCCAAGACTGCCTGAAGAAATTAATGTTATTCGTGTACGGAAGCAGGGCAAAATGGAACATCTAAAGATTTTGTAGTAAGACGGATAAAATACAAACGGCTCTTTTGTTTTGAAACAGTACAATTCAGCTTATTTTGACATTATTATAAATAAAGAAAGGTTAGCTGCATTGCCTATTGATGGAGAGCTATCAGATATACAAACAGTTGAATACCAAGCCAATACTATTCATATTTCTGACAATGCCCCCCGATCAAACAGACCCCGGTGAAGTAGAAGGTAATACACATTCAAGTGTAATTTTGCCTGACCCACATATTAATATCAGGAAAAAGTAGAAGATATTGTGAGTGATGTTGTTGGACAAGCTAATGGTGATGTTACAATTAACAAAAAGGTACAATTGCTTTACCTTGGCCAACTAGGAAAACACACCAGTATCTGAATTTACAACACACCATTTTTTACACTTGCTTTTCCTTGTTTATTTCCTTATGGTACAGGTGATTTTACATAAATGGACCCAGAACTGTTTCCTCCATGTGTGATTCGGCAGAACATCTGCTCTGGTATGATGATGGAAGGTTTGCCCATCATCCATATTTTAAATTTGTTGTTCATAATATGATTATGAAAAGAGAGCTATTGAAAATAGCAATTTTGTTGTACACCAAAAGCTAGGAGAACAGCATTTGTCTATATCTGAACTTAGAGAAAAATTCAAAAGGGAGACAATTCACTTGCTAAACAAATTTTATACTTTGGAGCATCATTACGTGGCACTTCACAATACTGGGCACAGAGGGCTAAAGAACTTCGGGCACTAATACAATATCAAATAAATGACAAAAAGGCCTACCTGCCTTTTTACCACAGGTAGTTGTGCCGAATACCATTTTAAACCACTGAGAAGATTACTTTCTATTTATTTAAAAGAAACAAGTGGGACAGATGAAGATTTGTCTAACTGCTCAAAACTGTTTGAAGCCCTTCAAAAAATACACATATTGTGGCAAAATATTTTGACCTGAGGACAAATGACTATTTTCATGATGTTATGTCTCCAGCTTTTGGTGTTACAACATACTGGTATAGGCAGGAATTTGCTAAGTCTAGGGAATGGTGCACTGGCATGGTCTCTGCTGGAGATCTGACAGGGAACCCCATAATCTGATAAATGAATGTATTGAGAAAGGTTTATCAGATGCAGAATGTGCTGCAACATTGTCTGAGTGGGCTTCAATACATTTTGGTTTAACGGGTTCCCATCCAGCAGGGCAGGATGAAAATGGCCTTTCTTTAAAAATTATTGCCCCTCCTGAAAGGTACTGCTCCCTTACCACCAGATGACAAAATTCCCTAATTAAGTTATTAATGGATGTCAGTTTATCACAAGAAACATTGTTAGAAGACCACTTACTTTTAACAAACCGGTTTAACATACCGTACAGCGGGTTATTTTCGCGGGGTGTAAATTTTCGCTTATTTTTGCTGATAGAAGAAAATCGCCAAAATAAATTCCGCCAATTTAAAAGTGCACATGCAATGGTATTGATAAAAGTTTTGAGTCCGCCAAAATAATAACCGCCAAAATATTTTGTATACCTTATTCAATGAAAATCGCGAAATTTTACACCTTAGAAAATAACCCGCTATACGGTACATAGGTGTTCAGACTGTTGCTTAACATCAAAAAGGGCAAAGAAAGACAATGTAGAATGGAATTTGGTACAGAATCATCCCTGGTAAACAGTTAAGAGAGACTCCTGCCATAGTAAAAGACAAAATGGCTCTTTACGTCTTGAAATGGCCAGAGATCTCCAATGCTTGTTCAGCATTCCAGATTTCATTCACAGGGCTGGCGGGCCAATGGAGATATTTCTTTAATTGTTTCAAAAGTGATGTAGACAAATTGAATCCATCTGTTGATGATATTCTTGCTACTGAAAAATATGTGTGCGGTTATGCATGCAAAGGTAATCAGCCTACAGGTGCAGTGGTTGATCTCCTTAATGATTTAGTTAATTGTGCAGATGAATCTACTGGTGCAACAGCTAAGTCTCTTTGTACAAAGCTTCTGATTGGTACAGCCAAAGAGATATTTCTGCTGTAGAAGCTTCTTATGAACTTTCAAGTCTACCTTTATATAGATCAAGTCATTCTTTTCAAAATGTAAGTTTGTCTGGCTCAAGGTTATTGAATAAAAATGGTGATGGAATTTGTGTTACAAAAATACACCCTAGATAGATATCTTCAGAGAAATGAAAAAGATACTTCATCTTTTTATGATTTCATTTGTAAAAGTGGTAAAGTTCCTGTTTTAACTGGATGTAATATTCAATCATCTTGGCCACTTGATGACAATAATTGTCGTACAATGCTTCTTCATCACTCGCCAAACTGGCGACAACTTTTGGATGTTAAAAATGACAACCTTTCTTGGGTACAACAAATGAAATCATTTTTACAAACTGATGTTTGTCCAAACTTTGTAAAAGCTGATATTGAAAAAGCTAGAAAACACATCAATGACGATAATCAGGAAGATGATATTCTTATCACTTCTGAACAATGTGAGCAGCTAGAATGGATGGAATTAGTACATCCTAATCCACTATATGATGATACATGTACTTATACTGATTTTAAATATGACAATGGGGGCCTGAATATAGTTGGTGTCAACCAACATTCAATTATCCACCTGATGTAGGCGTTTCTTGGCTTCATAGCCTACAGTCTTCCATTGATACAAATGAAAAAAATTAGATATCCCACTTGTTGATGTATTGAAAATGAATAATGATCAAAATTTTGCTTTTAACATTGTTATGAAAACAATTCAGAATTACACTAACAAATCTGATCAGTTTGAACCCTTAAGGATGATTGTTTCTGACACAGCTGGTTCTGGAAAGTCTTTCCTTATTAATTGTTTAGTTAAAGCAATTAGAAATACTTTTTATCTAACAAATCTGTCCAAAAGTTATGCCCCACAGGAAATAGTGCAAACATAATATCAGGTGTCACCTTGCATAGTTTTTAAAAATTCCTACACATAAAAACGACAAGAAATGAAACCTCCTGAGGGCATTTTAGGTGAAAATCTACAAAGTAACTGTGATGGAGTTAAAGTTCTCTTGGTAGATGAAAGGTCACTCATCGGTGCAACTACACTTGGTTGGATGGAATTTATGTGTCGATATGGCATGCAGAACGGCGAAAATTTTGAAAAGTCATGAGGGACTTCCTGTAGTTGTTGTTTTTTTTTTTTGACGATGATGTCACCTGTATTAGATTCTCATGTGTTTAATTCAACCAGTAAAATACCAACATCACTTCATGGGGTTCTTGTTTGGAATGAATTTAATTGTGCAGTTAATTTGCAAAACATTGTTTGCCAAGGACATAATGAACAACTTACAGTTAAGAAATGTGCTGCTTGCCTTGAGAGAATACAAAACTACATCTGAACATGCTCATTGGTTGCAAATGTTTCAGTGGCACAATTAAAAACAGTCCAAAGGTGAAAGTTTACTGAAACGAATGTCTGCTAATGGGCTTTTTGTGTTTCCTACCCACCAAGAGGTGTGGACACACAATAAATCAAAATTAATTGAAGTGAATACACAATTTCCTATTTCTCGGGTAAATGCTGTTAGTAGTGGGTTTCATTCTAAATCATCAGAAAGCGATAGGGCTGGTGGACTGCAACAAACCCTTTACCTCTGTAAATCAGCAAAAGTAATGCTTTCTGTCAATATACGTGTACCATTTGGTCTGTTCAATGGTGCTATTGGTAATATTGTAGATATTATTTACTTAAATGACAAAAGACCAGATGATTCCTTGCCTGATGCTATAATGGTTGAATTTCACAGTTACACAGGTCCAGCTTTCATAGAACAGAATCCTAAATTAGTTCCTATTGTCCCAGTTGAAAGAAAATTAGACTGCAGCTGCAATTGTTATAGGAGAAAACAAATTCCCTAAGACTTATTTGGGCTTCAACTATTCACAGATGCCAAGGAATGACAATTGGGAAAGGAGAACCAAATTCATACATAGTTATTAACCCTGGAACAAGAGCTTTTGAGTCAAGAACCCCGGTCGCACTTTTTGTTGCTTTGTCTAGGGTAAAATCTGCCGGGAATGATGAACTAGACCCGGATTTTGCATGGCATCCATCTGTCTTGGTTAATGAAGACCGTCTATGTCATGTTGTGACTACACCTACAGTTAAGGCTAAAAAATAATGAAATAGAACGAATTTCAAGACTATGTATTCAAAAAAAAAAAACAAATATGCTAGCTTAGAAAATGATCAAGGTCTGTTACATTTTATTGAACAATCTCTTAATTTGACACCAGAAGAATGAAGTGAAATTAAGATGTATCAAGGTGGGTGACATGATAGTCGCTAACCTTTTTTATTCTTTCAACTTTCATAATTTTTCCTTTTCTGTGACTAAAATGATCAGTAATACACATTGATAATTTGATACTTAACATTATACATCTTTTAAATGAAACTTGACCATTACAGCTTGATATTTAACAAGGAATCATCTACCTCACTACTAACAATTCTAATTTCAAATGTTTGGTGACATCATTTAGTCCTTTCATTTTTTAACACAGGAGAATCAGTTTTCAAATCTTTCGAATTATTTTCTTATCAATAGCCTGCCTTTCTTAAATGTTTAAAATGATTGCAAGCAGTCACAATTAAATAATCTCCCTGTTCTAATGGTGTTTTTTTTTTATTATTTTGTTGTTCTCAAATAGCCAGTCATAATTGAGATATGGTATTTCTTCATTGTTGAAGACCCTACAGATACAGTGACTGGGGTTGTATATATATATATATATATATATATCCTCTTTTTTTTTTGTAACATCAATGCCAGTCAATGAACAAAGGTTGGTGATGTGAAAATTGCTAACCTTTTACTACCATGCAATTATTGAGCCAGACAACTTATTTCTTAGCAAATGCAATTTTCTGATTATACCTTTCGAAAACTTGTTGCTTCTTTTGAAAATTATTATAATGATTGCTCCCATACATGTAAATGATCTCTTTTTCTTATTTTGATGGTATTAAGCAGTGAAACTTTCATAGGATATTGTATTTCTTCATTGTTGAAGGTCCTACAGTGGATGGGGTTGTGTATATCTTTGTTTCTTGTTTGATACAAGTAGTTTTTTAGGAATTCCATATCTACTTTTTATAATCACAAACAGTTTTAATGAAGTAATCTTTTTATTTTATCTGACTTGATTAGCTAAAAACTTTCTATATGAAAATAATCTGGGATATTTATGATGTACGTACTAATGTTTACTTATTTTGCAGTGAATTCTTATTTTGTAACATTAACAGTTAACAAAGGTGGGTGATATGATAATCGCTAACCTTTTACTTTGTTTCTTGTTACATTCAGATGTCCTGGATGAAGCAATTAAGATGTATCATATAAATCTTTTTAATCTGAACACTTATGTCATCTTGGTCAGATCACAGATGTGAACTTTTATCTAGGTTTTTCCACTTTCTTTTATTGCAGAAATTCTGATAGTGATAAACTGACATCCAAACCCCTAAATGAATCTATAGTTAATTTTCTTGTTGCTACAAACATGTTCTTTTCAATTACCAATTTTATTCAGTAATAAATATAAGGTGGGTGATGTGCTAATCGCTAACCTTAAACCTGTTCCATTGCAACAGTCCATGAAATGATATTAGGCAGTGAAGCTACTAACTAAACAGAAATTTGTCTTTTCCTAATAAACTGACATTCAAACCCCTCAGTAGGTCTATAGTTTATTTACTTGTTGCTACAAACCTCTGACATGTTCCTCTAAATAAACAATATATTATAAATATAAGACTATAAGGTGGGTGATGAGCTAATCGCTAACCTTAAACGTGTTCCATTGAGTTTTTTGTGCATCTTATATTAATACTATGAAACCATAATAGGCAATGCAGCTACTAACTTAGTAAAAATGTGTCATTTATACAAGGCGAGGTGTTTTATTAACACATTATTAATTATATTTATTGATCATTCATTACATGACTATGAGGTGGGTGATGTGAAAATCGCTAACCTCATCAGTACTTGCACATTTTGACAAACACTGAATTTGAAAGCATAATGGTATATACAGCATTTTAAAAACTTATTCTGCATTTTAATACACTAATTTTGATATCCTTATAACAGGTTTTATGCTACTTATGCTTTACCTGTAAACATATAATAGTGAGTACACATGTAGAGATTTATCCTGAGAAAACTATTTCTCAAATATGTTATAATTTAATAAATAAAATAAAAGTCCTTCCACTCAAATATAGTTGTGATGATTGCTGGGGAATATGTAATCTTACCACTAAAACCAATATTCCATCTGGAGGTTACATTTTGAATTACGATTATAAAACAAGGTCAGAAAAAGTTGAAAATTTGCAGACTGAACTTAAAAAACTGTAATAGAATTTCAGGATTACAATGTTATTTTAAAATTTGCCACTATTCCCCCGGTTTCTCTATTAAAAAACAATGAACGTTTTTCTGCCTTTTCATCTTCGTTTAGTCAAGCCCAAATAAATGATGAACAATAAAACCTTGAAGAAGATGTTATGAATGTAAATTCTTTTATTTCCTCAATAAATAAAATGAATAGTACTAGGACTGTAAGATGGGATAAGGACATAATAAAAATTCATCTGAAGAGAAGGGGGACACATCAAACCCTAAAAAAAATTTCAAAATTTATTTACAAGGATTTGTATGATGGAGTTCACCCTTATATGGAATTGGCATATAAATGGTATTTTGCCTTATGGCAATCCATTATAAATGACATTAAGGACATACCAAGTCAACATTTAGATGTTGAGGAAGAGGAAGATGATGAGGAGGATATGGAAAGTTGGGATTTTAAAAGAGTCGTTAAATTTTAAATTAATAAAATATTCCAGGAAGTTGTTGTTTTGATAAAATTATTGGTATTCTTATTGATTGTTTTCACATATAATCTGAAATTATTATTTTTAAATGATAGGAGAAAAAGTTCATAAGAAATTTTTTATGTGTTTTCTAAAGTTGAATTTTTTTTCAAGCAAAACAGAATTTTTATTAATTTTTCTTTAATTGATCTATATATATGAAAAAATAATTCTTAGCTGTGTATATTCTTTAAATTTAAAGGGCTACCCATCTTACAGTCCACTTTTTTATTATAGGTGTGACAGTAGCCTTACCTTAAAATACAAAAAATCAAGCTCAATTTGTAATAAAATGAAATATAAATCTGTGTAAATAGTTATTGAACATAAGGTGGGTGACATGAAAGTCGCTAACCTTATCAAACTTATTATACTACTCTCTTTTTGTAATAGATATAAAAAATCTTTTGAAAATGCAGTAAAATCTGAATTGAATTTGTTTACAATATACAATGTAAAAAGAAATACATGTACTTCATGTAATATAAAGCCACTACTTTAAACTAAAAAGAAGAAAAAAATCCCCACCTTGAGGCCCTAATGATATCAAAATGAAAGCTTGCATTGCTAATCACCAATATGAACCATTTATAAAGTAAGTGAAAACAGATATTTTATTTTATTTTTTTAGAGTGCTCAATACAAAAACTAAATGTACATTGACCTTCAGTAAATAATAACCTTCATGTTACAACTTTTTAAGGAAAAGATATCATATATATCATCTTTAATCTTAAACATGTTAAAAAAAAGTCTTTATTTCAATACCTATCACAGTAAAATAGTTTTTGAAAGCAGAAAATTAGTAATGTTTTTTTCTTTCACCATTCCAAACACTACCCAGTTGAGTTGTTTATTCAATGTACATTTTTAAGTATTGCTACTTAAGGTGGTACCCAACACCTTGACTAAAATTAATTTGGCTTGTTTAATTTTAATAAAAATTGGACAAGACATATAATTTACTTTGGACCTTTGAAAAAAATATAAAAATTTCAATAAACTTGAACCAATCACTTTCTCGGAAAAAATTGGTTGGATATATAGTAATTTGACAAAAACTAATTTTGATCATTGTGAAGCTTAATATTTCCTTAACAATACAACGTGATTAAAACATTTATCTGATTTTACAGAGTTATCTCCCTGTAGTGTTAGGTACCACCTTAACTCCAATTTTTTTTTTATTATTCTGTTCTTGTTTTGAGTTTGTTCATCAGACGCATTTGAAGTATTTTCATTGCATGAAAATATTTAACAGTTTAAGGCATATCAGGCTTAATTATGTTATATATAACATTAGTCATTACAGAAGTTGACACACAGACAAATTAAGAGTTGTATAACCATTATGATTTTTTAGACATACAACATTTAAAGTTCTGATATGTCATCCATGAGATAATGTTTGTGAATTTTGATTTTCATGACTGCTAATTATAGTAGTTTTTTTTTTAAATTTTAGTCCACTATGTAAATAGTCTGCTTCTTGCTTCTTCCATGACAAAAGCATGAATTAAAGATATACTACAAATTTGGAATTCATAATTCTTTTGCTTGCAATATCATGTATGTGAAGTTAGCAGCCGGTTCGTTATTCGATATTCGATATTCAATATCCAACCGGCTGCTAGCAGTCGGTTGGATATTCAAAATTTATTTGAAAATCATAAAAAAATTAAATACTTGATAACATTAAAAGCACGATTTTCATAGTTAAGAGGACTGATAAAGATACGTAGGAAATCGTTTAATGACCTCTTCAAGCTGTCGTAAATTCTCGTTGTCCTCGAATATAAACCCTTTTCTAAGTTGCATATTTGTCTTTCTGTAATATAGATTTTTATCAATAAAACAACTTCAAATATGTACTTTTATATATGATATTTCTTAAAACAAAAAGAAAAACCTATAACTCTAGAAACATTTAGAAATATAAATATAAATATTTATGGAAAGGCCAAAAAAGAAATATATAGTGAAAACCTACCTGAGACCGCTTAAATGAGGGTGAGACCCCCCTTGTCTTTCAATGTCCATAAAATTCAACTTAATCATAGACTCTGTATATGTAAAGGTTGTATTAGAAGGATTTCCCAGAATAATGTCATCTTCGATATCTACGGAGGGCTTAGATTGTCACTTTTCAGCTAAAAATTGTCAAAATTTTAGGACAAAGGGCACAGGGCAATGGTGAGAGCCCCTGATTTCTCAATCTTTCTAATATTATGCAGACATTTAGTTAATAGGTAGATACAAACGTGACTAAAAGTAATTTAGGTACACTTCCTGTCTTCTATGTTTACGGAGCGCCCAAAGTGCCAGTTGGATATTCAAAATATATAGTGAAAACCTACCTGAGACCGCTTAAATGAGGTGAGACCCCCTTGTCTTTCAATGTCCATAAAATTCAACTTAATCATAGACTCTGTATATGTAAAGGTTGTATTAGAAGGATTTCCCAGAATAATGTCATCTTCGATATCTACGGAGGGCTTAGATTGTCACTTTTCAGCTAAAATTGTCAAAATTTTAGGACAAAGGGCACAGGGCAATGGTGAGAGCCCCTGATTTCTCAATCTTTCTAATATTATGCAGACATTTAGTTAATAGGTAGATACAAACGTGACTAAAAGTAATTTAGGTACACTTCCTGTCTTCTATGTTTACGGAGCGCCCAAAGTGCCAGTTGGATATTCAAAATATATAGTGAAAACCTACCTGAGACCGCTTAAATGAGGGTGAGACCCCTTGTCTTTCAATGTCCATAAAATTCAACTTAATCATAGACTCTGTATATGTAAAGGTTGTATTAGAAGGATTTCCCAGAATAATGTCATCTTCGATATCTACGGAGGGCTTAGATTGTCACTTTTCAGCTAAAATTGTCAAAATTTTAGGACAAAGGGCACAGGGCAATGGTGAGAGCCCCTGATTTCTCAATCTTTCTAATATTATGCAGACATTTAGTTAATAGGTAGATACAAACGTGACTAAAAGTAATTTAGGTACACTTCCTGTCTTCTATGTTTACGGAGCGCCCAAAGTGCCAGTTGGATATTCAAAATATATAGTGAAAACCTACCTGAGACCGCTTAAATGAGGTGAGACCCCCTTGTCTTTCAATGTCCATAAAATTCAACTTAATCATAGACTCTGTATATGTAAAGGTTGTATTAGAAGGATTTCCCAGAATAATGTCATCTTCGATATCTACGGAGGCTTAGATTGTCACTTTTCAGCTAAAATTGTCAAAATTTTAGGACAAAGGGCACAGGGCAATGGTGAGAGCCCCTGATTTCTCAATCTTTCTAATATTATGCAGACATTTAGTTAATAGGTAGATACAAACGTGACTAAAAGTAATTTAGGTACACTTCCTGTCTTCTATGTTTTTACGGAGCGCCCAAAGTGCCAGTTGGATATTCAAAATATATAGTGAAAACCTACCTGAGACCGCTTAAATGAGGGTGAGACCCCTTGTCTTTCAATGTCCATAAAATTCAACTTAATCATAGACTCTGTATATGTAAAGGTTGTATTAGAAGGATTTCCCAGAATAATGTCATCTTCGATATCTACGGAGGGCTTAGATTGTCACTTTTCAGCTAAAAATTGTCAAAATTTTAGGACAAAGGGCACAGGGCAATGGTGAGAGCCCCCTGATTTCTCAATCTTTCTAATATTATGCAGACATTTAGTTAATAGGTAGATACAAACGTGACTAAAAGTAATTTAGGTACACTTCCTGTCTTCTATGTTTACGGAGCGCCCAAAGTGCCAGTTGGATATTCAAAATATATAGTGAAAACCTACCTGAGACCGCTTAAATGAGGGTGAGACCCCCCTTGTCTTTCAATGTCCATAAAATTCAACTTAATCATAGACTCTGTATATGTAAAGGTTGTATTAGAAGGATTTCCCAGAATAATGTCATCTTCGATATCTACGGAGGGCTTAGATTGTCACTTTTCAGCTAAAATTGTCAAAATTTTAGGACAAAGGGCACAGGGCAATGGTGAGAGCCCCCTGATTTCTCAATCTTTCTAATATTATGCAGACATTTAGTTAATAGGTAGATACAAACGTGACTAAAAGTAATTTAGGTACACTTCCTGTCTTCTATGTTTACGGAGCGCCCAAAGTGCCAGTTGGATATTCAAAATATATAGTGAAAACCTACCTGAGACCGCTTAAATGAGGGTGAGACCCCCCTTGTCTTTCAATGTCCATAAAATTCAACTTAATCATAGACTCTGTATATGTAAAGGTTGTATTAGAAGGATTTCCCAGAATAATGTCATCTTCGATATCTACGGAGGGCTTAGATTGTCACTTTTCAGCTAAAATTGTCAAAATTTTAGGACAAAGGGCACAGGGCAATGGTGAGAGCCCCTGATTTCTCAATCTTTCTAATATTATGCAGACATTTAGTTAATAGGTAGATACAAACGTGACTAAAAGTAATTTAGGTACACTTCCTGTCTTCTATGTTTACGGAGCGCCCAAAGTGCCAGTTGGATATTCAAAATATATAGTGAAAACCTACCTGAGACCGCTTAAATGAGGGTGAGACCCCTTGTCTTTCAATGTCCATAAAATTCAACTTAATCATAGACTCTGTATATGTAAAGGTTGTATTAGAAGGATTTCCCAGAATAATGTCATCTTCGATATCTACGGAGGGCTTAGATTGTCACTTTTCAGCTAAAATTGTCAAAATTTTAGGACAAAGGGCACAGGGCAATGGTGAGAGCCCCTGATTTCTCAATCTTTCTAATATTATGCAGACATTTAGTTAATAGGTAGATACAAACGTGACTAAAAGTAATTTAGGTACACTTCCTGTCTTCTATGTTTACGGAGCGCCCAAAGTGCCAGTTGGATATTCAAAATATATAGTGAAAACCTACCTGAGACCGCTTAAATGAGGGTGAGACCCCCCTTGTCTTTCAATGTCCATAAAATTCAACTTAATCATAGACTCTGTATATGTAAAGGTTGTATTAGAAGGATTTCCCAGAATAATGTCATCTTCGATATCTACGGAGGCTTAGATTGTCACTTTTCAGCTAAAATTGTCAAAATTTTAGGACAAAGGGCACAGGGCAATGGTGAGAGCCCCTGATTTCTCAATCTTTCTAATATTATGCAGACATTTAGTTAATAGGTAGATACAAACGTGACTAAAAGTAATTTAGGTACACTTCCTGTCTTCTATGTTTACGGAGCGCCCAAAGTGCCAGTTGGATATTCAAAATATATAGTGAAAACCTACCTGAGACCGCTTAAATGAGGGTGAGACCCCCTTGTCTTTCAATGTCCATAAAATTCAACAATCATAGACTCTGTATATGTAAAGGTTGTATTAGAAGGATTTCCCAGAATAATGTCATCTTCGATATCTACGGAGGGCTTAGATTGTCACTTTTCAGCTAAAATTGTCAAAATTTTAGGACAAAGGGCACAGGGCAATGGTGAGAGCCCCTGATTTCTCAATCTTTCTAATATTATGCAGACATTTAGTTAATAGGTAGATACAAACGTGACTAAAAGTAATTTAGGTACACTTCCTGTCTTCTATGTTTACGGAGCGCCCAAAGTGCCAGTTGGATATTCAAAATATATAGTGAAAACCTACCTGAGACCGCTTAAATGAGGGTGAGACCCCTTGTCTTTCAATGTCCATAAAATTCAACAATCATAGACTCTGTATATGTAAAGGTTGTATTAGAAGGATTTCCCAGAATAATGTCATCTTCGATATCTACGGAGGGCTTAGATTGTCACTTTTCAGCTAAAATTGTCAAAATTTTAGGACAAAGGGCACAGGGCAATGGTGAGAGCCCCTGATTTCTCAATCTTTCTAATATTATGCAGACATTTAGTTAATAGGTAGATACAAACGTGACTAAAAGTAATTTAGGTACACTTCCTGTCTTCTATGTTTACGGAGCGCCCAAAGTGCCAGTTGGATATTCAAAATATATAGTGAAAACCTACCTGAGACCGCTTAAATGAGGTGAGACCCCTTGTCTTTCAATGTCCATAAAATTCAACAATCATAGACTCTGTATATGTAAAGGTTGTATTAGAAGGATTTCCCAGAATAATGTCATCTTCGATATCTACGGAGGGCTTAGATTGTCACTTTTCAGCTAAAATTGTCAAAATTTTAGGACAAAGGGCACAGGGCAATGGTGAGAGCCCCCTGATTTCTCAATCTTTCTAATATTATGCAGACATTTAGTTAATAGGTAGATACAAACGTGACTAAAAGTAATTTAGGTACACTTCCTGTCTTCTATGTTTACGGAGCGCCCAAAGTGCCAGTTGGATATTCAAAATATATAGTGAAAACCTACCTGAGACCGCTTAAATGAGGGTGAGACCCCTTGTCTTTCAATGTCCATAAAATTCAACTTAATCATAGACTCTGTATATGTAAAGGTTGTATTAGAAGGATTTCCCAGAATAATGTCATCTTCGATATCTACGGAGGGCTTAGATTGTCACTTTTCAGCTAAAAATTGTCAAAATTTTAGGACAAAGGGCACAGGGCAATGGTGAGAGCCCCCTGATTTCTCAATCTTTCTAATATTATGCAGACATTTAGTTAATAGGTAGATACAAACGTGACTAAAAGTAATTTAGGTACACTTCCTGTCTTCTATGTTTACGGAGCGCCCAAAGTGCCAGTTGGATATTCAAAATATATAGTGAAAACCTACCTGAGACCGCTTAAATGAGGGTGAGACCCCTTGTCTTTCAATGTCCATAAAATTCAACTTAATCATAGACTCTGTATATGTAAAGGTTGTATTAGAAGGATTTCCCAGAATAATGTCATCTTCGATATCTACGGAGGGCTTAGATTGTCACTTTTCAGCTAAAATTGTCAAAATTTTAGGACAAAGGGCACAGGGCAATGGTGAGAGCCCCTGATTTCTCAATCTTTCTAATATTATGCAGACATTTAGTTAATAGGTAGATACAAACGTGACTAAAAGTAATTTAGGTACACTTCCTGTCTTCTATGTTTACGGAGCGCCCAAAGTGCCAGTTGGATATTCAAAATATATAGTGAAAACCTACCTGAGACCGCTTAAATGAGGTGAGACCCCTTGTCTTTCAATGTCCATAAAATTCAACTTAATCATAGACTCTGTATATGTAAAGGTTGTATTAGAAGGATTTCCCAGAATAATGTCATCTTCGATATCTACGGAGGGCTTAGATTGTCACTTTTCAGCTAAAATTGTCAAAATTTTAGGACAAAGGGCACAGGGCAATGGTGAGAGCCCCTGATTTCTCAATCTTTCTAATATTATGCAGACATTTAGTTAATAGGTAGATACAAACGTGACTAAAAGTAATTTAGGTACACTTCCTGTCTTCTATGTTTACGGAGCGCCCAAAGTGCCAGTTGGATATTCAAAATATATAGTGAAAACCTACCTGAGACCGCTTAAATGAGGTGAGACCCCCTTGTCTTTCAATGTCCATAAAATTCAACTTAATCATAGACTCTGTATATGTAAAGGTTGTATTAGAAGGATTTCCCAGAATAATGTCATCTTCGATATCTACGGAGGGCTTAGATTGTCACTTTTCAGCTAAAATTGTCAAAATTTTAGGACAAAGGGCACAGGGCAATGGTGAGAGCCCCCTGATTTCTCAATCTTTCTAATATTATGCAGACATTTAGTTAATAGGTAGATACAAACGTGACTAAAAGTAATTTAGGTACACTTCCTGTCTTCTATGTTTACGGAGCGCCCAAAGTGCCAGTTGGATATTCAAAATATATAGTGAAAACCTACCTGAGACCGCTTAAATGAGGGTGAGACCCCCCTTGTCTTTCAATGTCCATAAAATTCAACTTAATCATAGACTCTGTATATGTAAAGGTTGTATTAGAAGGATTTCCCAGAATAATGTCATCTTCGATATCTACGGAGGGCTTAGATTGTCACTTTTCAGCTAAAATTGTCAAAATTTTAGGACAAAGGGCACAGGGCAATGGTGAGAGCCCCTGATTTCTCAATCTTTCTAATATTATGCAGACATTTAGTTAATAGGTAGATACAAACGTGACTAAAAGTAATTTAGGTACACTTCCTGTCTTCTATGTTTACGGAGCGCCCAAAGTGCCAGTTGGATATTCAAAATATATAGTGAAAACCTACCTGAGACCGCTTAAATGAGGGTGAGACCCCTTGTCTTTCAATGTCCATAAAATTCAACTTAATCATAGACTCTGTATATGTAAAGGTTGTATTAGAAGGATTTCCCAGAATAATGTCATCTTCGATATCTACGGAGGGCTTAGATTGTCACTTTTCAGCTAAAATTGTCAAAATTTTAGGACAAAGGGCACAGGGCAATGGTGAGAGCCCCCTGATTTCTCAATCTTTCTAATATTATGCAGACATTTAGTTAATAGGTAGATACAAACGTGACTAAAAGTAATTTAGGTACACTTCCTGTCTTCTATGTTTACGGAGCGCCCAAAGTGCCAGTTGGATATTCAAAATATATAGTGAAAACCTACCTGAGACCGCTTAAATGAGGGTGAGACCCCCCTTGTCTTTCAATGTCCATAAAATTCAACTTAATCATAGACTCTGTATATGTAAAGGTTGTATTAGAAGGATTTCCCAGAATAATGTCATCTTCGATATCTACGGAGGGCTTAGATTGTCACTTTTCAGCTAAAATTGTCAAAATTTTAGGACAAAGGGCACAGGGCAATGGTGAGAGCCCCCTGATTTCTCAATCTTTCTAATATTATGCAGACATTTAGTTAATAGGTAGATACAAACGTGACTAAAAGTAATTTAGGTACACTTCCTGTCTTCTATGTTTACGGAGCGCCCAAAGTGCCAGTTGGATATTCAAAATATATAGTGAAAACCTACCTGAGACCGCTTAAATGAGGGTGAGACCCCCCTTGTCTTTCAATGTCCATAAAATTCAACTTAATCATAGACTCTGTATATGTAAAGGTTGTATTAGAAGGATTTCCCAGAATAATGTCATCTTCGATATCTACGGAGGCTTAGATTGTCACTTTTCAGCTAAAATTGTCAAAATTTTAGGACAAAGGGCACAGGGCAATGGTGAGAGCCCCTGATTTCTCAATCTTTCTAATATTATGCAGACATTTAGTTAATAGGTAGATACAAACGTGACTAAAAGTAATTTAGGTACACTTCCTGTCTTCTATGTTTACGGAGCGCCCAAAGTGCCAGTTGGATATTCAAAATATATAGTGAAAACCTACCTGAGACCGCTTAAATGAGGTGAGACCCCTTGTCTTTCAATGTCCATAAAATTCAACTTAATCATAGACTCTGTATATGTAAAGGTTGTATTAGAAGGATTTCCCAGAATAATGTCATCTTCGATATCTACGGAGGGCTTAGATTGTCACTTTTCAGCTAAAATTGTCAAAATTTTAGGACAAAGGGCACAGGGCAATGGTGAGAGCCCCCTGATTTCTCAATCTTTCTAATATTATGCAGACATTTAGTTAATAGGTAGATACAAACGTGACTAAAAGTAATTTAGGTACACTTCCTGTCTTCTATGTTTACGGAGCGCCCAAAGTGCCAGTTGGATATTCAAAATATATAGTGAAAACCTACCTGAGACCGCTTAAATGAGGGTGAGACCCCCCTTGTCTTTCAATGTCCATAAAATTCAACTTAATCATAGACTCTGTATATGTAAAGGTTGTATTAGAAGGATTTCCCAGAATAATGTCATCTTCGATATCTACGGAGGGCTTAGATTGTCACTTTTCAGCTAAAATTGTCAAAATTTTAGGACAAAGGGCACAGGGCAATGGTGAGAGCCCCCTGATTTCTCAATCTTTCTAATATTATGCAGACATTTAGTTAATAGGTA
The DNA here is from genome assembly GCA_017311375.1 of Mytilus coruscus. Lineage (NCBI taxonomy): Eukaryota > Metazoa > Mollusca > Bivalvia > Mytilida > Mytilidae > Mytilus > Mytilus coruscus. The sequence continues at coordinate 82,022,666 of CM029603.1, read as the reverse complement.
GATACAAACGTGACTAAAAGTAATTTAGGTACACTTCCTGTCTTCTATGTTTACGGAGCGCCCAAAGTGCCAGTTGGATATTCAAAATATATAGTGAAAACCTACCTGAGACCGCTTAAATGAGGGTGAGACCCCCCTTGTCTTTCAATGTCCATAAAATTCAACTTAATCATAGACTCTGTATATGTAAAGGTTGTATTAGAAGGATTTCCCAGAATAATGTCATCTTCGATATCTACGGAGGGCTTAGATTGTCACTTTTCAGCTAAAAATTGTCAAAATTTTAGGACAAAGGGCACAGGGCAATGGTGAGAGCCCCCTGATTTCTCAATCTTTCTAATATTATGCAGACATTTAGTTAATAGGTAGATACAAACGTGACTAAAAGTAATTTAGGTACACTTCCTGTCTTCTATGTTTACGGAGCGCCCAAAGTGCCAGTTGGATATTCAAAATATATAGTGAAAACCTACCTGAGACCGCTTAAATGAGGGTGAGACCCCCCTTGTCTTTCAATGTCCATAAAATTCAACTTAATCATAGACTCTGTATATGTAAAGGTTGTATTAGAAGGATTTCCCAGAATAATGTCATCTTCGATATCTACGGAGGGCTTAGATTGTCACTTTTCAGCTAAAATTGTCAAAATTTTAGGACAAAGGGCACAGGGCAATGGTGAGAGCCCCCTGATTTCTCAATCTTTCTAATATTATGCAGACATTTAGTTAATAGGTAGATACAAACGTGACTAAAAGTAATTTAGGTACACTTCCTGTCTTCTATGTTTACGGAGCGCCCAAAGTGCCAGTTGGATATTCAAAATATATAGTGAAAACCTACCTGAGACCGCTTAAATGAGGGTGAGACCCCCCTTGTCTTTCAATGTCCATAAAATTCAACTTAATCATAGACTCTGTATATGTAAAGGTTGTATTAGAAGGATTTCCCAGAATAATGTCATCTTCGATATCTACGGAGGGCTTAGATTGTCACTTTTCAGCTAAAATTGTCAAAATTTTAGGACAAAGGGCACAGGGCAATGGTGAGAGCCCCTGATTTCTCAATCTTTCTAATATTATGCAGACATTTAGTTAATAGGTAGATACAAACGTGACTAAAAGTAATTTAGGTACACTTCCTGTCTTCTATGTTTACGGAGCGCCCAAAGTGCCAGTTGGATATTCAAAATATATAGTGAAAACCTACCTGAGACCGCTTAAATGAGGGTGAGACCCCTTGTCTTTCAATGTCCATAAAATTCAACTTAATCATAGACTCTGTATATGTAAAGGTTGTATTAGAAGGATTTCCCAGAATAATGTCATCTTCGATATCTACGGAGGGCTTAGATTGTCACTTTTCAGCTAAAATTGTCAAAATTTTAGGACAAAGGGCACAGGGCAATGGTGAGAGCCCCTGATTTCTCAATCTTTCTAATATTATGCAGACATTTAGTTAATAGGTAGATACAAACGTGACTAAAAGTAATTTAGGTACACTTCCTGTCTTCTATGTTTACGGAGCGCCCAAAGTGCCAGTTGGATATTCAAAATATATAGTGAAAACCTACCTGAGACCGCTTAAATGAGGGTGAGACCCCTTGTCTTTCAATGTCCATAAAATTCAACTTAATCATAGACTCTGTATATGTAAAGGTTGTATTAGAAGGATTTCCCAGAATAATGTCATCTTCGATATCTACGGAGGGCTTAGATTGTCACTTTTCAGCTAAAATTGTCAAAATTTTAGGACAAAGGGCACAGGGCAATGGTGAGAGCCCCTGATTTCTCAATCTTTCTAATATTATGCAGACATTTAGTTAATAGGTAGATACAAACGTGACTAAAAGTAATTTAGGTACACTTCCTGTCTTCTATGTTTACGGAGCGCCCAAAGTGCCAGTTGGATATTCAAAATATATAGTGAAAACCTACCTGAGACCGCTTAAATGAGGGTGAGACCCCTTGTCTTTCAATGTCCATAAAATTCAACTTAATCATAGACTCTGTATATGTAAAGGTTGTATTAGAAGGATTTCCCAGAATAATGTCATCTTCGATATCTACGGAGGCTTAGATTGTCACTTTTCAGCTAAAAATTGTCAAAATTTTAGGACAAAGGGCACAGGGCAATGGTGAGAGCCCCCTGATTTCTCAATCTTTCTAATATTATGCAGACATTTAGTTAATAGGTAGATACAAACGTGACTAAAAGTAATTTAGGTACACTTCCTGTCTTCTATGTTTACGGAGCGCCCAAAGTGCCAGTTGGATATTCAAAATATATAGTGAAAACCTACCTGAGACCGCTTAAATGAGGGTGAGACCCCCCTTGTCTTTCAATGTCCATAAAATTCAACTTAATCATAGACTCTGTATATGTAAAGGTTGTATTAGAAGGATTTCCCAGAATAATGTCATCTTCGATATCTACGGAGGGCTTAGATTGTCACTTTTCAGCTAAAATTGTCAAAATTTTAGGACAAAGGGCACAGGGCAATGGTGAGAGCCCCCTGATTTCTCAATCTTTCTAATATTATGCAGACATTTAGTTAATAGGTAGATACAAACGTGACTAAAAGTAATTTAGGTACACTTCCTGTCTTCTATGTTTACGGAGCGCCCAAAGTGCCAGTTGGATATTCAAAATATATAGTGAAAACCTACCTGAGACCGCTTAAATGAGGGTGAGACCCCCCTTGTCTTTCAATGTCCATAAAATTCAACTTAATCATAGACTCTGTATATGTAAAGGTTGTATTAGAAGGATTTCCCAGAATAATGTCATCTTCGATATCTACGGAGGGCTTAGATTGTCACTTTTCAGCTAAAATTGTCAAAATTTTAGGACAAAGGGCACAGGGCAATGGTGAGAGCCCCCTGATTTCTCAATCTTTCTAATATTATGCAGACATTTAGTTAATAGGTAGATACAAACGTGACTAAAAGTAATTTAGGTACACTTCCTGTCTTCTATGTTTACGGAGCGCCCAAAGTGCCAGTTGGATATTCAAAATATATAGTGAAAACCTACCTGAGACCGCTTAAATGAGGGTGAGACCCCCCTTGTCTTTCAATGTCCATAAAATTCAACTTAATCATAGACTCTGTATATGTAAAGGTTGTATTAGAAGGATTTCCCAGAATAATGTCATCTTCGATATCTACGGAGGGCTTAGATTGTCACTTTTCAGCTAAAATTGTCAAAATTTTAGGACAAAGGGCACAGGGCAATGGTGAGAGCCCCTGATTTCTCAATCTTTCTAATATTATGCAGACATTTAGTTAATAGGTAGATACAAACGTGACTAAAAGTAATTTAGGTACACTTCCTGTCTTCTATGTTTACGGAGCGCCCAAAGTGCCAGTTGGATATTCAAAATATATAGTGAAAACCTACCTGAGACCGCTTAAATGAGGGTGAGACCCCTTGTCTTTCAATGTCCATAAAATTCAACTTAATCATAGACTCTGTATATGTAAAGGTTGTATTAGAAGGATTTCCCAGAATAATGTCATCTTCGATATCTACGGAGGGCTTAGATTGTCACTTTTCAGCTAAAATTGTCAAAATTTTAGGACAAAGGGCACAGGGCAATGGTGAGAGCCCCTGATTTCTCAATCTTTCTAATATTATGCAGACATTTAGTTAATAGGTAGATACAAACGTGACTAAAAGTAATTTAGGTACACTTCCTGTCTTCTATGTTTACGGAGCGCCCAAAGTGCCAGTTGGATATTCAAAATATATAGTGAAAACCTACCTGAGACCGCTTAAATGAGGGTGAGACCCCTTGTCTTTCAATGTCCATAAAATTCAACTTAATCATAGACTCTGTATATGTAAAGGTTGTATTAGAAGGATTTCCCAGAATAATGTCATCTTCGATATCTACGGAGGGCTTAGATTGTCACTTTTCAGCTAAAATTGTCAAAATTTTAGGACAAAGGGCACAGGGCAATGGTGAGAGCCCCCTGATTTCTCAATCTTTCTAATATTATGCAGACATTTAGTTAATAGGTAGATACAAACGTGACTAAAAGTAATTTAGGTACACTTCCTGTCTTCTATGTTTACGGAGCGCCCAAAGTGCCAGTTGGATATTCAAAATATATAGTGAAAACCTACCTGAGACCGCTTAAATGAGGGTGAGACCCCCCTTGTCTTTCAATGTCCATAAAATTCAACTTAATCATAGACTCTGTATATGTAAAGGTTGTATTAGAAGGATTTCCCAGAATAATGTCATCTTCGATATCTACGGAGGGCTTAGATTGTCACTTTTCAGCTAAAATTGTCAAAATTTTAGGACAAAGGGCACAGGGCAATGGTGAGAGCCCCCTGATTTCTCAATCTTTCTAATATTATGCAGACATTTAGTTAATAGGTAGATACAAACGTGACTAAAAGTAATTTAGGTACACTTCCTGTCTTCTATGTTTACGGAGCGCCCAAAGTGCCAGTTGGATATTCAAAATATATAGTGAAAACCTACCTGAGACCGCTTAAATGAGGGTGAGACCCCCCTTGTCTTTCAATGTCCATAAAATTCAACTTAATCATAGACTCTGTATATGTAAAGGTTGTATTAGAAGGATTTCCCAGAATAATGTCATCTTCGATATCTACGGAGGGCTTAGATTGTCACTTTTCAGCTAAAATTGTCAAAATTTTAGGACAAAGGGCACAGGGCAATGGTGAGAGCCCCCTGATTTCTCAATCTTTCTAATATTATGCAGACATTTAGTTAATAGGTAGATACAAACGTGACTAAAAGTAATTTAGGTACACTTCCTGTCTTCTATGTTTACGGAGCGCCCAAAGTGCCAGTTGGATATTCAAAATATATAGTGAAAACCTACCTGAGACCGCTTAAATGAGGGTGAGACCCCCCTTGTCTTTCAATGTCCATAAAATTCAACTTAATCATAGACTCTGTATATGTAAAGGTTGTATTAGAAGGATTTCCCAGAATAATGTCATCTTCGATATCTACGGAGGGCTTAGATTGTCACTTTTCAGCTAAAATTGTCAAAATTTTAGGACAAAGGGCACAGGGCAATGGTGAGAGCCCCTGATTTCTCAATCTTTCTAATATTATGCAGACATTTAGTTAATAGGTAGATACAAACGTGACTAAAAGTAATTTAGGTACACTTCCTGTCTTCTATGTTTACGGAGCGCCCAAAGTGCCAGTTGGATATTCAAAATATATAGTGAAAACCTACCTGAGACCGCTTAAATGAGGGTGAGACCCCTTGTCTTTCAATGTCCATAAAATTCAACTTAATCATAGACTCTGTATATGTAAAGGTTGTATTAGAAGGATTTCCCAGAATAATGTCATCTTCGATATCTACGGAGGCTTAGATTGTCACTTTTCAGCTAAAATTGTCAAAATTTTAGGACAAAGGGCACAGGGCAATGGTGAGAGCCCCTGATTTCTCAATCTTTCTAATATTATGCAGACATTTAGTTAATAGGTAGATACAAACGTGACTAAAAGTAATTTAGGTACACTTCCTGTCTTCTATGTTTACGGAGCGCCCAAAGTGCCAGTTGGATATTCAAAATATATAGTGAAAACCTACCTGAGACCGCTTAAATGAGGGTGAGACCCCTTGTCTTTCAATGTCCATAAAATTCAACTTAATCATAGACTCTGTATATGTAAAGGTTGTATTAGAAGGATTTCCCAGAATAATGTCATCTTCGATATCTACGGAGGGCTTAGATTGTCACTTTTCAGCTAAAATTGTCAAAATTTTAGGACAAAGGGCACAGGGCAATGGTGAGAGCCCCCTGATTTCTCAATCTTTCTAATATTATGCAGACATTTAGTTAATAGGTAGATACAAACGTGACTAAAAGTAATTTAGGTACACTTCCTGTCTTCTATGTTTACGGAGCGCCCAAAGTGCCAGTTGGATATTCAAAATATATAGTGAAAACCTACCTGAGACCGCTTAAATGAGGGTGAGACCCCCCTTGTCTTTCAATGTCCATAAAATTCAACTTAATCATAGACTCTGTATATGTAAAGGTTGTATTAGAAGGATTTCCCAGAATAATGTCATCTTCGATATCTACGGAGGGCTTAGATTGTCACTTTTCAGCTAAAATTGTCAAAATTTTAGGACAAAGGGCACAGGGCAATGGTGAGAGCCCCTGATTTCTCAATCTTTCTAATATTATGCAGACATTTAGTTAATAGGTAGATACAAACGTGACTAAAAGTAATTTAGGTACACTTCCTGTCTTCTATGTTTACGGAGCGCCCAAAGTGCCAGTTGGATATTCAAAATATATAGTGAAAACCTACCTGAGACCGCTTAAATGAGGGTGAGACCCCTTGTCTTTCAATGTCCATAAAATTCAACTTAATCATAGACTCTGTATATGTAAAGGTTGTATTAGAAGGATTTCCCAGAATAATGTCATCTTCGATATCTACGGAGGGCTTAGATTGTCACTTTTCAGCTAAAATTGTCAAAATTTTAGGACAAAGGGCACAGGGCAATGGTGAGAGCCCCTGATTTCTCAATCTTTCTAATATTATGCAGACATTTAGTTAATAGGTAGATACAAACGTGACTAAAAGTAATTTAGGTACACTTCCTGTCTTCTATGTTTACGGAGCGCCCAAAGTGCCAGTTGGATATTCAAAATATATAGTGAAAACCTACCTGAGACCGCTTAAATGAGGGTGAGACCCCTTGTCTTTCAATGTCCATAAAATTCAACTTAATCATAGACTCTGTATATGTAAAGGTTGTATTAGAAGGATTTCCCAGAATAATGTCATCTTCGATATCTACGGAGGGCTTAGATTGTCACTTTTCAGCTAAAATTGTCAAAATTTTAGGACAAAGGGCACAGGGCAATGGTGAGAGCCCCCTGATTTCTCAATCTTTCTAATATTATGCAGACATTTAGTTAATAGGTAGATACAAACGTGACTAAAAGTAATTTAGGTACACTTCCTGTCTTCTATGTTTACGGAGCGCCCAAAGTGCCAGTTGGATATTCAAAATATATAGTGAAAACCTACCTGAGACCGCTTAAATGAGGGTGAGACCCCCCTTGTCTTTCAATGTCCATAAAATTCAACTTAATCATAGACTCTGTATATGTAAAGGTTGTATTAGAAGGATTTCCCAGAATAATGTCATCTTCGATATCTACGGAGGGCTTAGATTGTCACTTTTCAGCTAAAATTGTCAAAATTTTAGGACAAAGGGCACAGGGCAATGGTGAGAGCCCCCTGATTTCTCAATCTTTCTAATATTATGCAGACATTTAGTTAATAGGTAGATACAAACGTGACTAAAAGTAATTTAGGTACACTTCCTGTCTTCTATGTTTACGGAGCGCCCAAAGTGCCAGTTGGATATTCAAAATATATAGTGAAAACCTACCTGAGACCGCTTAAATGAGGGTGAGACCCCTTGTCTTTCAATGTCCATAAAATTCAACTTAATCATAGACTCTGTATATGTAAAGGTTGTATTAGAAGGATTTCCCAGAATAATGTCATCTTCGATATCTACGGAGGGCTTAGATTGTCACTTTTCAGCTAAAATTGTCAAAATTTTAGGACAAAGGGCACAGGGCAATGGTGAGAGCCCCCTGATTTCTCAATCTTTCTAATATTATGCAGACATTTAGTTAATAGGTAGATACAAACGTGACTAAAAGTAATTTAGGTACACTTCCTGTCTTCTATGTTTACGGAGCGCCCAAAGTGCCAGTTGGATATTCAAAATATATAGTGAAAACCTACCTGAGACCGCTTAAATGAGGGTGAGACCCCCCTTGTCTTTCAATGTCCATAAAATTCAACTTAATCATAGACTCTGTATATGTAAAGGTTGTATTAGAAGGATTTCCCAGAATAATGTCATCTTCGATATCTACGGAGGGCTTAGATTGTCACTTTTCAGCTAAAATTGTCAAAATTTTAGGACAAAGGGCACAGGGCAATGGTGAGAGCCCCCTGATTTCTCAATCTTTCTAATATTATGCAGACATTTAGTTAATAGGTAGATACAAACGTGACTAAAAGTAATTTAGGTACACTTCCTGTCTTCTATGTTTACGGAGCGCCCAAAGTGCCAGTTGGATATTCAAAATATATAGTGAAAACCTACCTGAGACCGCTTAAATGAGGGTGAGACCCCTTGTCTTTCAATGTCCATAAAATTCAACTTAATCATAGACTCTGTATATGTAAAGGTTGTATTAGAAGGATTTCCCAGAATAATGTCATCTTCGATATCTACGGAGGGCTTAGATTGTCACTTTTCAGCTAAAATTGTCAAAATTTTAGGACAAAGGGCACAGGGCAATGGTGAGAGCCCCTGATTTCTCAATCTTTCTAATATTATGCAGACATTTAGTTAATAGGTAGATACAAACGTGACTAAAAGTAATTTAGGTACACTTCCTGTCTTCTATGTTTACGGAGCGCCCAAAGTGCCAGTTGGATATTCAAAATATATAGTGAAAACCTACCTGAGACCGCTTAAATGAGGGTGAGACCCCTTGTCTTTCAATGTCCATAAAATTCAACTTAATCATAGACTCTGTATATGTAAAGGTTGTATTAGAAGGATTTCCCAGAATAATGTCATCTTCGATATCTACGGAGGGCTTAGATTGTCACTTTTCAGCTAAAATTGTCAAAATTTTAGGACAAAGGGCACAGGGCAATGGTGAGAGCCCCTGATTTCTCAATCTTTCTAATATTATGCAGACATTTAGTTAATAGGTAGATACAAACGTGACTAAAAGTAATTTAGGTACACTTCCTGTCTTCTATGTTTACGGAGCGCCCAAAGTGCCAGTTGGATATTCAAAATATATAGTGAAAACCTACCTGAGACCGCTTAAATGAGGGTGAGACCCCTTGTCTTTCAATGTCCATAAAATTCAACTTAATCATAGACTCTGTATATGTAAAGGTTGTATTAGAAGGATTTCCCAGAATAATGTCATCTTCGATATCTACGGAGGGCTTAGATTGTCACTTTTCAGCTAAAATTGTCAAAATTTTAGGACAAAGGGCACAGGGCAATGGTGAGAGCCCCCTGATTTCTCAATCTTTCTAATATTATGCAGACATTTAGTTAATAGGTAGATACAAACGTGACTAAAAGTAATTTAGGTACACTTCCTGTCTTCTATGTTTACGGAGCGCCCAAAGTGCCAGTTGGATATTCAAAATATATAGTGAAAACCTACCTGAGACCGCTTAAATGAGGGTGAGACCCCCCTTGTCTTTCAATGTCCATAAAATTCAACTTAATCATAGACTCTGTATATGTAAAGGTTGTATTAGAAGGATTTCCCAGAATAATGTCATCTTCGATATCTACGGAGGGCTTAGATTGTCACTTTTCAGCTAAAATTGTCAAAATTTTAGGACAAAGGGCACAGGGCAATGGTGAGAGCCCCCTGATTTCTCAATCTTTCTAATATTATGCAGACATTTAGTTAATAGGTAGATACAAACGTGACTAAAAGTAATTTAGGTACACTTCCTGTCTTCTATGTTTACGGAGCGCCCAAAGTGCCAGTTGGATATTCAAAATATATAGTGAAAACCTACCTGAGACCGCTTAAATGAGGGTGAGACCCCCCTTGTCTTTCAATGTCCATAAAATTCAACTTAATCATAGACTCTGTATATGTAAAGGTTGTATTAGAAGGATTTCCCAGAATAATGTCATCTTCGATATCTACGGAGGGCTTAGATTGTCACTTTTCAGCTAAAAATTGTCAAAATTTTAGGACAAAGGGCACAGGGCAATGGTGAGAGCCCCCTGATTTCTCAATCTTTCTAATATTATGCAGACATTTAGTTAATAGGTAGATACAAACGTGACTAAAAGTAATTTAGGTACACTTCCTGTCTTCTATGTTTACGGAGCGCCCAAAGTGCCAGTTGGATATTCAAAATATATAGTGAAAACCTACCTGAGACCGCTTAAATGAGGGTGAGACCCCTTGTCTTTCAATGTCCATAAAATTCAACTTAATCATAGACTCTGTATATGTAAAGGTTGTATTAGAAGGATTTCCCAGAATAATGTCATCTTCGATATCTACGGAGGGCTTAGATTGTCACTTTTCAGCTAAAATTGTCAAAATTTTAGGACAAAGGGCACAGGGCAATGGTGAGAGCCCCTGATTTCTCAATCTTTCTAATATTATGCAGACATTTAGTTAATAGGTAGATACAAACGTGACTAAAAGTAATTTAGGTACACTTCCTGTCTTCTATGTTTACGGAGCGCCCAAAGTGCCAGTTGGATATTCAAAATATATAGTGAAAACCTACCTGAGACCGCTTAAATGAGGTGAGACCCCCTTGTCTTTCAATGTCCATAAAATTCAACAATCATAGACTCTGTATATGTAAAGGTTGTATTAGAAGGATTTCCCAGAATAATGTCATCTTCGATATCTACGGAGGGCTTAGATTGTCACTTTTCAGCTAAAATTGTCAAAATTTTAGGACAAAGGGCACAGGGCAATGGTGAGAGCCCCCTGATTTCTCAATCTTTCTAATATTATGCAGACATTTAGTTAATAGGTAGATACAAACGTGACTAAAAGTAATTTAGGTACACTTCCTGTCTTCTATGTTTACGGAGCGCCCAAAGTGCCAGTTGGATATTCAAAATATATAGTGAAAACCTACCTGAGACCGCTTAAATGAGGTGAGACCCCTTGTCTTTCAATGTCCATAAAATTCAACTTAATCATAGACTCTGTATATGTAAAGGTTGTATTAGAAGGATTTCCCAGAATAATGTCATCTTCGATATCTACGGAGGGCTTAGATTGTCACTTTTCAGCTAAAAATTGTCAAAATTTTAGGACAAAGGGCACAGGGCAATGGTGAGAGCCCCCTGATTTCTCAATCTTTCTAATATTATGCAGACATTTAGTTAATAGGTAGATACAAACGTGACTAAAAGTAATTTAGGTACACTTCCTGTCTTCTATGTTTACGGAGCGCCCAAAGTGCCAGTTGGATATTCAAAATATATAGTGAAAACCTACCTGAGACCGCTTAAATGAGGTGAGACCCCTTGTCTTTCAATGTCCATAAAATTCAACTTAATCATAGACTCTGTATATGTAAAGGTTGTATTAGAAGGATTTCCCAGAATAATGTCATCTTCGATATCTACGGAGGGCTTAGATTGTCACTTTTCAGCTAAAAATTGTCAAAATTTTAGGACAAGGGCACAGGGCAATGGTGAGAGCCCCTGATTTCTCAATCTTTCTAATATTATGCAGACATTTAGTTAATAGGTAGATACAAACGTGACTAAAAGTAATTTAGGTACACTTCCTGTCTTCTATGTTTACGGAGCGCCCTTAAAGTGCCAGTTGGATATTCAAAATATATAGTGAAAACCTACCTGAGACCGCTTAAATGAGGGTGAGACCCCCTTGTCTTTCAATGTCCATAAAATTCAACTTAATCATAGACTCTGTATATGTAAAGGTTGTATTAGAAGGATTTCCCAGAATAATGTCATCTTCGATATCTACGGAGGGCTTAGATTGTCACTTTTCAGCTAAAAATTGTCAAAATTTTAGGACAAAGGGCACAGGGCAATGGTGAGAGCCCCCTGATCTCTCAATCTTTCTAAGCCCTCCGTAGATATCGAAGATGACATTATTCTGGGAAATCCTTTTGATACAATCTTTATTTATATAGAGTCTATGAATTCGTCGAATTTTATGGACATTGAATGAACAGGGGGGTCTCACCGTCATTTAAGCGGTCTCAGGTAGGTTTTCGCTATATATTTTGAATATCCAACTGGCACTTTGGGCCCTCCGTAAACATAGAAGACAGGAAGTGTACCCAAATTCCTTTTAGTGACGTTTGTATCTACCTATTAACTAACTGTCTGCTTAATATAAGGCAGATTGAGAGATCAGGGGGCTCTCACCATTGCCCTGTGCCCTTTGTCCTGAAATTTTGACAATTTTTAGCTGAAAAGTGACAATCTAAGCCCTCCGTAGATATCGAAGATGACATTATTCTGGGAAATACTTTTGATACAATCTTTATTTATACAGAGTCTATGAATTCGTCGAATTTTATGGACATTGAAAGAACAGGGGGGTCTCACCGTCATTTAAGCGGTCTCAGGTAGGTTTTCGCTATATATTTTGATTATCCAACTGGCACTTTGGGCCCTCCGTAAACATAGAAGACAGGAAGTGTACCCAAATTCCTTTTAGTGACGTTTGTATCTACCTATTAAATTACTGTCTGCTTAATATTAGGCAGATTGAGAGATCAGGGGGCTCTCACCATTGCCCTGTGCCCTTTGTCCTGAAATTTTGACAATTTTAGCTGAAAAGTGACAATCTAAGCCTCCGTAGATATCGAAGATGACATTATTCTGGGAAACTTTCTGATACAATCTTTATTTATACAGAGTCTATGAATTCGTCGAATTTTATGGACATTGAAAGAACAGGGGTCTCACCGTTATTTAAGCGGTCTCAGGTAGGTTTTACTATGTATTTCTTTTGGGGCTTTCCATATATAGATATAGGAAGATGTGGTGTGAGTGCCAATGAGACAACTCTCCATCCAAATAACAATTTATAAAAGTAAACCATTATAGGTCAATGTACGGCCTTCAACACGGAGCCTTGGCTCACACCGAACAACAAGCTATAAAGGGCCCCAAAAGTACTAGTGTAAAACCATTCAAACGGTAAAACCAACGGTCTAGTCTATATAAAAAACGAGAAACGAGAAACACGTATAAATTACATAAACAAACGACAACTACTGTACATCAGATTCCTGACTTAGGACAGGTGCAAACATTTGCATATATATGTTTCTATTTATATTTCTAAATTTTTTCTAGAGTGATCGGTTTTTGTTTTTGTTTTAAGAAATATTAGATATAAAATTACAGTTTTGATGTCGTTTTATTGATAAAAATCTATATTACATAAAGACAAATATGCAAATTACATAAGCATTGATAAGGGTTTATATTTGAGGACAACGAGAGTTTAAGACAACTTGAAGGGGTCATAAAACGATTTCCTACGTATCTTTTCACTCCTTTCAACTATAAAAATCATGCTTTTAATGTTATCAAAATATTATATTTTTTATGATTTTCAACTAAATTTGAATATCGAACCGACTGCTAGCAGCCGGTTGGATATTGAATATCGAATATCGAATAACGAACCGGCTGCTAACTTCACATCCATTGCAATATCTGACACTATTTTTGAGAAATGTGAATTAAAGCTTGCAGCTTGACAGTACTATTTAGGTTAATACTTAATTTAGTAAATTTATATTATTAACTAAATTATTTCAATATAATGTCGAGACTATTTTAATACAGGTATTCAATTCAATACTAACATTTTAGGTAATTTTGTTACTTTATAATTCATTATACATGTTATAATGAAAAAATCCTTATAATTTTTACAAGCGGGCGACCGTGAGGGCATAATTCGGGTGTATTGCTATCGCCTAGATTTCCATAACGTAACTTTGGTTTTGGGTTTTTAACCGATCTATAAACATGATGAATACGTACACAACATCAAGTGCAAACTAACATTCCTTATCGCTTGTTTTAAATTCATTTCAATGAATACTCGTCAAATACTTTTTAAAGACGATAAATTATTTATATTGAAATGTTTTTGTATGTATATACATATAAGTAAAAAATAATTAAAATCTATGCACATGCATGCAGAAGAATATCTCAAGAACGTTTGCAAGCTCAAGGAAGATAATTTTGCATGGATGATTAAACATTTTTTGAGGGCAAATATGAATGCCTACTCAAATCCAATCTATTAGAAAAATCGAATTATTTATACAGAAGAGTGTCCACCATGCACTTGCACTGCACTATTATTGATATAGTTGAATAGAATGATATACAAATGCATAAAAATTATACATACATGTAACTGTAATATGCAAGTATTAATATAATATATAACAATAAACCAGAGTATACTGATTTGAATCATTACAATATAATAGTCATTACGTTGAGGTTGAATTCCCTGTCATTAAATTATCATCCATGCACAAACTTGTCCCAGAAAAAAATTATATCTGTACATTAACCTCACTTTCAGGTATAGAGATTTAATTTTTCTGAGACAAGTGCTTGTCGGACCATCCACAAGAACTTGAGGTCATCCGATGTTTAGTACTGTTTAGATGTTATTTTAAAAAAGCAGTTCCAATTCAGATAAGTTAATATGTGTTATAGTTAACCATGCAATGTCTAATTTTACTTTTTTTTTAATTGTAGAATAAAACTAATCTGCAATGGTAACATCAATTATATGTATACATATTTCAACTGGTGAGTACTTTTTGTTATAAAATTGAGAATGGAAATGGGGAATATGTCAAAGAGACACAAACTGGACCAAAGAGCAGATAACAGCCGACGGCCACTAATGGGTCTTTAACGCAGAGATAAAATGATTACATGTTGACAGTTCTGTTTTGGGGCAACTTAAAATTTAACATAATATTGATTGTGTACTGACAATTGTTTCTATTCAAAATTTACCGTGTTGTTGAAGTAAAAAAATTGTAAACAACTTAATTACACCAACTTTTACCAGCACTGAAATGACTTAAGTAAAATAATTAGTAGCCATTACCATGATCAAACATCATTACCATAATTACACAATGACTTTGATTTTTTTTTAATGGAATTACAATTTATATTTAATCATTTAAAAATATTCTATTTTAAAGGTCCTATAGTATAGAAGAGCATACGCGCAGTTTCGGTGTGGTGTTGCACCGATCCGCCTAGAGACTGGACGATTTGAGAGGCTACCCGTGCAACAACGGACTTGCGAAACCTGTAAAAACATGGTTGAAACTGAGGAACATGTCTTGTTAGAGTGTCCGTTGTACGATGAACTGCGAAATGAACTTTTAAAATTATTTTGTCAGAACACTCAAACTTTTTAAATTTTTCTAATCTGGATAAATTGTCTATTGTTCTAGCCAGTAACTGTGATAGTATTATTATTTATAGTGCAAAAATATGCAAATTTATTTTAGATAGAAGGCGTCGTTTCTTAACTGTAAATATAAAATATTTTAAGGAAATTTTTAATCTAGCTATCAATTTTCAATATATATACATATATATATATATTTTAATCCGTCTCTCATAATTCTTTTTAGAATGACATTAATATTTTATATTATTGTATGTATTCGTGTATTATGTTATGCATTGTAATATTAATGGTGAGACGTAAATAAACTATTTGTATTGTATTGTATAGTATTCAGAGATGATGACTCATTCAACACCATTACCCTCACCGTTTTAAGTGGCATCACTGTTGTTGAGAAAGAACTACCATTGAATGAACTACCTGCACCAGTAACTGAAATTGTCTCTCATTTAAAAGAGGTCATTACAGCTGATGCAACATTCACTTACAAATATGATATTCATGATATTCCCTTTAATAATGACAATTTAAAATATAATGAATATGGTGACAGTGCCTTTTCAAAGATGAATTTAACAATGTGTATAATTTTGATTTTATTGAAAATGGATTGGACTACTTCTTACATTCCATTAATGTTATTTCTGATGTTATACTGAATGAAGATACTATAAAAAGTACTCTCCAACATTTAGGATTAAATACTGATTTATTACATCATCCATCCCTAGGAATTGTTTTTTACTGTAATTTGAGAGATGAAGGAATACTGATTGATATCCACCCAAATGTAAACATGGAAGAAAATTTGAAAACTTTTAAAAATGTTAAAAACAGTCTGATGTGCAGAACATTTAAAGAAATGTTTCATTTAAGTTATGGAGATTCAAATTGTGTGTCGTTTTCTATTGGAGAAGTTGATTTTATTTCCTTTTGCTATATTGAGAAGATTAGACATAAATTATGGGTCGATTAAACTATATATATATGGTAATATCATATACTATTTGCAGTTTAGAGCACATGTATTTACAACATGCCTTTAACCCTTTCCTCCATGGAAGTTTTTTTTTACATACTTGATTTACATAGGATTTTTTCAATAAAAAAAATTATCAAGTTTAAAGTATTAATGCATTGCAAAAACAAATATTTCATCAATAGAATTTAGTTAGATATTCTCATGTATATCCTTTTTATATTAGATACACATTTTTTGAAGTCTGATAAAATTTTTACTTAGGCAAGACTTTTCAACCGAAGCACTACACAGGCGTCAAAAGGCGTCATTATGGAGTAAAGGGGGTGGCGTTAAAAGGCATCATTATGAAGGAAAGGGTTAAAACAGTTTCATCATATTGTAATAACTGGAAGAATTGACACTTATTTTTTTTTACAACCTTAATTTATCAATTCAACTGCAGAATGAAATCAACAACAAAAGAATAATAACTTTATTTGGTGATTTATACCTGCAACAGATAACTTTGTGAACATTAATTTGATCTGCACATATTGAAAAATTTGTTTCTTTTAACTTTTTGCATTTTGTTTAGCAAGTGCCCCCTTTGAATTGTTTACTGAATAGAATTAAAGTGCTGGATAGCACCCGAAGAAAGTTTGCAATAGTAGATGTGTATTATTTCAAATAGGATTTAAAGTCATATGAAACCAGTGACTAGTGAAAAATAATGTTTATCCAATTCTTGAACCAATGCATATATATATCATAAACTAAGTCTTCTGTTCACGATTTTTTTTTTTACGCAAAAATATTGTATAATCGTCATTTTTTCTCTCTGTCTGTTATGAAGTGAAAATATGGCAACTCATTAATTGTCGTGTTTTGAAGCCGTATAGTTTACCTATTGTCACCTTATATAGTTAACAATCAAAAAAGAAGCATGGATATTGAGCACGTGTATAACATGTACAATCAGATAATAGTTTATTTCAGTGACAGATCCATGCGTATTGCGATTACCGAATTTTTACAAGAAGGATCATGCTAAGATCACTTTGAATACGGATAATATGTTTGCGAAATGCTTCCTCGAAGCAAGCAATTAAAAAAATAAACTTCTTTTAAATGTGGATAAATTAAAGAATTTTCTTCAGAAAAAAGTATATGTACATAAGTTTAATAATGACAACTATCCATTTTGTTATAAAAACATATGCATCATTTTTTATTTTTTTTTAATTTGAGGTTTCATATGACTTTAAATGTGTATTACTTCAAATAGGTTGTAGATGTGTAGTATTTCAAATAGGTTGTAGATTGTGTAGTATTTCAAATATGTATTTATTCAGAGTTTTGGTGTTTTTACCTAGAACATTCTCATCAGCAATTAACAAAAATCACTTCTTTTATATGTTTGTGATGTAAAATTTTGATAATTTCTATTGCAACCTTGAATTGTTGATTTAAAATAATCAAGTATACAGAAAGCTCTGTTAATAATAATTTTGTGCCCATCCCATGTAAAGGGCCTGTGGTATTTTTTATTGATTTTCATATTTGTTTTTAGTAAATTGTATAAATACTGATTAAGCAGTTAATTTTCTTCTTTAAATTGTTATATATTGAACAAACTCAGACTACATTTGGTAGTTTGTGTGGTTAACGTTTTTCCAACTTTTATTTTTGTTTACTTAATACAAGAAATAATTGTAACAAGGGGTTGTTATGAAGTCTCCCAAACAAAGCTCCCATTATAATTCCCATGGTCACCTGACATTGGGCAAGTCCAGTTCAAATTGGTTTGGTCTAGTAAAGTAATATGTGTAACGTGTAACGGGCGATCAATGGATCTGTATCTGAATAAATCAGGATTTCAAGTGTTAAACTCAATTTTGTACCACAACTAGTTGTCCTATTCAAAACAATTAACACACCCTTAAATTGATTCACAACGTAAAATATATACACAGCACAATGCACATAAATCAAAATGCAAGGTGAAGTACCTCATTCACAATGCATAAACACAATGTTTCATAACAGACTATATATACACAATGTCACTATGCAATCACTATGCAACATGTATCAGACCGATGTATTACACAATGTCACCAACAGATTACTTTGCAACATGCATCAAGTAAGTATCACACAAAACGTATGAACACAAAGTCACATATATACAACTTCTATTTGCAACGTCCACTAATATGTAGTATCACCTTGTTAGTCTGCAACTAACCACAATAACACAATGACACAATTACACATGCACAAATCCTTCAATGTACAAGGAATATATATATAAAAACACAGCTGAACTCACGCACTAACTATCCCTTTGAGTTCCCGCACAATGAATATTATCCAAACTGGTACAAGCTTTAACACAGTACACTTTCACTAATACACTTCCACAATATTACAACTTGCAACACCAGCAAGTATACACCTTGTATTCTTATTAATACAAATCTATGAAGTATCCAAACTTTCACATAGTACAACTTGCAACACCAGCAAGTATACACCTTGTATTCTCACTAATACAAATAACTTATTATATATATAAGTTCCACTTTATACATTGTATCACAATCACTATTGCAATATTCACATATAAATCCGAACACTATTTATATATATCCTTTGGAATCACTTAATTCACTCTACTTACCAGTTGGAAAATAATCCCTGATGTTATCACTTCAACGGTCCACATAAAACTGACAAAGTTTCTCTGTCTTGAGCTGGTTTATATACTACCATCTGGATCAGTCCATTAAACTCAAAGGGTGAAAATCAAGATTATACCAACTTTAGGGGTGTTTAAGTAACAGATGGTGCTCCAACTATGGAGAAAATTATATACATATAGAAACACAACTAACAGGAAAAGACAACTGGTATTTTACATCAAAATAAATGAACTATGACCGATTTTCGTTACATATGCACAAGTGACGCCTATGGTTAAACCCTGTATATTTCATACAAATCGTCTTGAAATGATGAACAGGAATTAATACGGTTTAGGAGTGGGGATCTAGACCATTTACAAGTTCTTAGAAAAAGGGTGGGGTGGGGTGATTCTTAGGGGGCTCTTTTATTTCATTAGATTTGTTTTATTGTCCCTTACAAGAATATATATATGTTTTGGGTTGTGGATCTTGACCATTTACAAGTTTTCAAAAAGAGGGGTGGGGCTGACCCCCGTGGATTTCTATATTTCATTTGATTTGTTTTATTATCCCATACAATAATGTGTATGGTTTAGGGATAGGGATCTCGACCGTCTACAAGTTTCCAAACAGGAAGGGGTGCGGTGAACCTTAGGGACTCCCCCTTTATTTTATTTGTTTGTTTTATTGTGCAATAGAAGAATAAATTGGTTTCGGGTTGGGGAACTCAACTGTTTACAAGTTCTCAAACAGGAGGGGTGCAGTAGCCCAGAGGGACTCTCGCTATATTTCATTTGTTTGTTTTATTGTCCAATACAAGGATATATTAGTTTCGGGTTGGGGAACTCAACTGTTTACAAGTTCTCAAACAGTAGGGGGTGCAGTAACCCAGAGGGACTCTATATTTCATTTGGTTTGTTTCATTGTCCAATACAAGAATATATATGGTTTAGGAGTGGGATCTCAACCGTTTATAAGTTCTCAAACAGAAGGGGGTGGGGTGTTACCCTATGGACTTCCCCTACATTTCATTTGATTTGTTTTATTATCCCATACAAGAATATGTATGGTTTAGGGGTAAGGATCTCAACCGTTTACAAGTTCTCAAACAATGGGGTGGGGTGACTCCCCCTATATTTCATTTGATTTGTTTTATTGTCCCATACAAGAATATTTATGGTTAAGGGGTGAGGATCTCAACCGTTTACAGGTTTTCAACAGGAGGGGTGGGGTAACCACCAGGGACTCCCCCTACCTTTCCATTTGGTTACAGGCCTCTGTGTTTGTGTGTATATATTTTATTATAAACTTAGCAGTAAATACAGATAAATTGTATGTGACATAATAATGTGTAATACAATAATTTGCAAGGATATCGATTTGTTTCTATCAATTATCAATATTTATCGATATCAGCATTTGTGTATATTTATATGTTAATAAATACAATATGCCTTAGAACTTGTATTTTACAAATCAACTATAGATTATAATGAGGGCATTGCCTGGCATCTTTTCGTCTTTGGAGGTAGAAAATCTAATATGCAGTTTATTCCCGACGAGACTACAATGCCAATGGGCCCTAAGATTGTCAACAGACCCTTCCACAATTACTCGGCCTGTGGTGGTGGTTTGTTACAATATCAACATTTATTTCACTTGTTTCAGGATATTAAATTGGACTAGCTAGAAACATAGATAACTCTCTCTAAATGACCCATCTGAAAAGTTTCCAACTTCACAAAAGCTTTCAAATTTACAATCTGCATGCTTATTCTGTAGGTACTTCCTTGATATTTGAATTGATGTGCGACTTGATTTGCAGAAATTCAATTACAGATTATAGTCTAGTGTCATTTGAAAATATCAGCCTTTTTTCAATTTTAAACAAAAAATATGTAGGGACATAGAATCATAGAATTATTCACTTTTTAAATTATTGGCATGGTAATTATAGCTGGCATCTAAGGTAGCGCCTTCCTCATATTAGTTTAATATTGTATTAGTATTTTCATCATTGAGTTTATGCCATATTTGTTGTTTTTATTTCGTTTTAGGACATCGTAACTTTTAGGACTATCCAAGACACCTATTTATATATCCTAACTTTAGGACCAAATTAAGGACGTATCTTATTTTAGGACACTTTCGTTAACCTGATTTAGGACTAAGACGTGTCCTAAGACCATCCTAAGACATGTCCTAGTCCCAGGACAGCTTCGTTGACACGGCCCCTGTTATATCAAATTGTAAAAAGTAAATTAGCATGGCCCTAAAAGGCTTCCGTAGCTTGGGGACTTGGGAACACTGTTTATCCCTTGTTGAAAGATTAATTCGAATAATAAAGAAGTATATGAAATTTTGATAGGAGGGCACATTTGGCCTGTTGTTCAGATCAGAAGTTCCTGTTTTTGTACTATCAAACTTCCGGGAACCAGGCCACCGTTTCACAAATCCGTAAGTCTACGTGTCATCGTACGTCCATCGTAAATAAATCGTAGGTTTTACAGCCGTTTCACAAAGCCGTCGTAAGTTAAGATGATCGTAAATAATGCGTAAATCCTGGCGTAACTTACTACAGCTATACCCAATCGTATCTGCATCGTAGTTTTTCGGCAAATATGAATCAAACCATTCATATCTAGTAGTAGTAAGATGGCTGCAGCGTTCTTTATTCTCGATTGAGATGCCGCAAATGTTAGAAGGAGAAGAAGAATCTTCAAATTAGAACTACACTTTCTTCGTTTGATCATTTTGTTTTTAAAAATAACATTTACAGCAAATCTTAGGTATTAATCACTTTTAACTCATCTTATTTCCCACCAGCTTCCGTCTAAACAATAATTAATAAATAGACTTTCTATCACGTCCGCGTTCTGATATCTATTTATAATTATATCACTACAGGCACAGTGGTAATCGACAAAACGTTTAAAGAAGGATGTTTTATTCCCATTTAAAGGGCTCACAATGAACATGTATACAATATATATAATTATTTTACTAATTATACACCAACGCAATATACAAAGTTATAATAGTATATATACATTAAAACGACACAGTTTTCACTAGATAATAATTTTTGTTTCATATTTTTTCAAGTGGAAGTAAAATAACTCCGTCTTTGGCACTCATCTACAGTAGAGAAAAATAAATAAAAATACATATTGCATATGCCCCGTGGCCCGTCTGCATGCATGAAGGTAGGTTTGCATATGCTCCAGATCATATGAGTATTTGGTCCGTACGCGTATCTCGTTCGTAGTTTTTCCGCGAATATGAATTAAACCATATACGTGTAAGATGGCTGCAGTGTTCTTTATTCTCGACCAAGATGTCGCAAATGTTAGAAGGGTGGGACATAAAATATTTTATAATATTTTGTGTACAATGTAAATCTGAAATCAGTGTTTCACAAACAAACCAATAATTATTTTTTTTGTAATTTCTGCCAAAAAAGAAATGTATTTTAGAATATCCAGATAAATAAAATCTGATTTGGATTAGTTTCGTGCTCAATGGAAGTTATTACGACTATTTAGATATGTATGTCTTTTAAGTGACTAATTTGGGATCGGATTTAATGAGGATAATTTTTAAGTTTGTATCAAAACAATGCAATGTGGGGATATGCTGCAGATCATTCTGAATTCGTTTAGATGCAACATGTCTTTAAAAATTAATACAGTAGGAAAAATGGTGGGTGGGGCTGGGGGGGGGGAGTGGTCGATAAAGATTGAAAAGTGAAACTTTTTTTTTTTACTTGATATTTTTAATTTAGGTACATCTCCACATGGGAAGATCGAATATTCATATGTATTACCTTCCATGGATAGAAACAAGTGCCTATGTACATCTCTGAGGGGCGGACAGGGTACCTTTCTCCTTTCTGCCGCCCTCTTCTCCTTTCTCTCGCCCTCTTCTCCTTTCTCTCGCCCCTCTTCTCCTTTCTCCCGCCCCTTTCTCTTGTCTCCCAAAGACAAATGCAAAACAATTCAAACGAGAAAACTAACGGCTTAATTTATGTCCAAAAAAGTGAACGACAAATATATATAACACAGCAACAAACGACCACCACTGAATTACAGGCTCCTGACTTGGGACAGGCACATTCATACAGAATGTGACGGGGTTAAACATGTTAGCGGGATCTTAATCCCCTAACCTTGGACAGTGGTGTAACAGTACAACATTAAAACGAATTATAAAAATCAGTTAAAAAAGACTTAACTCGTCAGATGGATACAAATAGAAATACATATAACAAAAACACTGAGTGGACGTGGCCGGGTACTTGTACATCCCAACAACACAAAGACACTTATTACAGATCTGAGAATACTCGCAGTTACTGACAGCTAGTTCAAAGCCACTTTAACAACTAACAAAAAAATCATGTATCAAAGACTAAGTTATCAATTAATACACACCCAACATCCAATGGATTTAGTGTAAAGACGTCATAAACAGCAGAGAAAAATATGACCTTCTGGTATGCCAGTATACAGGTGTCGACACATTGTAGATCCATGCACGGACTAAAAATCCTGGTAATTGTTAGTTTTTAGTGTTTCTCCGTATATAAGAGATCGTTATATATTAATGAAGACACTCGAAGTATTTATGAGGTTGTTTTCGTTACTATGATATTTATTAGCACCATCTTGAAGCTTTTTATTATCAATTTGATAGAATAATTGTTTTCCAGCTCACTTTTATTGATTTTTATATTCATTTTGTCTCCCTTTTCTCCTTTCTCCTGTCCCTTCTCTCCTTTCTTCCTCCACATCTCTCCCTTCTCCCGCCCCTCTCTCCTTTCTCCCACCCCCTCTCTCCCTGTCTCCCTTTATCCTGTCCGCCCCCACATCTCTCATCGGTCCATTTTCCTCTAAGCATATTATCGAGGAAAAGAAAGACAATTAATCTATACCCAATAACCATACTAGTTATAATTTTTTATTAAAAGTACATCAAAAGGAACTAAAACTGTAAGTAGATGTAGGTTATACGCCAATAAGACAGCAACCAAACGACAATAACAAACAAATAAAATTGAGAATGGAAATGGGGAATGTGTCAAAGAGACAACAACCCGACCACAGAACAGACAACAACAGAAGGTCACCAATAGGTCTTCAATGCAGCGAGAAATTCCCACACCCGGAGGCGTCCTTAAGCTGGTCCCTAAACAAATATATATACTAGTTCAATGATAATGGACGTCATACTAAACTCAAATTATACACAAGAAACTAAAAGTAAAAATAATACAAGACTAACAAAGGCCAGAGGCTCCTGACTTGGGACAGGCGCAAAAATGCGGCGGGTTAAACATGTTTATGAGATCTCACCCCCTATACCTCTAGCCAATGTAGAAAAGTAAACGCATAACAATACGCACATTAAAAGTCTGTTAAAGAGAAGTCCGAGTCCGATGTCAGAAGATGTAACAAAAGAAAATAAACAAAATGACAATAATAAATAAATAACAACAGACTACTAGCAGTTAACTGACATGCCAGCTCCAGACCTCAATTAAACTGATTGAAAGATTATGTCTTCATCATATGAATATCAGGCACAATCCCTCCCGTTAGGGTTTAGTATCATACCATCATAAAATATATGAGAAGAGCATAACCCGTTTCATGCCAACAACTGGTTTTAAATAAATGTGTTTAGTTCCGATGCAAAGACCCTATAAGTGAATCAATATTAAAGCCAAAATATGCAATCTTTAATGACCTGACAACAGTATCGTAACTATATCCCTTCTTTATAAGTCTATTTAAAGGTTTTGTTAGCTTCTGAGGTGAATACTGACATTTTTGTGCTTTATAAGGAATATTACCATAAAAGATTGGATGTGAAATACCTGAACGTATAAGAAGTCTGCATGTACATCTAGAAGGCAACATATATATAGTTTTCAACAATAGATAGGTGTCTACACAATATGTCAATTTCTAATTCGTCACTAATTTATATAAACATTTTGAATAAATTTAACAGAAACGATAAAAAAAAAATCTACCATTCAATCGTAATTCTCCAAATAATGTAACAATTTAGGAAGAAGCCTTAATATGAAAAAAAAATGATAATTGAATACTATTTTAACTACATAAAAGCGTATTTCACCCTCTCTTTATCCTACAAGAAACTTTTCTACTATAGGAGCCGTAAATTGCGCATATATTTCCAAAATGCTAACGTAAATTGATGGCGTCATGTGTTATGACGGAGATAAGAATTTTCAAAATAAGAAGTTGCATGCGTTTTCGTTGATACACCATTACCATAGATAGACGACAAAAAGACAAACAGCAAAATACAAAATATAAAAACATTTTCTACAGCTTTTATATTCTTAGTAGGCAATCCTTTTTGTTTGTTGGTTGTAGCATATTAATCTCATGCACCGACTTTTAAGAGACCATCAAAATCTCCTTGTAGATACTCTTATAGTATTATGCATCATATCCCGCTATTAGGCGCTTTAATATCAGATATTTATTTGAAATAGCCCAAGATATAAGAGGTTGTGGATGAGGTATACAGAATAAAAAATAATGCCCCTCCCCAAAAATAGAGAATATAAAGAAAAATGGACAAAAAATAGATAAAATTGAGAATGGAAATGGGGAATGTGTCAAAGAGACAACAACCCGACCAAAGAGCAGACAACAGCCGAAGTCCACCAATGGGTCTTCAATGCAGCGAGAAAATCCCGCACCGGAGGCGTAAGTCAGCTCACCCCTAAACAAAAATGTACAGAATAAAGGAGTGCTAAAATGTAAAAAAAAAAAAAAAAAAAGGGAAATGAAAAAAAAGAGTGATTACAGAATTAAATGATTAACAAAATAATTAAGCTCTGTGTTTTCTGCTTACCAAATTTATTATTGATATAAGTATATCATTTGGAATGAAATGTTAAACTGGTCCTTATCAGAACTGGTTCATTGATGTTAGCCATCCAAAATCACGATCTTGCACGAGTTGACAAGTCTTACCATTTCGTCCACTATTGCAAACAACGTTAACCTTACATTCTTCTCCTACATTGTGTCAGAAATTATTACAACAATGATAAAACAGTTCGTGATAGAGTTCAGACCAAAATAACCTTTGACAACAAAAAGCTCTGCAATAGCAGAAAAACCATAAAAGAACTACAATTAGTATAAATTTCATACCATCAAAGAGCTATTCTCAATTTATCACTTACGCTTAGAGCCGAATATTTGGAACCAAGGATGCAAAAGGAACGAGCTATCTGACCATAAATGACCTAATAAATAGCAAAATCAGTCGAAGGTCAACTTTGCCTGATGGAGTTGGAACCTTAGTTTCTTTATAAAGTAGAAAGGTCGTGATAATCGTAGTGAGGTCGCAGAATAAGCGTGGTGAGAACGTGGTATTAAAGATCGCGGTATGAACGTAGTATAATCGTGGTAAGAACGTGCTATAATCGCAGTAGAAGAGTGGTAAGATCGTGTTGCAATCGGATAACTCGTGGTATGGTCGTAGTGAGAACGTGAAGAGCGTAGAAAGATCTTGATAAGCGTAGTGAGGTCGCAGAATAAGCGCGGTGAGAACGTGGTATAATCATAGTGGGATCGTTGTAGAAGCGTAATGAGGACGTAGAAGCAACGTGATTGAAACTAAAATTTACATTTTCATGCCGCTCATACTGCGAGCACACCACGATCTGAATTCATTTTAGATCGCAGTGAGCGTGGTGCGATCGTGGTATAGTGGGACTGGGGCGCAATGCGCAATGCCCCAGTCCCACCAGACCACGATCGCACCACGCTCACCGCGATCTAAAATGAATTCAGATCGTGGTGGGGTCGCGGTATGAGCGGCATGAAAATGTAAATTATCGTTGCTTTCATGATGCTTCTACGTCCTCTTTACGCTTCTACAACGATCCCGCTACGATAATACCACGTTCTCACCGCGCTTATTCTGCGACCTCACTACACTTATCAAGATCTTTCTACGCTCTTCACGTTCTCACTACGACCATACCACGAGTTATCCGATTGCAACACGATGTTACCACGCTTCTACTGCGATTATAGCACGTTCTTACCACGATTATACTACGTTCATACCGCGATCTTTAATACTACGTTCTCAGCAATAACGTCAACATCGTGTTCCATATCAATACAGTTCCATTCCTTCTATTTCTGATTAATACGTAGATTTCTCGGAAACAATACAGTCATGCCACCAAAATCTACTAGAACACGTGGGCGTGGTGGTAAGGGTTGACGTAGGCAGAGGGAGCAAAGTAGCGAATCCTGATCAAGCAGAGATGTCGGACTGACCAATCCAACCTAAATTACAACCTATTGCTGGTCCATAAAGCTCAAATGACGATATTTTTGTGAACGATAGCAGAGATGACACAGGTGTGTCAATAGATATAGGAAGATGTGGTATGAGTGTCAATGAGACAACTCTCCATCCAAGTAACAATTTATAAAAGTAAACCATTATAGGCCAAGGTACGGCCTTCAACACGGAGCCTTGGCTCACACCGAACAGCAAGCTATAAAGGGCCCGAAAAATTACTAGTGTAAAACCATTTAAACAGGAAAACCAACGGTCTAATCTATATAAAAACGAGAAGCATGGTTGAGCCGTTAGAGCAAATGGATAAAAACCTACAGACAAACAAAATCTAGGGAGCTTTTTTATATATTTTATGTGAAAATGACAATGAGAATGCTGGTCGTAGTATGAACGTAGTCAGGTCGTAAGAAGAACGTGATGAGGACGGCAAGGGCGTGCTAGAATCGTACTATGGTCGTGGACAGCGTGGTATAGTCGTAGTGGAAGCGTAGTTGGGTCGCGGTGAGAACGTGATGGTCGTAGTGAGGTCGTAATAACGTCGCTGTGAGATCGTAGCGCAGTCTCTCCGAATCGCTTTCGCTACGCTCTCGCTACGATGGTACAGCGACCTTTGCGATCTTACTACGATCTTAGTGCGCTCTCACTACGCTTCTACTACGACCTGATTTCGCCACGACCACACCACGATTGTTTTGAACATGTTCAAAGTTGGCCACGCTCATCACGATCTTGAAGACCTCACCACGACCATGATACGACCTTACTGCGATCTACACGATCGTACTACGATCATCAAAATTTACATTTTTTTTCACAGATCGTAGTGCGATCGTGGCCTAGTGGGACTGCGGTATTATAAGCAACTACAAGTCATCGTACGTACGATCTTCAAAAACCCATACCGTAAGGTAAATAAAAAAAGCCATCCCTCTCCATCCCCTTCCACTCCACCCGGACATGACAAAATGTAAAATAATTAAAGCGAGAAAATCAAGGATTTGCTTTGTCTCTATTTTTTTAAATGCGACAAGTAAGCTTTGCGTGTTGTCATACAATTAAGGTCATATCTCCTCTGTTTGTCCAAGGAATTGTATATTTAAATCTACAATTCCTTGGTTTGTCTCGGATTAAATTGCGCCCATCTTGTTCCCCGAGTGTGTCAACACTTACAATTTCATACCCAGGTAGTTTCAGTATAATTAATGTATGAGAAATTAGTTTAACTCACATTATATCGTATGGTACACTAAAATAATTATGATTCGCGCCTGATATTTTGGATACAACTTACATGGAAACTATAATCGTCAATTAATTATATCTTACCTTGAAAATAGCGCAAAATAAGTTTGTATTTTTTATTTTTTTTTTTTTTGCGCAAAGGAAATATTATGCGCCCGTGTATTTAATAAGATGGTGTAAACAGATATTTGAAATGGAACTTTTTATTTTAGTTTTAAAAAAAAATCCTTTTATTTATGTAATTTCGTTCCGTTTTCGTCAATTTCATTTCGTTTCGTTCCGCTCCGTTATATTTTGTTTTGTATTGTCTCGTTTTATTTCGTATTGTATTTATATTTCGTTACAGCACTATACATTTGTACCAGTATCTTTTTTATTTTTATTTTATAAACATTGTTCGTACATGACCCATTACGAAGGTCATGATACATGTAGGTTATATCACAGAAAGTATGGTAATGATGTTTTTAAATTGGACTTAAGAAATTTTTAATATTTGCCGTAGAAAATTTCCCAATATTCTTTTTTATCTGTCGTAAGCGCATTTTATTGTGACGGTTTTGTTAATTTTAACGAAACAGATAGAAGTTATGGTATACACTACTCCTACATTATTTCTTTAACTTGAATCTATAGTGTGGATCTAGAAGGGACCAGAGGTCCCCACCACTTTGTGGAGAAACTTAAATGATTAAACTTAAAAACTGTTTAGACTTTCTGTGTGAAAAGCTACCCCCTCCCATTTTTTTCAAAATCCTGTATTCGCAACTGAATCTGTGTTGTAGGCTAATTTGGAAGTTTTGTTTATTTGTGCACACGAAAAAACAGAGTTTGATATAATTTATAAAATATTGAAATATGTATTTGTTTCACCCGAAATATAAATTTTCGAATTGCTCACGTTTCAAATTATAGTTTCTACTTTCGATTTTGATTAATAAAGTAATTAATAAATAAATAACTTTAAATAATATGTGTAATATTAATTTACTTATTTATTCGAAATAATACAAAATAACAAAATGTATGACCTATGTCTCAAGCTATATTTCATAAAATTTATTATATAATAGCAATATTTTGCTCGTTCACTTTTTACCACCTGTAGACGTTAATGATTTTTCAGAAATTACGTAACCTACTGAAAGTACACATAATTATATGTAGTATTACTACGTGGAAGTCAATAAATGGTTCAACACTGGTGAGTATCTATCGTAAGGTCATATAGACTTGTATACAAAACATGAATTAGTAGGTTTCATTTTTTAATGTGATTCTGACATTATTCCATTTATTATTATTTATGTATTTTGTTATTTAGTCAACTGTTTTGATTTAATGAAGACTAAATATTCATGACTGCCGTAGCATACGTGTAGCTATTTTATTTAACGATTTAATTACAACTGTCGCTTGGAATATATAATTTCAAAGTTATTTCTTAACCTTGTGTACAGGATGACTAGAACTTTTCTATTTTTAATTGCTGTCTTGCTACAATTCTGCAACTGTGAGTCATCTTGAATACACAAGTAATAATTCTAAAAATAACTATAGTGTAGTGTCTACAACTGTGAAAAACGCTTCGTTGTCCTTTCTTTTATCTCGATATATATATAAATCTCACACATAATCTTCATATCCAAATTGATGACAATCGGGACGGACCATATTTTACTTTCATACCGTTAAAATCTATTGATTTTACTTGACGACAATGATATAGGTCATGTAAATATCCACATAGTTTTAAGTGATCTCTCAAATTTCAATGAACTTCAACAATATACAAAGACTTTTACGACAGGAATGCAAGCAGCATCAATTGATCAAAATATTTCAGTCAATGTTTATGAGGGTCTGGATGGGTGGTCCTTCATTTCTGTGTTCTTTAATTTTTTAGGCCATTATTCTCTATTCTGTAAATCCCCATCCACACCCTCGCTTATGGTATTTTGTTACGAATTTTGTATATCTCCAGAAGACGGCAGACTTATTGTTCGGGTATTTTTTTCACCTGCATCTTAATCATTTCAACCATATTCGAATCCTGCCTTTTAACCCTCGAAGCGTCGGAAGATCACAAGACCCGAAGAGACATAGATGTAAGTGCTCAACAGCTGTTTTAACGTTGTAAACAAGAAAATATTTGGTTGCTCAAAACGGCGGATCGCATACCACTGCAGATAACCAATCACATTAAACTTTGTCCTCAAGGTCAAAGGTCAATTTTTGACTTTAACGGGCACTCCCACCTATTCCCATCCAAACCATATATATTCTTGTCTTCCAAGTAACTACAAAATTTATAAAATAATATTGAATTTCTCATTAACTGTATACAGATCCCCACCCTACACTTTATACATAAAAACAGTGGCGGATCCAAAGGGGGTCTGGGGTTGGAACCCCCTTTTTGACAATCAATGCATTTGAATGGGGACATATAGTTGGAACTACCCCCTTTATCCTGGGTTAGGAACCCCATTTTATAAATGGCTGGATCCGCCCCTTAAAATTATACTTATGTACTATGTATGGTAAGCTATTTCTATTGTGTTCCATTCATATTGTCTCCTGAGTTCATTGAATTCCCCAATCCGCTATATCATAAACTTTTAAGTATCTGGAAAGCTTTTTTATATCCCCATTCCTAAACCGAAGATTTTTATTGTCCTGAGAAGATTTTTCTAGACCGCGCCAGTTTATTCCTGGAAATCGTACAACACACCTACCATGATTAATCATTAAATATCTTTAAAACTTTTTAGATCCCCACCCCAAACCAAATAATTGTGTGTGTATAGTTAAAGATACGACTAAAATGTTTATGCTTTTAAAAATATGTACTTACTTATATTAGATGTTCCTGATCTATTCCAACGTTCAGCCGCCGATATTAGAGCCTTGGAATACATGCTTTCGGACTTGCTTAAGTTACCCTTCTGCAATAAAGCATTTTAATAGACTGAATCGTGAATTCACAAGCTTACAACGCAAAAATATTAACAATACCAAAAAATAGTTGATCAACTAGTTGTGCTGAATCCAAAGTCGTATAGATGGTTTATACACCTGGTCGAAAATGGATCAATACGTCATCCTTACCTTCAAATTAAACCTGATGGTAACATTGTTTCAATTTTCGATTCAAATTCGAACTGAAGAGAAAAAAAAAATGTTTGTCATCATTTCTTATCAGCTGATTACATATTTGTTTATTAAACTTTTACACTATGTTAAATGTTCTCTTTCCCCACCATTTCTAATCATCTTTACTATATATACATAACCGTCTAGTGCAATAAATACACATATGCATCACAATCAGGTAGTTATTCATATTTATACAATATAGTATCACACAAAGACATTTTTGATTGTTCAGTTAACGAACTTCGATTGCAAATAATAATGTAAAAAATAAATGATTTCAAAAGTGTACAATTATTCATTTCAGGAGAATATACAAGTGATTGCAATTCTCTAATAGCAATAAAAAGGAAAATGGAGACTGACGTAGAAAAAAACATCAACCATTCCAATAACGACATGGCGTCAAATCGTACAGGCGCGCAAGAAATTCAAACACCACTCAGTGAGGAAACAGATAATACTCTACATTTAAGTTTAAGACATCAAAATCAACTCACAACCGCTTTTGGTGACCCCATAACTCAAGTAAGAGTTCCCTAGACTCTAGAACACCTAGCCAGAACCCAGCATATAATATGACTGACAGTTCTAACCGACAGCAATATGAACAACAAGGAGCAATGCCTAAAAAACAGAACAGAGATCCTATCGACACCATGCATGGACCTAAAGATTTTCCAGTACCATTTAATTTACCAGGAGGTATGAAATTAAATAAGTATTTACTTTTGGATAGCACTACACTAAACATGTTAAACTTATTCGTAATTTTAATGCATGTTTATATCTTTATTTCTATATTTAAATGTTGGTAATGTTTATTTTCACCTTTACAATACTTTGCATATACTCTTTTCCAATCCCTGTTAAAATGTTGTTGAATTCGTGTTTTTTTTTTTTTTTATTTCAAAACAAATTATTTATCATAGTGTATTCAAATGAAACTTCGGAGACTTTTTCTGTACTCCTCGGCAATTCTGTACGTCTGAGTTCATAACCACTAAAAACTCAAGTGATAGGCGTTGCCTGAAGGCATTGTTTCGCTGAACTAGTATACGTTATTGTTTAGGGGCCAGCTGCAGCCCGACTCCAGGTGCGGGATATTCTCTCTTCGTTGAAGACCCATTGGTGGCTTTGGGCTGTATTCTGCTCTTTGGTCCGGTTGTCGTCTCTTTGGCACATTCCCAGTTTCCATTCTCAATTTTTATCCCGGACGGGGGAAATTGAAACTTCTCAGGTGCTTAGTACTCTGCAATTTGGTACTCTTTCAAATTTCAGATTACCATTACTGGATCATGTCCTTTGAGATGTTAGGACAGTAAAAGTACCTCAAATATATTATAGATGCGGGTTATTCAGTCTGCACCTCGTTTTATACGACCGCAAAATTTTTGCGGTCGTACATTGGTATGACGTTGGCGTCGTCGTCGTCGTCGTCGTTGTCGTTGTCGTCATCGTTGTCGTTGTCGTCATCGTCGTCGTCGTCGTCGTCCGAAGACACATTGGTTTTCGCACTATAACTTGAGTTTAAGTGAATGGATCTCTATGAAATTTTACCATAAGGTTCAATACCACAAAAGGAAGGTTGGGATTGATTTTGGGGTTATGGTACCAACAGTTAAGGAATAAGGGGCCAAAAGGGGCCAAAATAAGCATTTTGTAACTTCCAGACAATAACTTGTGTGTAAGTGTATGGATCTCTCTGACATTGTACCACAAGGTTCCATATCACAAAGGAAGGCTGGGATTGATTTTGGGGTAATTGCCTCAAAATTTTAGGAATTAGGTGCCAAAAAGGGCAAAAATAAGCATTTTCTAGTTTCAGGACAATAACTTGTGTGTAAGTGTATGGATCTTTCTGAAATTGTACTACAAGGTTCCAGACCACAAAGGAAAAGCTGGAATTGAGTTTGGGGTAATTGCCCGAAACGCTTAGGAATTAGGGGCCAAAAGGGCCGAAAATAAGCATTTTCTAGTTTCAGACAATAACTTGTGTTCAAGTGTATGGATCTCTCTGAAATTGTACTGCAAGGTACCATACCTCAAAGGAAAGGCTGGGATTGAGTTTGGGGTGATGAATCATAAGGGGTTAAAAAATTGGGGGATTTTTTTTTTCCTTTTTTTCTTTAAAATTTTCCATTTTAAGTTGGTTATTTCTGTTATATTTAAAAGCAAATAATAATGATATGGCAGGAGATACACACCAAACAGGATGTGTAAATTATTATATAATAAGTATTGTGCAATAGCAAGAAATTTTCAATTGCACAGTATTGCGCAATAGCAAGAAATCTTCAATTGCACAGTATTGCGCAATAGCAAGAAATATCCAATAGCACAATATTGCGC
This sequence comes from Mytilus coruscus, assembly GCA_017311375.1. NCBI lineage: Eukaryota > Metazoa > Mollusca > Bivalvia > Mytilida > Mytilidae > Mytilus > Mytilus coruscus. The sequence continues at coordinate 81,988,868 of CM029603.1, read as the reverse complement.
AATAGCAAGAAATTGTCAATTGTACAGTATTGCGCAATAGCAAGAAATATTCAATTGCACAGTATTGCGCAATTGCAAGAAATATTCAATTGCACAGTATTGTGCAAAAGAAGATACTTTGTATAAATTGCTTATTTCTTGACCAATTTCAATGGGGTTTTATTCTTGAATTCTTGGGGTTCTTTAATATGCTGAATCTAACCGTGTATTATGTTTTTGGATTTTGGGCCCCGTTTTTAAATTGGTCCACATTGAGGTCCAAAGGGTCCAAAATTAAACTTTGTTTGATTTCATCAAAAATTGAATTATTGGGGTTCTTTGATATGCCGAATCTAACCGTGTATTTAGATTCTTAATTTTTGGTCCCGTTTTCAAATTGGTCTACATTAAGGTCCAAAGGGTCCAAAATTAAACTTAGTTTGATTTTAACAAAAATTGAATTCTTAGGGTTCTTTGATATGCTGAATCTAAACATGTATTTAGATTTTTGATTATGGGCCCAGTTTTCAAGTTGGTCCAAATCAGGGTCCAAAATTAAACTTTGTTTGATTTCAACAAAAATTGAATATATGGGGTTCTTTGATATGCTGAATCTAACCATGTATTTAGATTTTTGATTGTTAGGCCCCGTTATCAACTTTGTCTACATTGAGGTCAAAAGGTCCAAAATTAAACTTTGTTTGCTTTCATCAAAATTGAACTCTTGGGGTTCTTTGATATGCTGCATCTAACCATGTATTTAGATTTTGGATATTGGACCATAATAGGTGAATGTCCAATTTAAAATTTTTAAGTTCTTAGACCACATTCATTCTGTGTCAGAAACCTATGCTGTGTCAAATATTTAATCACAATCCAAATTCAGAGCTGTATCAAGCTTGAATGTTGTGTCCATACTTGCCCCAACTGTTCAGGGTTCGACCTCTGCGGTCGTATCAAGCTGCGCCCTGCGGAGCATTTTATTGATGTTATTTCTTCATAGACAGAAAAAAAAATATTACAGTCATTCCTTATAATTTAATTCTAAATTCCATTTTAAGAAGTAAATCATGAAAAAACGTTGATAACGTCACGGTCACACGACAAAATTATGTCTGATAGACAAAAAACTTCAAGCCAATCAGAAGACCTGTTACATCCAAAATCAAGTTATTGGAAAGTACAATTCATTGCTGCCGCCATAAACAACAACTTTCGAAGAAAAAACGAGAAAAAAAACAAGATGTTGTACAGAAATGGTGTTGATATTTCATATGTATTTGATAAATATATTGGCCCCGAAAAAAAGATTGCTAGAAAGAGCTTGCATTTAGTTTCATTGACTGTCAGCTTTTAATGCTGATGAAAAACGTGCAAAAAAGACTTAAGCTGTTAAAAGAAGATTTTTTATCGCTTTGAGTGTTTGCCACATTTGTTGCTTTGAGAGAGAATTTATATGAAACGGTGACAGGTGACCTAATTGGTTGCTTATTATGACTACCATCTATAATCTGGTTTTAATATTTCCTAATGATATTTACAGGTTTAAGAATCAGTAAATCTGTGAATCCTTCAACAGAAAAAAAGAACTAGACAAAAATAGAAAAGCAAAGCAAAGGTAAGATCAAAAGCCAAGGAATGTTGTGACTATTTATTCATCTGTTATTTTTGAATGACACGCACAAACAATATTTTCTCGTATGATTTGTCGATAATGATTGACAATTTAGTCCTGAAATTGTTGGTCGTTTTGCAGTTCATCTCCCAAAAAGAAGAGAAAACTTTGGGGATAATATCGAACGTTTCATAAACTAACTGCAGTTTGGCCAGAAGTGACCTAATTTTATTGTCCTATAACAATACTCATGTACAAGTGTTTTATACAAACTACAAACAAAACACTTCCAAAAACACTTATACACAAAATCTATTCTTGCACTGGACGTATGGTTAATTTACATACGTTCTGAAGAGCATTCTTCGTTTCCTTACATATTTCGTAAGAGAATCTGATTTCCCATGCATTTTCAATGTAGAATATCATTTTCGCTTGTGGCCATTTTGGAGTACAGATCGGCACTAAAAACAAATACTTGCTAAGGGCAATCAGAGGAGCATATCTGTTAAAGTTTGTTTCAATTAGTTTAATGGTTCATCGGAAAAATTCAAAGTCCACTCAAGCACTGTTTACAATAAGACAACATAGCCATGTTTTTACATAAATCCACACCAAAGCAACAACACTTGGCAAAGACCTTGTTTACATAAACTCATCATAAATACCCGGATAAATATTTTGTACACCAGACGCGCATTTTGTCTACAAAATACTCATCAGTGACGCTAGAATAGAAAAAAAGACCTAATAGGGTACGTAGTTGAAGAGCATTGAAGACCCAAAATTCCGAAATGTTTTGGCAGATACAACTAAGGCTATCTATTCCTGGGGTAGAACATTTATAGTATATCGAAATATTTTTGCTAAGCGTGGTTTTTATTCTGGTTGGTGGTTTTGGGAAGGTGTCCAAATATATATAACTGGACGTACGACGGATGCCAAATGATAGGTATAGCTCTCTAGGGCTAACAAAAACCGCCGTAACAATTAAAATTGCTTTTCCTTTCGGAATCCCTATATTCTTTCCATATTGTTCTATTGTTTGATAAGTTAAAAAAAACCTTCCATCTTGGATGGGAACCTCTCCCTCAGAAGTCCATCATGACAAGTGTAATTGAAATTCCCTATCTTTAAGTTTTCTCGAAACCCCTATACTATTGGATACATGAAAGTCTCCTCGTCAGAAGGGAACAACTCCTCTCCGCTATTATGGGAAGCTCTTGACACATGTTTCATTGTTTTTGGTAATATATCTTTGAATTAAGATAGTTTCTTGTCCGAGGACACAACATAATTAGTAAAGACGTTATGAGTTATAAATGGTTATTGTTATTCAATCCAACTGACTGTCGGATTGTCGGGTTAATTTATGTCACATTTTAAAAAAAAACAGTTGCATATTCATTTCGTTCAAAAATTCATGAACGGGCTTTTGGAAGTACAAATGTTTGTCAATTCATCAAGTCGCATAATTCTATGTTCAATAAACTTTTGCGAATACAATGTAGCAATGTGTAGTATGTGAATGAATTCAGTGTATTTGTTTAGATATTTTTAATTGTAGGGATTCATCAGGAAATACATATGTGACAAGCCATCAGGTTTCAAAACAAGGTAATTATTTCATGTACAAGATACTTAAAAGTTCTTTTAAACTGAGTTTTACTGTGTGTATTGCTGTGTGTTTCTTTATTCTACATTGGCTAGAGGTATAGGGGAGGTTGAGATCTCACAAAACATGTTTATCCCCGCCGCATTTTTGCGCCTGTCCCAAGTCAGGAGCCTCTGGCCTTTGTTAGTCTTGTATGTTTTTTAATTTTAGTTCATTTATATGTTTTGGAGTTTAGTATGACGTCCATTTTCACTGAACTAGTACACATTTTTATTTAGGGGCCAGCTGAGGACCACCTCCGGGTGCGGGATTTTCTCGCTGCGTTGAAGACCCATTGTAGGCTTTCGGCTGTCATCTGCTCTTTGGCCGGTTGTTGTCTCATTGACATATTCCTCATTTCCATTCTCAATTTTGTTAATATTTCTTACAATAAAAAGGGAAATTATAAATATAAACACAAGTTGTTAGACATTTCAACATATATTTTCAAAAATACAATGCAAGAAGATGAGGTATGATTGTCAATTAGACAACTATCCACAAGAGACCAAAGGAACAGGATGTAAGCAAGTATATGTCACTGTACGGTTTTAAACAATGCGCAAAAAAAAACTGCTATAAAAGGCCTCGGCATGATGAAACGTGATACAATTCAAACTAGAAACTAACTGCCTGATTTATGATGAAACAGTAAAAGAAAACAAATATGACTGACAGCAACTAATGATAACCACTGAATTCATGCACATCTTTTTTTCAAATTGATCATCTTAGTTCAATATTGAAAATAGAGCTACTGATATGTTAGTAACACAATTTTTTCAAAAACAACTTAGATGCTACCTAGTAAAAAGTATTTTTCAAGAAACATTCAAATTACATTATTATTGGTATAAATGCATACTTATACGTTTAAGGTTTAAAACCATTAGCAAAGTTTTTTTTTATTTTGTATTATTTATATATGATAGATGGAAAGCTTTTTAAAAAGCAAAACATCGTTTCGACCGAACAGAACTATAAATTGTGTTTTGACAAAAGTGTATACTTATTTTGTCTGTTTGTTGTTTGTTTCTTAATTTTTACACTTACTTAATTGTATGTAAGATATAAAATTAGCTGATTCAGATTTTGTTCTTATTTTCAGAAAAGATTATCAATATCAATGATGAACTTCTGGTAAATCTCAAAGACAAACAGATTGACAAAACAGTTTTGAAATTAGTTTGTGCTTGTCTTAACATAAAGGACAATCAAAGAAGAACATTGATACTACGAAATAAACATTGCAAAACAGCCGAATCGAAGGATCTTGATGATTGGTATGACAGAGTTGAGAAGAAAATGAAAGAAGTCTTTTTCAACCACATAGCTGATTATGTTGAACTGAAAGGGGATTGTAACTCAGAGGTTTTGGAGCTCTCCGTTAAACCTGCACCCATTTTTTGTACACTTGATATGTATTTATATTTTCCATCAGTGTCATCTGCTGATCAAGCAAACTATAACAAAGCAGTGGAAATTTTAAGGCAAGATGGAGCACCTGGACCATTACCAATTATACAAAATTGGACATATAAACTAAATCATGAAGTTAAAGGTTTAAGAAATGAAAATATAGACACTCAATTTAAGCAAATAACCGGAGATGATGTTCCATATAGGTTAGCAAAGATGTGTTCTCATTACATTTCTGCATTTGGAAATTACAAAGGTGGTGTTGTTTATTATGGTATTGAAGACAAAAAAGGAAAAGTTTTGGGCATTGACTTATCAAACTGTACAAAGACAGCTATTGGTAATTTATTCTTATTCACCCTCACAGATATATAAAATGCGTTTATAATTTATGGTTTTGATAAGCAAGGCAAATTATATTGACGTTCAGCAGCAAAGTAAATGCATATTCGGAACAAGAACATGTTAATGTTATATGAATGTTAACCCTGTTTGTACTAGACCGACACGTTGGTTCAGATTTATAATGTGCTAGTTCACAAGGTAACAGTCCGCATGAAGACATGTCACCCTACCTGGACACATTATTCTGACTAGTCTTTGCTGTTGCTCCTTAATGCCGCGTGCTTAGCGGACAAGTAGCAAATACTAATTACAAAGTCGTTGGTTTGACTTGGGCCGGGTCCGAACCCATGACCTCCCGCAGTCGAGGGGAACATGCTACCACGAGACCGCCAAGACGGTAAATTATATTAACAGGTGGTCTATAGTAAAAGAAAAATTAAATTAAATGTTCTTTATGAATAACTTTAGGTTAAGCATATTTTTGTATTGACATTTATGTTTTGCCATTTTCAGAAACTGCACTTGAAATAAAAATTGGAGGAATGATTTGCGGGAAATCTATCACAAAGCTAACAAGAAAAACACATTGGGATATTCAATATTTTGATATTGAGGTATGACCTTTTGAGCTTACGTTTTTTATAATTGTCTTTTCTTATAATTAACTATTTTATGCACAACCTAAACGAAGGTCATTCAGGTTAAGAACTAATAATTGTTATAATTTATCTAAGCATATATTTATAGATTATCGTTGATCATCTCAACGAGATTGATTTTCTCGCTTGAGCCGGGACGGCGAAAGCGAGAAAAGCAATCAAGTTGAGATGACCAATGATAATCTGTTTATCGCTATTTTACCTATGACGACGTTGTCAATTTCGTGTCAATTTCATTAGCAACGCCACGTGCCTCCTTAGTTTCTAGCGATAATTTTCCATCTCAAGCGAGTAGTATGATATGAAAAATTATCATAAAAAAAGATCAAAGGAAAAATGCACAAAATAGCGATAAATACATTTATTTTAGAAACATATATTATATAAGTGCTCTTGCATATAAGATTGTTTTGTTTTGTAGATTCTCACATAATAGACTTATTTAAGCTTTTACTTTTACAGGAGGATGGAGAAGGGAACACTATTATGGTAAGAAATTTCGATTCGAGCATTATTTTAATTCAAGAACATGTTTTTGAAGTCAAACATATATGTATTGACATCGAAAGACTAGATAAAAAATCACATCAAACATATCAGGAGTATTACTTAATACGCAAGACTCACACTTAATCTTCATTAAAATCAACGGTTGACAGGCAAAATAAAATACAAAGTTGTGGAACATTGAAAACTAAAATTCCAAAACCTTGTGCCTAATACGGCTAGTGCAACCTATACATTGGGGAAGAAAAACCTCAAAATTTCATTAACAGTTAATTCACAGAAAATAAACATATTTACGTTATGTTATGTAACATTAAAAGTGCTGACTGCTGGGCTGGCGATTCCTCTCAGGAACTGAACGTCAACCAGCACTGGCATCGACCCAGTATTTTAAAAAACTTATAACTTTATACCGTGCTTATATTTTGCAAGCGAATCTAAAAAGTTCTGGAAAGCCAATTCAAATACGACTACAAAGAGCATTGAAAATAATAAAATCATAAAAATTGTTCCAAATACTTCTAATGCTACCATTGCCTTAGTGTATTGGGACAGTTTTGCATGTCATGTAAATTTATTATTACTATTAACAAACAAATGTGTATAATGTTTAGTTAATTTCAAACGTGTAATATTTGTGACTTATTTTGTATACTTATTGCCTGTATCTGCATTTCAGCAAAACAGGAAGGTTATAGCAGTCAAAGTGTGTAGAATACCTGGTGGGGTATTCACTGCAGTCCCTGAATCTTATAATGTTGATGACAATGGAAATGTAAAGCAGTTTGATGATTTTGGAGAATGGAGATCTCAAATGTTATCATCATATCAAGGTATAAAATCAATTACTGAATGCCATTTTTTAGCTCATCTGGCCTGAAAGGACAAGTGAGCTTTTCTCATCATTTGGCGTCCGTCGTCCGTTGTCCGTCGTCCGTCGTCGTCGTCCGTTAACTTTTACAAAAATCTTCTCCTCTGAAACTACTCGGTCAAATTTAACCAAACTTGGCCACAATCATAATTGGGGTATCTAGTTTATCTGCCCTGAAATTTTCAGACAAATCAGACAATCTGTTGTTGGGTTACTGCCCCTGAATTGGTAATTTTATGGAAATTTTACAGTTTTTGGTTATTATCTTGAATATTATTATAGATAGAGATAAACTTTAAACAGCAATAATGTTCAGCAAAGTAATATCTACAAATAACTCAACAAGACCAAAATGGTCGATTGACCCCTTAAGGAGTTATTGCCCTTTATAGGCAATTTTTAGCAATTTTTTATAAATTTTTGTAATCTTTTACAAAAATCTTCTTCTCTAAAACTACTAAGACAAATTTAACCAAACTTGGCCACAATCATCATTAGGGTATCTAGTTTTAAAAATGTTATCGACGACCCCGCCTACCAGCCAACATGGCGATATGGCTAAAATAGAACATTGGGGTAAAATGCAGATTTTGGCTTATATCTCTGAAACTAAAGCATTTAGAGCAGATCTGACAGTGGTAAATAATGTTCATCAGGTTAAGATCTATCTGTCCTGATATTTTCAGACAAATCAGACAACCCGTAGTTGGGTTGCTGCCCCTGAATTGGTAATTTTAAGGAAATTTAGCAGTTTTTGGTTATTATCTTGAATATTATTATAGATAGAGATAAACTGAAAGCAGCAATAATGTTCAGGAAAGTAAGATCTACAAATAAGTCAACATGACCAAAATGGTCAATTGACCCCTTAAGGAGTTATTGCCCTTTATAGTCAATTTTTAACAATTTTTCGTAAAATTTTATAATCTTTTACAAAAATCTTCTCCTCTGAAACTATATAGACAAATTCATTTGAAAAAATGATAAATGGGTTGAAAGCAGTTAAAATCAAACGAAAGATTAGATTTTGATCCACACAGATTCCTTTAAAAAAAGTATTATTGTTGCATTGTTTCATACATCAATTGTAAACAAAAATTTCAGGTGAGCGACACAGGCTTCTTGGAGCCTCTAGTTTTTCGCAGCTATTTTTTTTTTCGCGTAAAGCCTTTTCTTTCAGCTGCAGCCCTGGCTGTTTCTTTTTATATTTTCTAATTTGCCTTATGTATTGATATAACACAGATCTAAGTTCTACTCAATTAAGACTTTTTACAGATATTTATTTGATGCACAGAATCTACATTTTAACCGGTAATTTTTGCGGTTACATGTATCTAATTTTTCGTGATATTTCGTGGTCTAAATTTCGCCTCTCTTTTATTTATCGATATCCGCGTTAAATGAACCGTTTTGTACTTGCAAAAAAGCCGGTAATGATTTTCAAAATAGTCTGTACAACACGGACACGTAGATAATAAATATATAAAACAAAATGTGACTCAATTAGTAGCCAAGGAATACTCAGCCATTTCCCAGAATCTTAAAGATACGCATTTACACAATTAGATATGTAGATGTATTTTGGAAAGACTTCGCATGTGCAACTTAAAGAACATCACATGACAAGATCTCACAAATCAGTGTTTATAAAAAACGTTTTTAGAATCATTTTTGTCTCGCTTGAGACAAAAGTAGCAGAAGTGAGAGATGGCGATCCATCTTGGAAATGTCTGCTTCGTTTGCGTTGGCGCTTTCAACATTTGGGTCATACCAGGCATAAAACTATGTACACCGGACGCTCGTTTTGTCTACAAAAGACCCATCAATGACACTCAATCCAAATAAGTTAAAAGGCCCATCAAGTACAAATCTGCAGAGATAAAGAATGATAACTTTTTATTACTGACGAAACCACATTAAAAGATTTCAATGCCACATGTGCCGCTTTGCCAGATTTTGAGACGGGGTATTTGTATTATTAATTGTTGCAATGGTTTATCTAGCGTATACATGAACTAAAAAAAATCAAGCGAAATCAAAACAAAGCCTGTTGAAGAACCCAAGCAATCAAGATAAAACTATGTATTTACCATAAAGGTTTAACATGATAGGTTATTTCACAATACATCATATAATAATCTCGTTTATAATAGCCTCTTTTATCCAATCGTAACAGACATCGTAGCAAACAACTACAACAATTTCGTCAAAGATATTTGTTAGACTCAGATCGACGTCCGGCCATTATTTGACGTCCGTCCCTTAAATCGACGCCCAAATCTGACGTCATATTCTCAAATCTACGTCCAATATTTTGATCATCTAATCGACGTCCAATGTGACGTCATGTATTGCCAAAACGACATCCGATCGTTCATAGTCTTCTCTAATCGATGTGCAATATCAATAAATAACAAATTACTGCACGTATACATGTAAATATAATAGATATGTACATTATAAGACTCAGATTGATTTTGGAACATTCGAATTAAAGATGAATTTTAGTCTGTTTAGAAGGTTTCTTATAACAACTCAATTTTCAAACAGTTACAGACAAAGATTTTTTCAACCCGAAATAGGTAACAGATGTATTGATGTTCATTTGCAGAAGGTCGATTTATATTCGGCGCATCATTGTTATAACATTGATCTTTATTTGTATCATATCCATCGTTTTGCTGTTTTAAGAAACTTATTGGCTTTATAAATAACGAATCGTAATGACTTAGAAGACATCAGAGGGAACAACAAAGTCAGTTACATCTCTTTCCAAAGAATCAAATAAAACAAAATAAAAGGACTAACATCGATATTTCCATAAAATACGACATGTCGGCCCAAAATGTCTTGGCGTTTTGATCTTTGCGGATTACTTTTTCTTTTTTCTCTTCAAAACATATCCTTCATTATATAATTGTGTCATGTTGCATTGTTGAAAACATCAACGACGTTATTTACTATAAAGTTACGACGTCATAGAGACAAATCCATAAAACGGACGTCAATAAGAGAAGCCAAATATTGGACGTCGATTTGAGAACAACTAAAAAGACGTCGATTTGGAATATTATAGTATTGTGACGTCAGATTTGGACGTCGATTTGGGGAACGTAGGTCGATTTGAGACCGGACGTCGATCTGAGTCTTACATATTTAAAAAATTATCAAAGGCATTTCATGTTTAAGTTCATAATGTTCTATTCATTAGAATACCTTCAAAAGATTATGGAGAATAAAATGTACCAATGTGACAATGACTCATACGTGTCTAAAACTACCAAAGATCAGTAAATAAGAAATACATACATTGTACCAAATGTGTAATTATGAAAACTGAATAAAAAGTAATACAGTCATTTCACAAATATTTACAACAACATTAAATTCAGACATTTTTCTAAAGATTCCCCTGCAACAAAGGGAGATGCACATCAGCTTAAAGAAAGCCTAAACAATATATGTGATGAGATTAAAGACCTGAGCATCAACTCAATACAGAGACGGCCAATTGGTAAGTTTCCATTTAACTGATGACTTTTTGATACCCTTACAAATCATAGGTATAAGGAGTCTTGTTATTGATGCACAGCTTATTTCCAGGCTAAATGCCACGTTGGTCTGATTATAAATTATTTGTTCAAATTCATTTACCAATTTACAAATGAAGAACAAGAGAAAACTAGTATCCCGTAAATATAATTAATTGTTCTTGTATTTCACAAAATTGATGGGTCCTATGTATCTACCAGCTTCTTTTTTCTTAACGTCGTCGTCGTCGTCCGTTAACTTTTACAAAAATCTTCTCCTCTGAAACTACTGGGCCAAATTTAACCAAACTTGGCCACAATCAATATTAGGGTATCTTGTTTAAAAAATATGTCCGATGACCCCGCTTGCCAACCAACATGGTCGACATGGCTAAAAAAAGAACATAGGGGTAAAATGAAGTTTTTGGCCTATATCTCTGAAACTAAAGCATTTAGAGCAAATCTGACATGGGATAAAAATATTTATCAGGTTGAAATCTATCCGCCCTGAAGTTTTCAGACGAATCAGACAACCCGTTGTTGGGTTGCTGCTCCTGAATTGGTAATTTTAAGGAAATTTTGCAGTTTTTGGTTATTATGTTGAATATTATTATAGATAGAGATAAACTGTAAACAGCAATAATGTTCAGCAAAGTAAGATCTACAAATGAGTCAACATGATCAAAATTGTCAATTGACCCCTTAAGGAGTTATTGCCCTTTATAGTCAATTTTTTAACAATTTTTCGTAAATTTTTGTTATCTTTTACAAAAAACTTCTCCTCTGAAACTACTGTGCCAAATTTAACCAAACTTGGCCGCAATCGTCATTAGGATATCTAGTTTAAAAATGTGTCCGATGACCCCGCTTGCCAACCAACATGGCCGACATGGCTAAAAATAAAACATAGGGGTAAAATGCAGTTTTTGGCTTATATCTCTGAAACTAAAGCATTTAGAGCAAATCTGACATGGGATAAAAATGTTTATCAGTTTTAGATCTATCTGCCCTGAAATTTTCAGACGAATCAGACAACCCGTAGTTGGGTTGCTGCCCCTGAATTGGTAATTTTAAGGAAATTTTGCAGTTTTTGGTTATTATCTTAAATATTATTATAGATAGAGATAAACTGTAAACAGCAATAATATTCAGCAAAGTACGATCTACAAATAAGTTAATATGACCAAAATTGTTAATTGACCCCTTTAGGAGTTATTGCACTTTATAGTCAATTTTTTACATTTTTTTTCGTAAATTTTTGCAATCTTTTACAAAAATCTTCTCCACTTAATCTACTGGGCCAAATAGAATTAAACTTAGCCACAATTTTCAATAGGGTATCTTGATTGAAAAATTTATCCGATGACCCTGCCATCCAACCAACATGGCCGCCATGGCTAAAAATAGAAAATAGGGATTTACTATAGAAGTCTAAGGGAAAATTGTTAAAAAAAACAATATCAAATGGTCACAATTTGAAAACTAATTTAAATATTGATAAGGGGTCGTCTGTAGCTATTGTAAGTCTAGTTACTAGTGGGATGACCTGCTTTTAATTTAACTACTGGGCCAAATTAAACCAAACTTGGCCTCAATCATTATTAGGGTATCTAATACTATTTATTATGATTTAAACCTTATTTTACATGATTTCCAAAACCACAGTAGATACAGGTGAGCGACACAGGCTCTTGAGAGCCTCTAGTTACATTTGCCATCAACATTGCATGCACAAATGTAATTCCAAGATCAAAAGTTATGCAAAACAATGAGAACAGCATGTATTAATTATTTCAAACTTGCATTGAAGTTCCATTCTGAAGGATACATAGTGGTAAATGTAATTCAATAGACTCTCATTTTTTCTTCTTATGAAAGTTGTGATGGAGGACAAATCTAAATGTCATTTGGTGCATTAAGTCGAAAGTAGTTCGCCGATGTTCAAGTCTCGTAAATCCGTTAAGAATAGACAAGTCAAGGTAACATACACTAACTTTCGGAATCACATTGACTCATTAAGGAGTAAGACGAGGTTCGTCAACAGAGTGGGTGTATCCTGCTATGTATGCATCCTCCACATGTGAATTTCTACTCAGTCAGAATTGCGAATAGGACACAGTTGGTAAAATTACAGATCAGACAACTGTACTGGTATCTAGAGATCTAAGACCGGGCACACATCTTGTTGAGAGCGACTGATGCATCGTTATGGTCATCAATTCGTGATGGTGACTGTAAAACTTTTGATGTGTTAATTACAATTCTTCTTTTTCATAACTTTTTTAGTACTTTCTGTGTAACGAGAATATCACAAGATCTGCTTACCTTTCCGGAGCATCTGAGAACAACAACAGTTGTTGGTAGGGTTCGCGTTGCGAAGTCTCTAAGTTAACTTTTTGTAGAATTTTGTCGTACTCTTTCTATATAACCCTTGGCACTATCAGTTTCCTTTTGATTTATGTCTATTGAATTTCGACTGTATCTCTTTTTCACAAAACTCGTTGTCTGCATCTCTTAATCACTTTGTGAATGGCATAATTACACTTCAAATCAAAATAAATGTCAGACCATTGGAATATTTTGAACGAACTATCTTTGATCGGTTGGTAGAGATGAAAATATATATTACAATGTGTTGTAGTAGTAAAATTATATGGTACCTTAGCAGACTGCCGCATTAAAATCTTTATTTAATTGATACAAATGGCTTTATACCTATAAAACCTAAGTTCGCTCAAAATCATATAACATAGTAGGAAAATAAACAATAGCCAATATTAATTTGAAAAATAGGAACTTTTGCAAATATTTCTTCTGTTTACAATAAACTAAGATAAATTTATGAGTATGATTACAATACATCTCGCACCCATATGGTGAATGAACTAGGACTTTGATATGTCACTTGTCATGTTTTTTAGGTGACAATTCTATGGTAAATGACTCCATTGTTGTCGGCAGAACTGTAGTTGGTGAAAGTAAGTAGACTTAAACAAGAAGCAATAATTTCTGTCAGGAAATTTACTGATACTGTTTATGTTTCATTTATGTTGGAACCTTTTTTCAGTCATATAAGAATAACGCGGAAAAAACCTGCTAAAACACATAAGGTTGTTGTTTTGTTTGGGAACTCAAAAGGCAAATAAGAGTGTTTCGACAACATAATGATTTGTGCAAAATTTGTATAAACTGATATATGGTCATTACCTTATATTTTTACTGCATTATTTTAATATTTCTGGAGATCCAAACCTTTTCAAACTATGTTCTTGTGTCAGACTGAATGAATCATCAAGTTGCTAAAAAGTGTCTCGTTGGGAAGCATCATTCGCACATATGAACATCTATAATGTTAGAATTTTGTTTTGTTTCAGTGTCTAGCAATATTGAAGAATGGCATTTAGTGGAAAATTATATCTATACCAAAAAATATTATCAGAAATTAAAAAAATGTATGGAAACGAAAAGATGTGTCATTCTGAAAGGTGAGTACAACTTGTTATATTGAAAACACAGAAATCCGTATTATTCTGAAAGTGAAAGGTGATTAAAAGATACGCTTTTTCTTTGTAATGAGGCTAAAACTTATATTCCAAAGGTGAGAAAAGGGCGAGTAATCCTTTCAAAATACAAAAGAATATTGCAACAGAATGACGTGAGATGTAATGTGAAATAAGACTAAGACGTGATAAAATATCTGTACTTCTGATACAGGAATAAACAGAATAATGGAAAAGATCAATACTTCGAATGTTTTATGGTCACTGTCCCTGATTGGGTGTCCAATGTGATATATCTCTGTACAAACTCACTTGCGACATATTTTGGCTGTCTAAGATCTTTAGATATCTGAAAACTCGTTGTGTCTGTAATTGGACTAAGTGTTTTGATTGTGTCTTATTCCCGGAAGAAACAATTTGATTCAATACAGATTTGCATTGCGGCTAATGAATATGTAACAGAAGACTCTTACCATGTCGACACACGCAGTCCCGCATCTTTAGGAGTTCAAACAAATTCCAAAGGTTTGTTATGCTCCCCAAAACATTTTTTGTAAGCAGATAGTAATCGACTTTTCCGTCCGTCCATCTTGTCGTCCCGCCGTCCGTCCGTTTGTTTGTTTGTCAGTAGGTTTCAGGATGATAACTTGGGTATCCCTTGCTTGATTGCGAATGAAATTTGTTGGGCCTAACGGTGAAGGGTTTGTGGTCATCGTTCTTACGATAGAAACAAATGAGCAATGGTTTCCGTAAGGTAACCAATGTTTCCTTTGCTAAATTGAAATTAAACCAATACAGATGAAAGGTAATGGGGATTGGAAGAAGTTTTGTGTAATTAACTCCTCCTACAGTTTTGAAACCATATCCTTAAAAACTTTACAGGAAGATTGCACACATGTTGAAGTTGTGCACCTGCTATTATGAAATTGTTTTAAGAAATGTTTTAATGCTTCTAGCGTTGGGCGCTTAGTCATTTTTCAGAATAAATTTCTGAAAGAGGGTAAACATTTTTTAATCAACTTCTCCTATAGTTATCAACTCAGACCCCTGCCACTTCCAGGGACGATTGTTTATGTGTTAAAGCTGTGCACGTACTATTATAGAATTGTAAGAGTAATATTCCGGACTTTACATGCAAATTTATTGATACTGAATTAATTTTATTTGTCCCTTTAAAAACAAACTAAATTTTCTTTGGATGTTTTCGAAATATTGCCGAAAAAGCACCAAGAGCGAAACACTCTACGGTTATGTGAGAAGCTCAATATGAATATGCATAAAACAAAAATTTGAAATGCTACTCCTGCTATAGTTTCTTAAATAATCCAAATACCTGAAGTAATTTTCAATTGTTCATCCTGTTCTGACAACTAAAGATTAAGCATCACAAAGAAAAATGAAAATCGAACTCTGGTCATATGCACCAAGGTGCTAATAGTTTTTTCCACCTTGTGGAACCTTCTTTTGTGCTCCTGACAATTCAAAATCTGATAATATGACGACAAATGGCATTTATGGTTATCTATGATCAATTGTTTAAAGATAAGGATTGGTGACAAAAACAGATATGAGGAATACCAGAAATCAAATAGATTTACAAATTACATATTTGTCATAGTGCGAATGAAAGATTATTTGGAGTTACATTGGTTTCTTCACTATATAATTTAAATTTAAAGATTAAAAATTAACGCTTATTGAGGAAAAACTGTAAACCAAATTCATATGATGTTAAGTTACTGTTTATATTAAAATACGGAGATGTAGAACAATTGCCAAAGAAACAATTGTCAACCAGATGTCTACAATGAAAGCAATGATAGGTAACTGTACAGCCTGCAACAATGAGTAAAACCCATTGTAAGTTAGCTATAAAGAGTCCCAACATGAAATGTAAAACAATTTAAACAAGAATACTAATAAGTCAGACGTAATTTATTACAAAACAATTTACGAAAAACAAATATGACAGACATGAATCAACGACAACCACTTGTTAACCTGAATTGGGACAGGCACATAAGGAATGAAACGCGTTTAATAATTTGTGAGCGCTCAACCTCCCAATAACCCGAAACAGTGGTGTTACAGCATATATAAATACAAACTATAAATGGTTCAACTCACTAGTTTGGTGCAAAGTACAAAAACAACTCTAACGATACACACTAGACACAAAACACCGATATAACAGCTCTCGCAGTAACTGAAATCTATTTCTAAGCCAATTTACCACTTATAAATAAACCACGTTCTCTCAGACTTAAGTATCAATCAGTACACAGTTAACTGATCTAGTGGAAAGACGTCATTATCCAAAAAACCCACAACCTTGTACATTGCTAGAAATATTAGTAAAGAGTATCGAAACGATGTAGGATCATAAATATAACTAAGAAGATGTCTTTATATCAGTATATTTTGAGTTATATAATTTGCTACTCAACCCTTACGGATTCATAGAGGGTACATGTAAGTAAACTTCATAGGATATGGATGCTACCAACCCTTTATTGAACTGTAGGGGTTCGGTTAGTGCACTGTAGAATGAATTTATCGCACAAAAGACCTTTTCTGCAAAGTTTTGTATAAAAATAACAACGAAATACAATAACATTAAAAGTAGACGTGACGTCATAATATCCAATGAAATCTATTACCTCCCCGTCCCCCGGCCCCTAAGGGATCCATAGGGGTCACCACGTGAAAGCTTTAAACCAATCACATCGTCACTAACTTACCTGAGGTGCGATAAACTTGTTTATGTTTTTTTTTCTCTCAAACAAAATCAATGTTAACACCGACAAAAACAATTTTGAATATTTAACTACGATGCTAAATTGGTAACGTGTATGAATAAATATCTTGAAAAGGGTCATTGATTGTATCTTAATTTGTGGTCTTTTCAAACAACATCAGCATAGAAATGAATGATACAGGATAGTTTAATATATTTGATAAGGGATCATTTTGTGCAGAGTAATTAGTGAATTTATTTTCACATTTATTCTTATTTGATACTCTTACATTATGTCACCTTGACCTTGTACATCTGTAAAACTACTGTTGCCTTAATTTAATTCGTGAATTATAAATATCATTTTAGGCTTGATAGGAACAGGGAAATCTGAACTTGCTCTACAGTACTGCTACAATGTCAGAAAACACAATCCTACCATTATCGTATATAAGTTACGATGTACAGATACAAATATGTTTCAAAAATCATTGCGTGAGCTTTGCAAATGCCTCCCCAACATTAATATTATTGAAGAAGAAGACACTCAAAAGAAACGCTAAACAAACTAGAAGATGCCATAGTAAGGGAGATGAAGGATAGAGAAGGATATCAGTTCTTGCTTCTAGATGATGTGAAGCCTAATTCTAAACATGCTGTGAATGGCTTTTTGAAAAAATGTAAGCGTGTTGTAAACATTAAGCTAATTGTGACAACCTCAGTGTCATTAGATCTTGATCAAATCACTGATGAAGTAGTAGAAGTCAATGGATTTTCAGAAAATGAAGCAGTGGATTTTCTGGCATATGGCAACAATGGAGATAAAGAGAATTACTTACAGCTTGCCAGGAAATTTAGCTGTAATCCTAAAGGATTGCATATTGCAAGATCATACATGTCCCAAGCAAGTCTCTCAGCAGGAGCTCTTACCCGAAAGCTTGATGTTCCTCTGGATATGTTAAGACTTGAAAAAACTTTAGCCGTGAGTGAAACCGTCATGGACGAAACTCTTTTTAGTTCTCTAGTTGGAATAATAAGGGATATGCACAAGAAATACAAACAAGAAGGAAAAGAGTATATATTTGAAATGTTACTCTTACTACAATTTCTTGAAGTCGAAAATATACCTGTAGTTCTGTTCACAAAAACATCATACGAAGCATCGGATTTCTGCATTGACGACCTTATTTATGAAATTAAGAATTCCTCATTTGGAACAATAGATGAACATGATGATAACAGAAAAATTAACACTCATGATTTAGTGAAATCAGCCTTACAGATATATATGACAGAAATGGAAACTGACTTTCTAATAACAAATGAGAAGCTCTTGAGAAAGCTGTTAAGGGCTTTCTTTTTGTTGATGGACAAAGACAATAAGCATAAGTCAGATCTTCAGCGTCACACTTTACTTGTACCTCATGCACGTGCCGTTTTGGAAGAACTTAAAGCAGAAATGAAGAACAAACTAGAAGTTGAACCATTTAAGGACCTAGAGTATTTCTTACAAGTTATATACTTAAAAGATATAGTAGGATACACATACAGCTTTAATGAAATGTTCAGCGAGGCCAGTGAATATTTCGAAGATGCAAAAAAGGACTTGTTTGAACTATTAAACGTAGAAAAAACATTTCAAGTGGAATTTGACATGTTACTCAAATGCGAATTAGATCTCCTTCAACAAGAAAGTTTAGTTAGTGAAAAGACTAAAGAACTCTACTCAGCCATTGTTGATTTTATCAACAATTCAAAGCATCTGTATTCAGTTAAAAAAGTCAGCGAGGATTTTGTGATCAATAAATATCGGAATGCAGAAGATGTAAAGATACTATCAAGATTATTAGAAAAACAGGAACTAGCAGAAACCACTCATTTGATCAAAGATGAGTATGTTCAGTTGTCACACAGAGGATACGCAGTACCATTAGAATGGCTTAGTAAAGAATTTTTATTTGAACTCGTTATTTCCGTTTTACATACCTATGGCAGAAGACTTTTTATCTCCCAGATAAAAGAGATATACAAACGGCACAAATATTTTTCTCATATTTGGCTGTTGCCCATGAATTGTCAAAAACTATTTCTGAACATGAGAATAGCGACAAAGATAGGCTCTCTTCCGTCCTCACTGAGAGGAGTAAAATTCAGTCTGTTTTAGACTTTTTATGCAGGAAAAATGTAGTAGATGCCTCTACTTTGACTGATTACATTTCAATTTGTAAAAGAAGGCTTGCAGAAAGAGTTAACTACTTTGAATTTGGTGTTTTGAAGGTTTTGCATGATGAAAGCGATCATTTCACTGCAATATGGGTCAAGCTGATAATTGGATGTTACAGAAATTTAATAAAAATAGAGAACACAGACAAAGTATGCAAAGAAGCATTAGAATGGGGTGAAGATCTTTCTGAAAAGATGAAAAGTATGAAGAACAATACTAGCTATCCCAAACTTGTATGCTCACTGGGAGATCTTTATTTTGCTACAGGTAAAATATTGAAGTCAGAAAAGTGTTTTGACGAAATACTTCCAAAACACGCCAAAGTAACAGACAAAAGTCTGACTTCCGAGAGCACTTTGAAATGGTTTGAGCGGAAGGCGTGCATTTCCTATATCAGATGTCGAATGAGTAGGTCATGTTATACAGAGCAATATTTTGATGCCGATACGTTACAACGATTGGAAGCTTATAAATTGCTTTTGCAGGGATATGGAAATGAGCTAGAAGATCTGGAAGAAATGGAAGTCAAACTCAAAAGAAGGTTGCATGGTGTATGTAGTGACCAGTAACTGCTTATGTCTTAAAACTTGAAAGCAGACAGAAGCTAGTCATTTCTTGATAAGATTTATCAAGCAAACTTTTACTGAAATTTATATTATCAAGACTATTTCCCTAATATACAACGTGTACAATACAATTTGAAGATAACAATTTCAGGAGTCTTTGTCCTGTTTATTGCAGAAACAGAATGTTTTGGTTTTTTATATAAATGCTTTGTTTATTGTTTTCATTTTGATAGAGAAATTAACCAAACTCTTCTTAACGTTACTAAGTGCTTTCTTGCGAAATTTGGTTTTCAGCTACAAATTGCAATGGCAAATGTTTAATAATTTCTTATGACACAAACAAATAAAATAATAAGTTTCTGATGTTCTTCAACTCCAATGACAAAATTTGGCCAAGTTTTATTTTCTTCATATGTTGTTCTCGAATTTCTTCCAGATAGACAAAAGTTGGAATTCGTTAATGAATATTTAAAGCATGTTATTTATATGCATATTCTTTGCAATATGGAATTTAGAGTTCTTTTGAACAATTCATCACGACATAGCTATTTTGTTGTTGCTGTTATGATATACTATGATATATAGATTGATTGATTAACGTCCAGTGGATGATATGTAGATATTTGTTTCTTTCTGAAGTGGAGATTTTATAATTGATAACTATGTTTGTTCTTTCGTTCTGTTATTCATAGTGCATATCTATTGGTTGCAAACCTCAACATTCAATAGTATTTGGATATCAGTGAAACTTTTAGAGAATTTTAAAGATTTTAAGTGATTTTGAACTTTTGTAAATTGTCCGTTTATAAATTTCGAAATTATAAAGAAACAATAAGGGTTCAACTCTCTCAGGTACAGTTGACCTTAGACAGATTTTGGTATTATTTTTGTGTCCTTTTTTGTTCATACAGCTCTGCAACTGTTTCGGTTCTTATACATCTTTGGCTTTCAAATATTAGGTTTTGAGCGTTCCAGACGAAGTTAAATCAAGAAAAGTCCTTTTGTTATCTGAATGATTCGATTTTCCTTAGCAAATCGTAGACTTTTTCAATGTTAAAAGGGAGAGGCATATTGCATTTGCTATTCTTCATTTTTTAAAGCTTTCATAATTTTGAAGAAGTAAAAAAATCTAATATATTTGGTTTTTTACTTCCTTGTGAATAATTTTGTTGGACAGCCAATGCAATCCATATGATTTTCTAAAAAATAAAGTTGTTCATCAATAAAACGAAAACCGGTTTTCATTTATGTTTTTAAAGATGCTGAATACAATCAGATGTTTTCAGTGTCAATGTAACTGAAATGGAAAACATATAATATCCTTATGTTTTTGTAAAATGTTATAGGTTATAGCAAGTACAGACTTCATTCAAATTAAGATCTGTATAAAGAATTATCACACGATGTAATATTTTAAGATTTTATTGGAATGTTTTACTTTTAATAGTCCATGTATTTTATTTTTATTTGTTTAATGTTTAAAAACGTTTTATTACTAAGTCAGCATAGTAAGACATCACTTTGCAAATGTTCAATTCCTTTATCTCTCGTTTCATGCAGTCAGTATCTATATATTCAACGTTTGTTTTGTAAGTGGTCTGTCAAAGTTTTCTTGACCAAGTAAAGATTTTTAAAGTTGTCTGTCAAAGTTTTCTTCTCCAGAAGAAGATTTTTTAAGTGGTCCGTCAAAGTTTTCTTGTCCAGATGAAGATTTTAAAGTTGTCTGTCAAAGTTTTCTTCTCCAGATGAAGATTTTTTAAGTTGTCTGTCAAAGTTTTCTTGTCCAGATAAATAGTTTTTTAAAGACACCCTAACAGACATCAACATGGTTAGGACTATTTTGTAATTAACAAGATAGTATTCAAAGCCATTTTGCTCTATAAAGATAATTATTTTAATTTATGCTTTATTTCACTGATGATGCTTTTTTTAATTGTATAAATTAGTCAAGTATTGTTTACAACTGACTCTATTTAGTATGCATGTTAAGACTATTATTGTGGCTTTATGTTCTACGTCTTTAGTAATATGTGTCAGGGTTTTAAGAAATATTGTTAATCATAAAACGCTTTGTTAGATTGTGAAATTGCAATTATAAAGACTTGAGATAGCATTTATAGTCTTTTCTCATTAGAGAATTGATTCTCAGTTGAAATAGCTTTCAATTGTATAATTTCAAATCATTGAAATTGTAACCCCTTAAAATTACTGATTGATTGAGGAATTTTTTCCCATTGTTTTCGGACTTAGGAAACGGTCAAGTTTCAGCAAAATTGATGAAAGAGGATTCCAAATTTGTGTATCAACACCTCCTACAGTGTTTAACCCAGAAACTTCACAGGAAGATTGAACATTTGTTGAAGTTGAACACCTGCTATTATGGAATTGTTTGAGGATTTTTTTTCTCATTTTTCCAGACTTGGGTAATATTTCAGTAAAAATTATAAAATGGTTGTATAACCTCATTAGGTTTGATAACTCTCTGTGGAGTTCTAAATGATTGGATAAGATGCAAAAATTGTTACCATCTTTTGAAAAAAAAAATTCCATTATGGAGTTATTAGGTGTGCTAACTCTCTCTGGAGTTCTAAATAATTGGATAAGATGCAAAAATTGTTACCATCTTTTGATTTTTTTTCCATTAATGAGTTATTACATTTTATGTTTCATTAATATTTAAATTTTGGTATAGACCCTTTCCCAGTGTAAAGGAAGAAATCTGCGCAAACTGGCCATTTGAGTATTTTGAGTTTTTTTTCTTTTACATGTTTTATGTCGAACAAAATTATAAATAGGTTGAACCTCTATACAGAAAAAAAAGATAAATAAGATAAGATTTACAAAATGTTAATATAACTGAAACCATGGGATGACTTCTTATAAAAGAGAGGTAAAAAAATACCAAAGGGACATTCAAACTCTTTAGTCGAAAATAAACTGACAACGCCATTGCTAAAAAAAGACCAACAGCTATAGCTATAGACAAACAACAGTAATTGAAAACTAAAGACTGAGCAACACGATTCCTACCAAAATTGGGGGTGATCTCAGGTGCTCCGAAAGGGTTATCAGATCCTGCTTCACATGTTGCACCCGTCACATACCCCTTTATATAACTGGACTTGTTGTCCTTAAATGACAAGTCTTGAGTTACTTGAAAACTATGAACACAGTAAGGTAGAAAGTGTATAGAGTAAAGGTAATACAAGATCTATAAAAGTGTCAACATGACCAAAAGCATTGGATTACTGATTACATGTGTTATTGCCCTTAAATGAGGATATTTTTCTACTTTTGCTTATTATTTTTACAAGTATAATCAACAAAGTAAAAATGGACAGACAGAAACTGTTAGCAACAAAATTGATTGGCAATACAAGATAAATAAAAATTATGTTATGACTGAAGCATCAGTTCGCTGCATAAATATAAAAGTTGCTGTTCTTAAATGATGATTTTAATGACCTTTTAATATTTTTTTATTGATTGATCGATTGATTGGTGTTTAATGCCACTTTCAGCACTATTGTGCTATTTCGTGGCTGTCAGTTTTTATTCGGAGAAAGACAGAGTGCCCGGATAGAACCACCGACCTTCGGAGGTAAAACTGACAATCCTATTCCATTAAGATTGGAGTCGAGCGCACCTGCCACGTGTGGGATTCGAACTCACAACCTCAGTGTAGACAAGCTAGTGATACAGTAGTTCGACTACTTAGACCACGCGTCTACAGAGGTCCCTTGATATTTTTGTTTATATTATCTTGAAAGCAGTAATGGAAAGAAAGAAACGATTAAAATTAAACTTGAAACAATCAATTTGAGCTATACGTATCATTTCATTGGTATGGGATACTGTGGTAACTGCTTGAGGTTTATGACCCTCTTCTGTAGGCCTGTGTATTACGAAATTTTCAAAGTGCTACAATATAAAAACAGTAAAAAATAAGAATAAAAGTGACATGCCGTTTTGTGCATATGCCAAAGGGAAACGTTGTTCTTAGCAATACTGTTAAATATTTCATTGCATTTAATAGAAAATGGGGAATTGGTGGTAAATTAAGCCAATATTTTTGCAAAAAAAAAACCCAGACACTATATAGAGATTTGGTTATAAAATTGTAAACTTAGATTACTAATTTGGTTGTCCATGATGTGCTAACGTTTATTATCTACAAAACGTCCTAAACAATTACCATACAAAAAACCTCGTGCTGAGTCACTAAAGTCGAACGCATTTTAGAAGGTGTACTTGGATAAGTCCATTTTATAAATATTTCATTGCATTTAATAGAAAATGGGGAATTGGTGGTAAATTAAGCCAATATTTTTGCAAAAAAAAAACCCAGACACTATATAGAGATTTTGTTATAAAATTGTAAACATAAATTACTAATTTGGTTGTCCATGATGTGCTAACGTTTATTATCTACAAAACGTCCAGACACTATATAGAGATTTTGTTATAAAATTGTAAACATAAATTACTAATTTGGTTGTCCATGATGTGCTATCGTTTATTATCTACAAAACGTCCTAAACAATTACCATTAAAAAAACCTCGTGCTGAGTAACTAAAGTCGAACGCATTTTAGAAGGTGTACTTGGATAAGTCCATTTTATAAATATTTCATTGCATTTAATAGAAAATGGGGAATTGGTGGTAAATTAAGCCAATATTTTTGCAAAAAAAACCCAGACACTTTATACAGATTTTGTTATAAAATTGTAAACATAGATTACTAATTTGGTTGTCCATGATGTGCTAACGTTTTTTATCTACAAAACGTCCTAAACAATTACCATAAAAAAACCTCGTGCTGAGTAACTAAAGTCGAACGCATTTTAGAAGGTGTACTTGGATAAGTCCATTTTATCACTGTTTCAACCACATCTTTATCAATTTTATATAATTGTTTGAGGGAAATTATTACTAACCGAATGCAATAATCCTCTATCTATTCAGCACCGAATTGTCAAATATAGGACTTCAAGGGAATAGGCTGCGGATTTTTAACAACATTTCCATATGTTTAGCATTGAAACAACAAAAAGGCACATTATCCTTTGTGCAGGACAATTTGTATCATGAATATAATTTATTCTCCTGTATTTAAAATAAGTATTCTCCAACAGCTGAATGTTGTTTTTTTTTTTTTTTTTTTTTTTTTAGATATATTGAGTGTGAAAATAGTAAATTTAAATATCAAATTGTCATTGTTTTGGGGAATAGGGAGTTATGACCACAAACCGCCATCAAGCATCGCTGTAACTGTAAATTAGATATTAAATTAAACTCTTTAATGAAATACAAAAAACTTGTTATTTACAAATCACTACCACAGTTGGCCAAATTAAATATACAGTGTATATAGGATGCCTTTTCTGAATTATGCAAATGACCATAAAACATAGAAACAGTCAAAACTTAAAGAAAAGGAAATGAAGTCCTAAATAAATCAATAAAAAAATATCCTGCAAAAACAGACACCAAACTACGATAAAAATGATACACATTTTTATCCCTTCTAGATTTTAGTATATGGCATCAACCATCATAAAATCATAAAATGCGCTACAAATTTCAAAAATATTCTAAAACGCATCCCTCAAATTAGACATTGTGAAAATACTACGCACAATATAATTTATACAATACTTATTGGTTAAATAAGATATTTAACGATGGCTTACTATGGTTTTTCACCGTCCATACGTCCCATGATGATTTCATCGCATATTGCCAAGGGGCTTCCTTACATTTGGTAGTTAGTTTCATATAGGCATATTTTACCAGGTAATGCTGTTTTAATCATTCATCATTCTTTGCCTCGCTGTTTAATGAATACTTATACATTCCTACACATAATTGCCTGTATGAGATTTTCGTCGTATTTTTGTCATGAAATATGAACTTAAACTTTAGTATAAGAAATTGAAATACTACTTTATAAATTTAATGCGTCCGAAGCGAAGCGCCTTCGTTTATTTACCTTCATGCAAGAACGGTAGAAACCAAATAATTATGTGAAAACCAAGGATGTATAATTACCGAAACGTTTGAAAAGCAATATGACTAAAAGGAACCTTAAATAATAGCCAAATCTATCTTAGGTTAACTGATGGAGTTTGAAGCATCAAGCTTCATGTGAGCAAGCATCTTTGATGAGTTCTTTCCTTGTAATGCATTTTCAGATCCATAATGATTGCTTACAACTTATAACAAGGATGACATAAGAGAGCTAATGGTAATACAACTTTTTTAAATGATAGAACGAGAGAAAAACGATTACAACAGAAACAATTGGGTAAATGATACCTTTATAAAAGACT
Organism: Mytilus coruscus; assembly: GCA_017311375.1. Lineage (NCBI taxonomy): Eukaryota > Metazoa > Mollusca > Bivalvia > Mytilida > Mytilidae > Mytilus > Mytilus coruscus. The sequence goes on along the minus strand of CM029603.1, from coordinate 81,962,930 downwards.
GTTGGAATTGCTACTGATCATTCCAACGGGCTGCAAATATTGCTGGGACATTGATTAAAAATCGCGAATGTACTGTAACGTGTAACCAGAAAAGCGTATATATCGTGAACAATTCGTTCCAGGTAATACTGAATCATGCTACATGTATCCATATTTATACGGTGATACAAAAATAATCTAAAACTATATATTTATGCTATGCACAATGAACTAAAAAAAACACTAGCTCTTTACCTATTAATGTAACAACGAACAATTATGTGTACACAAATATAACAATCGAACAGACACCTGTCCTCCAAATAAGTAGTTAACGTCACGGTACCCAAATTGCACCGAGTACCCAAATAGCACTATTAGCAAAAATAGCAGAGGAAATCTTACAAGTTTTCCTAGAGACTAAACAATTTGTATTTTTATGATTTGAAACTATGCACGTCTTTTAACAGAGGTAAATATATTTAAATATACACAAAACGTTCACAGTATATATAAACAGATGAAGTGTTCACTGGGAAAAGTAAAATGTACGGAAACGTCGCCATGCGACGTCCACAAAAGTCATCTTTTAAAAATTAGCAAATAAAATGTGTTACAAGCATTCATTTCTTAAAAGTGAAACGTTATGTCGTTCCCAGACAGTACAGGCTGATACAGTCTGTCTTCCGAGTGGAACAATCTGTCACTTCCAGTCTGTTCTCTAAGTGGGACAGTCTGCTCTGATAACTTCCTATATAAGACAAACACGTGCCCAGTATAAGTTGTCCACGCAATGTTATAGGATTATAGCTCTTATATGTAACTTATATCTAGGTAATGTACATCTGCTTGTAAATTTTCTTTTTTATAAAAACATTTACAAAACCCTAATGATATTCCTCACCAGCTTATATACTCCAGGGCGAATACAATATTTCCTGGATAGGGGTGTTCCAACATGTTCCTCTTACTGAACAAGAGAATCTCTTACAAACACCCCTATAACCATCGATCCGGCCACTGACTTTCTCACCAAACGTTTGAATCTATACAACGCGTTCTCCAGCATTAAACATGTATTGTTAGAATAAGATTCTTATTTGTAACCGTTGCTTTCAATAAACATAACAATACCACAAAATGTCTTCTGTAGGAACAACGAATACAAACAGATTGGACCAAAATGGGTTTGACATAATTACATAACTAAAAAGTAAAATATATTATACTCCTATTTATTAGTTATAAGATCATCTGCTCCACCAATTGACGTCTGTTGTCATCTTCGAAAGTCGTAACATTTCTTTTATAGGGTTACTTACCCAAATAATTCATTCGTTGACCTGAGGGGTCACAAATTGAATCATCTCCTACAAACTATCCAGTTGCAATTTTAACTCCAATTGACAACGACAGATCGAATAGCTTATATCATTTATATAAACATATTTTATTGTTTGCATATAAAGTTTCTGTCATCAGGTTCAAGGACATGTCAAATATTTGATCCTGTTTAAATTCAAATTTATGAAATAATAACAATTATAAATGAATGGGAAAAGTTAAGATAAGATAATGAAACAGTTGATTAAAAATTACGAAAGACTTTTATCTTCAAATAGATAAGGTATAAAAGAGAGGTGGCTAATACTAAAGGAATATTCAAACTCGTGAGTTGATGACAGACTGACGACGCCACTGCCAAAGACAAAAAAAAAGATCAAAAACAAACAACAGTTGACGAAACACAACATTAAAAACTAGACTGAACAACACGAACCCCACCAAAACCGTTAGTGATCTCCGGTGCTTCGGTATTGTGAGGAGATCCTGCTCTACAAGGCGTTAATAGCACAGGCACGCTTGTAGCGCAACAACACCTACCCCTCCCCCTCCAACTACCACCCCTTATTATCCACCATCATTGTCCGGTCCGTCCGTCCGTCCGAGGTGGAAAGGTTTGTAAAAACAATCTTCCCTGACTTGTTTAGATAGAATGTTACCAAACTTTACCTGAATTTGCCTTAGGTAATCTAGTTTAAATATTGTATCTGGAGATTTTACCAATCAACCCACATGGCCGTTATGGCTAAAAATAAAACTTTGCAGTAGATGCAGTTTTTTGTTTAAATTTTAAAAATACAACAGTAAAGTAAAACTGACAAGATAAAATGATTAGCAGGTTAAGGTCAAGAAACCTTTCATTTTTTATTTGGAATTATAGCCTCTAAAATATTAGATCAATTTCGTTTTTTTTTTATATTCTTTGAAATTATTATTAATAAATAGATAAAGAGAAGTCTTAATCAGAAAAAATAGAAAAGTTAGTCCAAAATGGCGGAAAAGGTCAGTTTACTACTTATAGGAGTAAATACCCTAGAACGACGATTTTTTACTATTTCTGTGTTTTTACTTTAAGAAAATATTAAGCAAAAAGTAAGAAAATCAAATGGCAAATAATATCAGTAAATTAAGACTGAACTCGTCAGTATACTCCAGTTATTCTAATTGAATGCAGATGTTTACCCATTTTCTAATTGTTTTGCAAGAACTAAAGAAGATAAAGTAAATACTATAAAAAGCAAAAATGATCATCAAACTAAGATCTTTAAGTAAGTCATGTGGCCTATATAGTCAGTCTACTTTTGCTAGTAGTCTTTGCTCTTGAATTACGATGCTAACCAACTTTTATAGGTTTTTTTGCAAATCCGATAGTAGATAGACAGACAATGTAAATTGAACACATGGTCAGCAAAATAGCTATAGGTCACAATGACTTAAATGTCGTTTTTCACCAATTTCTTATTTCGTAAACTATAAAAAGTAGAGCTAAATTGTGAAAAGCAACAATGATCATTAGAAAAATAGGTCCACATTTTCGAAATAGCCAGTTTATTATGCATATGAGGTATTGCTGTTGAATGACGATTTGTTCACATCTTTTACTTTTTTTTAAAATAAATTAGATAAGAAGAGGTTGTATATAGCAAAAAAAAAAATAAAAAATTACAAATAAGTAAAATTAATATGGATGAAATCATCTGCGCCTCTTTTCACTTAAAAATCAAAGGAGTAAAAATATTCGTAACTCATACATATTTCAGTATAATTTACGATCAATTTTACTCGTAAGATTTTTTGTGAAAAGGGTCGCTGGTGAATTTTTACAGGAGTAATTACCCTTGCATGACGATTTTCTCCATTGTGGTGTTTATTGTCTATAAATTTAAAAATTAAAATAGATAGAAAGGTAATTAAACTAGAACATTATCATCTAGCCAAGATCTACAAATTAGTCAATATAGTCAAATTCATCAGTTGACTACTTAAATGGAGTTTTTGCTTTGAATGAACAGTGTATATAAAGTGCGAATCCAGTTAGTTCATTTTCACTGTCGTATGCGAGTATGTTTATTGTAGAAATCACTAGAATCAATAAATTAAACTGTTGTTGAAGCATATGATAAAAAAAAGATCATAACATGTCATTTTTCATATCAGATGTATTAGCAGCCCTCGTTCAATATCAGCCCTCCTTCGGCTCTTGGGCTGATATTGAACCTCGGGCTGATAATACATTTGATATGAAAATTGCCATGTAATAATCTGATAGTATTCGGTATATCCTTGTATTCTTACAATTACGTATTTGCTTATTTGTAATAACGATTTATAAGAAATTCAAACATAAATTAAGGTGACTCGATTGTTGCTCGTACTTTCTTTACTGTATAAGATGTATACACAATGGCATGAGAAATATCAATTATCCAGTCATCCAAGCGTCAAATGTAAGGCAATTGTTTCTGCGAGATGAGAACGTTACCACTCACTCAATCGTGAAATGATGATCGTTTTGTGAATGGTCTTTGTTATCCAAGATGCATCCAGTAGAGCTATTTTCCTTATGCTTGACGTTTATAGGTTTGGTTGGCTTGCTTGCTTTGTTTGTATAAATGTTTGCTCAACTTAATTACAATGCTTAAGCAAACATTCATATAAACAAAACATGCAAGGCAACCACACATTTAAACTACAAGCATTAGGAAAATAGCTCTAATGGCGTTTAATTAGTATGTGATGTAGATTTAGACCGAAACCGAAAACTTTGCTTTTTCGGTGACGTGGATTGGCTTAACTGTCCAAGATATATATATTCAATAATGGCGTGTCATAGGAAAGGATAAATGTTATCCTACATATAGATCTGGATCTGGACAAATTATTAGAGAAAATAGAATTGACAATATTAGCAATAAATGCTATTTTTACGGAAATTATTGAGATATTACCTCAGACTTTCACTCAGAATGTATGCATAATAGTCAATCCTTCTGACTTCATAAATTTTGTTAGAGAGTCGGCTGAACAGACAACTTTCGAGTTATTCCGTTCCGTCGAAGTTTCTATGATTCTTTTGTACCTGGGTCACGTGATATCAATGATTTTAGGGGCATGTCTATTTCCGGTTTGTATTGTTGACATTGGAAACCCGGGAAATTTGTAATTTTATGATATGCCAAAGTCTTACTGTGCAGCAGAGGGCTGCAATGCCGACGACAGGAAACGCGGATGATACGGATTTATGGTAGGCATACGTTTTTTCTCGTTTCCTTCACCTGCCAACCAGAAAAGAAGATGGATTGACTTGATAAGGCGAGAGAATTTTGTTCCTGGCAAGTTCTCCCGTCTGTGTTCCCGTCATTTTATTGACGGGAAGCCAACTGTGTTGCACCCTTACCCAGAGCTTTTCGTCTACAACAATTACAAGGAAGTCAACGCCAGCAGGGAAAATTCTTCTATCTTGAAACGGGAAAACACCCATGATTATGACAGTTTATCCAGAAGTGACAATGAGATTAAAGAGGATAGTAATAAACAGGCAATATCAAGATCATACCTGGTAACTACTTCCTTAAAGGTTTTGAAAATTTTGGGACAAGTTTTATTTTCCTCCAGGCAGAAACATTGTTATTGTCATTTTGGGGCCTATTATTATAACTTTCTATGTGTTATGGGTTCATTGATGAAGTGTTATGATATTGTAATTATTATATAGATATAAGAAGATGTGGTATGAGTGCCAATGAGACAACTCTCCATCCAAGTCAAAATTTATAAATGTAAACCATTATAGGTCAAAGTACGGTCTTCAACACGGAGCCTAGGCTCACACCGAACAGTAAGCTACAAAGGGCCCCAAAAATTACTAGTGTAAAACCATTCAAACGGGAAAACCAACGGTCTAATCTATATAAAACGAGAAACGAGAAACACTTATGAACCACATCAACAAACGACAACTACTGAACATCAGATTCCTGACTTAGGACAGGTGCAAACAAATGCAGCGGGTTTAAACGTTTTAATGGTACCAAACCTTCACCCTTTTTCTGAAACAATAGTGTAACATCACAACATAGAAAGACACACTATAAAATATCAACTGAAATAGCTTAACTCAATCAAAGGACATAGTAACACCATTGAACATACACTGAACAAATAAATTTGACCTATGATACAATTATATTCATTTATCTTAGCCTAATTTGTTTTGTGTGGCCTTATATTTGTTTACAAAATAATCTTATAACTGTGCAGTTTAGAAATCACTGGAACAATCATAGATACTGATGGAATGATTAGAACTTTCTATTTGACTTACATAATGATTCCAGAATGATCATAATCTACAATGTGTAATTTTAACTTCTAACGCATTCTAGAAGTTTCCGTTCTACAGTTTTCTAGTAGTTTCGCTTATACAGTGTTCTAGAGATTTCCGTGACAGCTATATATATATACCGAAACCGAAATTGAACAGATAGATATAGACATTAATATTCTCAGAAGTTCTCTCAGTTGGATTGACACTTTTATTTACGAACAACATCATACTAGATTGTGACTTATTGGAATTAATATTCTATTTGGATTTCCGTACAGTTACGAGAATGATTCCAGATAAAGAAAAGACAAAGGATCGGACTTATATTTTGACAGTTAAGTTGACATTTCTATTTGTGTAATACTTCTTGTAAACTGTTATATAATAAATCTTGTTAAATTTAATTATTGATTTGTGTCTTTTGTTGGCTACAATTTAAAGGTGATTTCTGGTCGTAACATGAAGGCCCTTCAGTGACCTATATATGCTAACTTCTATGTATGTCAATTGGTCTCATTGGCGATCATACCATATATCTTCTTATTGTTGTATAACGTGAAAAATTAGCCCTACTCATGATAGAACATGTTTAAAAGTTTAACCCAGCCAGAGATGTTAGTGCCTATCCCATATCAGGAGCCTGTAATTCGTGGTTGTTGTTTCTTACTGTAGATCACATTTGTTTTTACGTTGTTGTTTTGTACATTATTCAAGGCTTTGAATTTCCCTATTTGATATATGTATGTTTACATTTCATTATCATAATTAAGCCAGGACCCTTTATAGCTTGCTATGTGGTATGGGTTTTAATTATTGTTGAAGGCAGTATAGGGCCTGCAACTGCTAGCATCTAGGTCATTTTGTCTTTGGTGAATAGTTACAAGTCTTATTGGGAATCATACCACGTCTGCTTATTTTATATAGGGTTTTTGTAATACAAATAACTTATTTGCAATGTCTTGTCCTTTTTTATTTAAATTTCTATATATACCTGCCTTAGTCATGTTATTTAAAGGCAAGTTTAAAGACATTTTAACTATAGTTTCAATTCAACAATGTAATAAATTTATGAATAATTAATTACATATTTATATTAAAATGTTCCTTTTCGAGTATAACTTTACAATTGGAAAGTTTTCCTACTTGGGAAAAACTGTAGATAGGTATTACATGTGTATATGGTTAAAATGTATATCTGACTGAAAAAATTCGTCAGTTTATATTAATGTGTATTGCTTTTTTATTTTAGGTTGATAAAGAAGGCAACTGCCACACTAATGTTTTGCCATATTCCAATGAAGTAACTGTAGAAACTACCAAAATTAAAGCTATACAAAATTCAGTTGTTTCTCTTCATGAAAGCTTCAAATTCATTGATTTATTAATCTTTTGTTACAATTTAAAAATAAAAAACATTTGAATTGAATGCTTAGATTTCCTTATATTTACATTTCTACTTTTCTAATCACATTTGAAACATGTTGAATTGTGAAATAAACTAGTACAGCAAATGTTATTACTTGCTAGGAAAAAAGGAATAACTGTAAAGATTTCATTAAAAATCATAGTCACATTTAATTTTAAGCTGCATTATGCATGTTTTATGATTTCAGGAATTAAGGAAAATAGAAATAGCATCTGCTGACTAAATTTATAGCTGGACAAAATAGATTATTGTTCTGTGGTTTAACTTTAAGATGTAAAACTTAATTAAGTATGAAATGTTTTTCAGAGATGCCTTTCCATCATGAATACATTAATCCAAAGCCTTATCAGCCAACATTTTGTGACAGTCAGGCACGAAGATCTATCGATGACCGATATATCCGGATTAGAGCAGATGCAGTTTGAGCATGAGAAGTTAGTAAAGAAAGAGGAAAACCCACTCAAGATAAATGTTTGATGGCTGAACTTGTGGACAAAATCACTTCCACAGACAAGAATGTGTCATCTTACCTTGGCATTCCATCAGTAATGGCTCTTCTTGGAATATTTGGTAAAACAAATACTAATTTGCATTAAAGTATGTACATTCAGTGTTCTCAGCATTTTTGAAGGCGAGTCCAGGGACTCATCATGTTTGGCCATGACGAGTCCAACAGTTAGAAGATGTAATTGTATTTCTATATAATTATTATTTCAGTCCCCATGACAAAATAGAGCAAGGAAACGACGTCAAATTAAGATTATTTTTAAACTTTTGTTATAAAATGATAATATATGTGGTCAGTTGATACAAAATTTAACAATCTTGATGCATCTTTACACTAACCAGTTTTGAAAATGGTGTGTCCAGAAAGATTTTCACATGTCCAGGACTCAACTGAATACCAAGAACTTCAATTAGCATTTTAAAATAATATCATTTCAACATTATTCTTGGCAGATCTATTGATTCTTTTTGTTAATATGCTTTAAATGACTCAAAATTGTAAAGAGCATGACATGTAAAGACAAAAAACTATAACTGAGGACTGTACAATGTTGTTGTCCTGTAGATGTCTATTGGTTAATTTTGTCATTGCGTTGCTGTCTCATTGACCTATACCTCCCATTTCCTTTAATTCAACATCTCCTTTCATATTGATACTTGAAAGCTGACACTTCCATAAAAGCCTGTGTTAGCAATATTGATAATCATCACTTGTAGTCACATTTTTCTAACAGGTTCAACAAATAAAGACAATGTGTAACACACCATGAATGATCACCTCTGACCTAGTTCAATGTATTATAATTGTTTTTATGATTCTTTCAACTTATTTTTAAGATATAAATCTTCAGTCAAGCCCTTGATTGATAAATATCATTTTTTTACAGCTATACTTGACAAGGCATCCCCATCATTGAAGTACTGGAGAGGACACGAAGGAACGCACCATGATGCAAAATACCAGTTAGAGAGCTCCACAAAAAAACCTGGGCCTTCAAGAAAACTATCTCGGTACAATGAATTTCTAATTACACTTTTAAAAATCAAATTAGCTTTACCTTCATTTCTTTTGGCAGACATTTTTGGAATTTTAGAATCAAGAGTTTCACAATTTTTTTCAACCTGGATCAATTTTATGAATACCGTTTTTACTCCTTTATTAAAGTGGCCAAATTCAAAAAAAGTCAGAAAACATCTTCCAAAATCATTTAGAACAACTTTTCCAAAAACAACATGTATAATTGACTGTACCGAGATATTTATTCAGAAGCCAACAACGCCATCAGCACAAGCCCGTACATACAGCACATACAAGCAGCATAATACATACAAAATGCTAGTTTCTATTACTCCTACAGGAGCATTTAATTTCGTTTCAAATTTGTGGTGTGGTAATGTATCGGACAGATACATCACAGAGCATTCAGGATTTCTTGATAATATCATAGCAGGAGATGAAGTTATGGCAGATAGAGGGTTCCTTATTCGCGACTTACTATTGGAAACGAAAGCAACACTCAACATTCCTCCTTTCACCAAAATTGTGCTCAAGGAAAAGGCAGATGTCTTTTGGCTCGAGATATTACAAAAGCAAAACAAAAATGGCTATACAGAGAATTCATGGTGAACGGGCAATTGGACGCTTAAAGAATTTCAAGATTTTATCAAACACTTTACTGTTGAGTCTTAAACCATTGTCAAATCAAATAACAAAAGTTTGCAGTTTTTTGTGCAACCTTCAATCACCTCTAGTAAAAAAATAACCATAAATTTGCAATTAACTTTGTTTTATAACAGTAACTTCTTTTATTTTACAACATATATAAGATCTTCAATTTTTGAAATATGATTTATCAAATTTATGTGTTTACTTGTAAAAAATCATTTTAATTTTCTAGTTTTTAGCACTAAACACTCATTTTCAGGTACAAAGTACCTCTCTTAAAACATTTCAAATGGCTTTATTTCAGTTTAACTTCATTTTCTTAAATTCAGATACAGTTAGGCAAAAAATGTTTATCTCTCTATCCACGATATTTTGAAGAAAATTAAGAAATCAATTTAATTGCACTTAATTACCACTGTTCCTTTTTCTAAATTGTTCATATAAATTGATTTTTGTCTTCCTTTTTCAACAAACCATCTCCATAAAGTCTTTTTCAACAAGCCATCTACATAAAGTCTATCTATGAACTTTTTTAAAATTATCAATAACCTTTTCAAGGGAATTCAATTATACCCTTTAAAAAGGTTTTGCTAATATTAACCATTTAGAGTAAAAGTTTAATTTTCTTCCTAATTTTTATCATTTTAACAAAAAATGGATTAATTTATTTTGCAGGCATCATTTTCAATTTAGGTACATGTAAAGTATTGCCTGTGTTTAATAACATAAACGGTACCAATTTTACTGCACCAGCTGCGCATTAAATAAATGTCTCTTCAGTGAAGCTCGAGTCCAAAATATTTGAAAATCCAAAGCTTAATAAAAGGTGAAGAGCTATAAACCAAAAGGACAAAAAGTATAGCCAAAGGAGGGCAAGGAATCAGAGCTTTGCATGAGGGAGATACATTCCTTAATTTGAAATAATTTCAAAAGTTTTGTAACATGAAATTTCAATAACACAAAATCCAGATTTTCATGCCAGTACGGAAGTACTGGCTACTGGGCTGGTGATACCCTCGGGGACTATCAGTCCACCAGCAGAGGCATCGACCCACTGGTAGTAATAACATAAATTTTTCTGCACCAGATGCGCATTTCGACAATCAATGTCTCTTCAGTGATGCTCGAGGCCAAAATATTTGAAGCTTCTAAAAGTTGAATAAAGTCAAAATCTTATGGATTTTTTTTAATTTAAAGTCGGACTTGAAGTACAGAAGTTTTAAGATAACAGTTAATTATACTTTTACATTGACAGCAACAGTTACTGGCAAAATTTAATAATTTTAACAACATGATAAATCAATGATATTTCAGTCAGATTTTATTGCTTGTACAACATATTTATGGAAAAATTGCTCACATTTTACAATAATGTCTTTGTATAGATTTTTGTCAAAAACGATTCTATCAGCTGCATTTCCTTTATTGGTGTAAAATACAAAATCACACCATTGCTTTTTACAAATCCCCATCTGACCTTGTATTTGGGTATGCCATGAAGATGATTCCTTCAGCCTTAGACAATTATACTCTTCTGTGTACACGTGGTAATGACCGACAGAATGAAACAAATAAGCTGTTATCCTACCCTTCCTATGCTTAAACCATGCATTATTATCTGATTGCCCCCTTGTTATTTCCTCAATTTTAGAAATGATGTCATCTGATTACACATTTTGCAAATAACTTGCCAAAGATTTCCCTGCAGACAATGAGCAAGATGATAGAGCATCAGAAAGGGAATGGATTTCAGCTTCTGCTTCATTATCAGATGCATCACTTGGAGGTCGAGGACTTGTAATACAAGGGAGTCTGTGCCTGAAAACAATTTATAAATGTCTTTTTCAATACCACTGTGTTCAATATTACTGGCTGGTTTGTAATTCTTTGTCATTGGTGTTGTTTTCAGTATAGTGGAAGTGTCTCGCCTGATTTTTATTTCATCAACTTCCATCGGCTCTGATTTCTTCTTAGGTTTATCCCATTTACATTCAACATCGGTACATGCTTGTGTGAACCTGTATCTGTGCCTCTCTTTGAAACTCTCGATGGAAAATAGCAAAGCAATACAATGCTTGGATGCCCCATTACCTCTCAAATTTATATAAAAGTGTAAGTTGCAAAGTTTTTGAATTACACCAGACAAGACAAGAGTGATTAGATAAACTTCTGTGCAATTAAGGGATATAGGGCTTCTTAAAATATAATAATTTGAAAACATGTTCAATATACTTTTCTTTTATGACTAGCCTTCAGAAAAGTGTTAACGGTGAGATAAAGGTATTACTTTTTTGGCACTGATTGGATTAACCAATAAATCATTCATTACATGTACAATAGACAACTTTCGAGTGAGACAAAGGTATTATTCGTGCGTTTTGGCACTGATTGGATTAACTAATAAATCATTCATTACATGTACAGTTATATATCATTTCTAGTTTATCCTACACAATGTACTGCACGTTAATTTCACAGCATCCAGTTAAATGAGTCATAAAAGCGCATAAGCGAGTTTTTTCCGGTGAAGGACAAAGTAAAGTTTTAATCCTTTATACTGTTAACATAAAGAGCAAAGACCAGTAATCTCAGAGTTGGAATAAAGTTTTAATCCTTTATACTGTTAACATAAAAAAAAGTATGTACCATGTATGAAAAAAAACCAGCTATACAGTGTCCTCACCAATCAGGGTTCATAATCATATTACATCAATATGATTGCATCCTGGAAATGTCCCAGTTATGCTATGAATTCTTCATTTGATCATAATTATAATCCATTTCTAAAATTGCAAGTTGAAAGCTATGTGTACTTTGGTATTGTGACAATTTTTTTCTGTGCATTCAAAAAGTTTGAATGGCATGTTCAGTACTTTAATATCTTATAAATTTACTAAGCATCAACTTCAGTTCTCATATTTATTAAAAGTCTTAAATGGAAAATGGCTAAAAGAATAGGATGAATGTACATATATATGTAGATAACAGTAAACAAATATCTACTTTTTTTTTGCCTCAATTTAAATTAAAATTTTGCCACACTTTGCTAATGTTGTTCTAAAACTTCCCGCATAGTGGACGGTCAGCACCATGTCTGGCATTAGAAAATACAGAAATCATTCAATTTGTTGAAATAATGAAGCTAGTGAAAGAAACACAGAAATGACTGTTTTAACAATCAAGTGCACTTGAGTGTTTCCATCAATTGCCACAGAAACTAACGATTCAGATTGCCACTTCTTCCAGGTTGATTTAAATTTCAATTTTCTTGGCATGATTTGTTATAATATTGAAATTGGACAAATAACTGTCTTATAGCTTTTGCAAATAAGCTATTTAGAGAGACTTTCAAATGTTTCACTTCAAAACTTTGTAGGATGAATCAGCTACAGAATTACCTACATGTGTAACATGAAATAATCAGAAATACACATGTGCATGTAGAAGCAGTAAATCCATTCAATGGTTAATGTGCAATAACCATTTTATATGCATTAAATTACTAAAAAAAGAGTGAAATAATCTTTGAGATCACTGATAAAACATCCAACCTTTCAACATGTTCAAAGAGACAAAAAAAAAAAAAAAAAAAATAACCGTATTCCTGGTAGCCTGTATGCAATCTTATTCATGAAAACAACTGAACAAAACAGAAAATTTAGTTGAAAATATGAAATTCATATTAAACCTTGGACAACTAGTGAACAACAATAAAAATCTAAACAAACAAGAAAGAAGCACCAATACAATAAGCAGACACTTACGCAACACATGAACAACCTCCAGAAACAATTTCACCAGAAGGTCTAACTAAAATCCAAACATCATACGGTGCATCGTTCTGTCTCGTTTCTGGAATACATGTACCACCAACATAATAACAGTTGCCATCAAAATGCGAACTTATCTGCACAGAATCAATATGGTTTGCCTGGAATAGTTGATACCCATTGTCCCTTTTATAACTTTTAAGCTTATCACTAGACCAACCACAATAATATAGCATGTAGACCAATATGTCACCAATTTCAATATTAGGAATACATCTCAGATCTGGAGACCACAGAATATCAGAAACCTCAGGAGTGTACGTCTTGTCAAGCTTGAAATGGTTATGTCTGGTTCAACGTCATTTTCCTCGTTCAATATAGGCAATTGAAGTTCCAATGCTAGATCGCAAAGTTTTACAAGATGATTCTTTCTATAAAAATAGCAAGTTACGCCTCTTTTTTTGTAGAAAACCTTTCAAGTCGTTTACATTTTGAGATTTGAAGGACATTTTCGTTTAACCGGAAATGAACATGCCCCGCTGTCACATGACTTAGGTACAAACTAAGTGCCGAAAATATACGGAATGGATTAACTCGAAAGTGGTCTATTAAGACTTAATATGATGAAAATAATTAATTTCCTTCTGTAAAAATGCATCGCATGTACATTAGAAATAAATCGGCCCTACAGTGAAAATGAAAGTCTAGTATCATTATTCGACAGTAAACATGAATCGCATAACGAAAACAGCATAGTGGAATTTAATTCAATATCAACAAGCTGAATAACAATACCTGTTTTAAGTTATACAACATGAATAATTATGTTAAAAGGTACATTTGAAACTTAACTGCTGCTTTTCAGTCTCTTGCCCGCTCTGTTCGTGAACTATTCTTAATATTTATCTATTTGTGTATCAATTTTACACCTGGATGGCTGTAGGCGCGATGAAAACATGTCGGCATCTCATATCTATATCATGAATTTATAAAACAGTACACATTATGTATTATTTTTTATTTCATGAATTTGTTGTCTGTTTATTTATCATTCTACATTAGAGATTCATAACGGATACAGTAAAATGGTATTTCAGGATTCGCACATTATATATATACACTGATGAAGATTTTTATTCTTTTTTGTGTTTTGACCAAAACTTTAGTAGGTAGAGAAAAACTTTTAATAGCAAACGTGATGAGCAAAATAAAATCTGCAAACAAGTAAAACTGACCGAAATCTCAGTCGACTCATTTTATGAGTTATTGTCCTCAGTTGGGGATTTAAAAAAATTCAAGGTAGGCGAAATAGTCTCTTTGGAACGTCTCGTTTTCTTCTCTTTTCTACGGTGTTAATTTCTTTTAAATAAATTTAAATGTCTTTGATATTTCCATTTTTTTTTTTTTTACTTTTTTAATGAGTTTTTCTGCTTTTATCCGTACAATCTTCCGGTATCAGTAGTTTAAACGTTCTCCCTAAACTTATTCTAAACAAGACAGAAAAGATATAAAATCTAGATATCGTAAATCTGCTCAAAATACGACTTCCCGTGTAAAAATGAAATATCTAAATCTAGGAAAGGACAGTTATTACCGTTTATATTTGACTTTTTTATAGTAAGTCCCTTAGGGTAAATTTTGGAAGTATATTTAGAAAATTCTTGATTACTTAACGAAAAAATATCATCAAGATAACGGTAAGTTCTGATGAATTTATCAGTTAAATGCAATTTAGACGGGTCTTTACTGAGTTTGGTCATAAACTGTGATTCATGATAGTACAAGAACGAGTCTGCTATTAATGGGGTGTAATTGGTGCCCACAGGAATACCTACAACCTGTCGATAAACTGTATTGCCGAAACGTATATCAATATTATCAAGGAGAAAACTAACAGTTGCAATCATCTCATCACACCTCCAGTAAGTATATCTTGCATTTTTACCTTTCTCATTAGAGAAGAAGGCTTTAAATGAGCAAATATATTTGCATTTATATTTACCAAACGACCATTTAATTAAATAGGAAAACTTTTGTTTGATAAGATTGTATGGAAGTGTAGTGTAAAGAGTTGAAAAGTCAAAACTGTCAACAGAATCAAAAGAACCATCAAAAGAACGTAATTTATCTAAAACATCTAAAGAATTTACACTCCAAAAACCGCTTTCCGAGTACTTCGGACGCATTAAATTTATACGTGTTGTTTTCATTTGTTGAAGCTTGTTTCTTATTCTAGACATAGGCGTAGTAAGAACTCTTCTATTTATTTTAAATTATTTTCAAAATGCGATATTGGAATATCCAGAACATTTATACATTTATTTAAATAAGAATCAAAAGATTTTTTATCAGATTTTTACAGTACGATAAAAGAGCGTCTTTAATGACCTGACGACACTGTTTCCAGTCTATATAAGATAGAGGACGATATTTGGTCCTTTTTTCAAAAAGTTTTTAAATTCTCGGTCTTCAACGATATTGAGGTCTCCTGTAATAACATAGCCATAAGGATCATATCTAAAATTCGACGATTCACGGTATTTTTTTCTATTTTTTTATTAGAAAATATATAATTTTTTAGCATAAAATTGGCCAAAAGATTTAGCTTCCATCTGCTCGACAGTATTTATTCACTTTTGTGACATTACGAACCACCTTTAAAAAATTCCAGATCCGCCCCTGGGGCCAGTAAAAACACTTTACTTATAGTTTTCGTAAGTCACGTGGTTCACGATAGCACAAATAGTGCGCTAAGAATCTGTTAAGAGTGTGACCAGAACCATTCTTTCCTCGCCTTTTTCTTTCTCATAACATTGTTTAAGAATGCCATTAAGGCGGTCTTATTCTAAGCACACTTACTAACTTTCCGTCCTGTCCGTCAACGTTTTCCTTCGTTGATTTAGTCATTGCCAAAAACAAAATTGTGCGCTTTGAAGTAACAGGATTTTCTGCAAAATTATTGATACTGATAAAGTTAACAACGTGGGAAATTAAATAGAAAAAAAATATGACGGCTCAGTGCAAAAGACAACGAAAACCGAATTTTAAACATGCGAAAATATCCTCCTTTTCCCCCAACGGCGAAATTTGATATGAGCAGTTTATCTACGGTGCATTTTTATTAGTTATCTATCTTTGAATAAAGGTAAGATTTCATTCATTTTCGATACCCCGACGACGATGTTTAATAGTTTATCGGCAGTGGGATATCCAGTGAACGAAAACAAAAGAAAATTCACTCTTCTTATGATAGAGTCGAGAAAGTCAATAATAAAACAATACCGGTGACGATACTGATCAAAAGTTATTTCTAAATAATAATTGTACATTAAAAAAAAAAAAACATTTGTTAAACTGTGTTATATACATGCAAACACACGATGTTTTATGTTCAGTATTTATCGAGATAATTGCATTAGAAGCTTGTGAAACTGAAATTTAAAAAATTCCAATCTTTGCTGCATATTGATAAAAAAAAATTGGAAAAAATCATGTACATACAAAATCGAAAGATCTTTCGGGTCACCAATTTCCGGAGTGTTCCAAAAAGTCCTTAGCATGTTACAATTTCCCAAAGTATGCTTATTTTTTTCACATCTAAGTTATCGAGCACACCGGTCTGCTCTTGTCACATGTACATTCAATAGAGAAATATTGTCTTTTCGTGAATATAAAAATTTAAAAGTATGTCTGTGCAGGTTAAAAAAATAAAGATAAATATTTTTATAAAGCAGGTATCTTTCCAATATTTTGTATACAATTTTGAGAAAATGTCGTCTCGAGTTTTGTACAAGTATTAGCGGTCTTCTCGATCTATTCACATTCAATGTTTACATCGAGATAAGGTCTGTTTGAATTTGCTTAGTAACTTAATTTCAAAAGTTCCAATCTTTGCTGCATATCAATCGATTCCTTTGGAATTTTTCCCCTGACTTTCTCTGATCTAGCTGTATATCTATACGAATAATTAGCATGTTCCAGAGAGGTATACAGACAGTAAAAAAATTAATTGAAGTTGGTACTCCAGAAATTTATTCGCATAGCAACATTTTAAACCAATTTTGCATCAAACTTCTATAGCATGCTGTACTCGTCGTTTGCTACTTAAGGAGGAAAATGATAACATTGAGTGGAAGA
This sequence comes from Mytilus coruscus, assembly GCA_017311375.1. NCBI lineage: Eukaryota > Metazoa > Mollusca > Bivalvia > Mytilida > Mytilidae > Mytilus > Mytilus coruscus. The sequence continues at coordinate 81,945,774 of CM029603.1, read as the reverse complement.
TTTGTTTTTATTTCAACTTATTTCTATTTTTTCTATTTACCAGAACGTTTTTCCATGAATCCATAATTGATAGCGTCCTTGCTAAAATGGGACAAACATTGAGAAGATCTAGTTTTCAGTGTTTACAGGGGAGGTAATGTTTTGTCACTAGATTCCCCACTGGGGGGAAATTTTAAAATCATTGAAAAATAAAAAGATGTGGTATGATTGCCAATGAGACAACTTTCTACCAGAGACTACATGACATAGAATGTAACAACTATAGATATGTAACAATTATAGGTCTCTGTACGGCCTTCAATAATGGAAAAACCCATACCGCATAGTTTTAAAAAGAATATGTGGTATGATTGCCAATGAGACAACTCTTCACAAGAGACCAAATAACACAGAAATAATGGAATATGTAGACAGCTCTCTCACAAGCAAAAAACCCTAACTGTAAAAATATAAGGGCATACACTACAGGTAAGCTATATAATTAGGCCCAGAAATGAAAAATGTAAAACAATTCAACCGAGAAAACTAACGGCCTGATTTTTGAACAAAACAATAGATGAAAAACAAATATGTTATACAGCAATAATTAAAAAGCCACTGAATTACAGGCTCCTGACTTGGGACAGTATATATAATACAGTGTTTTTTTTGGGTTGGTTTTTTTGAAATTTGAGGATAAGTATATATAAGACAGTATTTTTATAGTTTTGAGGAAGAGGATCGGTATATATATAATTATCTTACCTCCTATAGATTTCTGGGGATATGATTGGTTAAAGGACTACACATGGTGACTACATATATTTGATATAGGGTGTCCTAACAAATATGGAGTTAGTTACCATATGGGGTTAGTAAGGAGTTACTTCCCTTTCAAAACAAAAAGAAATCTGAAAGGTTTCAACAGACGAAGAAATTGATAATGAACGATTGAAATAAATTCATAAAACAAATTTAAAGCTAACAAGTTGTTATTGTTGGCATTTGTTTTTTTGTATAGACAAATGGAAGTAGGTTCTTAATACCAAGTATTGAAGACTTAATTACTTTGATAGGCCGCTAGTCTAAATACCACATGTGAAGATAGTCGGTAAGATAAATTCGTTACACGGTGTGCTAGTGACCTAATACGATATATATGGGGTCGCTCTCACCCCATATGGAATTTACTGACCCCATATATATCGTATTAGGTCACTAACACACCATGTAACTAATAATATAAAAATAAGGAGATGAGGTATGATGCCAATGAGACAATTATCCACCAAAATAAAAGACGTTGTTTTGAAGTTTTGGGGAAAATTTGAGGATAAGTATATATAAGTTAAAACGACGAAAAGAACAAAACACCTCATGATCAAATTCTTCAGCGTTCAGACTATGAAAGTTGTTTGAAAGCGCAGAGAGATAGTCGTATTGAAAAAAAATTACGACTTCAAGTACAGAAAAAGGGTAGGTCACATTTTTTGTCAGTTAAGACATTGTAGCGAAAATAATCCCCTAGAACGAGCTTCACACCGATAGGTCGTGTGTATTTATACGGTGCTTTGCAATTTGCGCCAAATGGCATTTGTTTTGCGCAAAAAAAATCATTTGCGCCACAATCCATATTTGATTTGCGGCAAACTAAAATATTTCATTTGCTCCAATTATATAAGAAAATAGTATAAATAGCAGTTTTATATATTACCATTCTGTTAATTACTTATCTCTTCCGTTCTCAAGCATAACGAACCATTTGGAGGTGGAAGGAGGCTATCGTGTAGAATAAGTTCCGACGAAATTAACATAACATTAAAACACAAAATCCTTAGCTTTTGTTATCATAAAACTACGTGTGTCGCTATCTGTTTTCACAGTGATTCTTCTTTGCATCTTTATATACAAAATGTTATATAACTTCCCACAGAGTGACGTAGATGTAAGCAACTATATATAGGTCACCGTACGGCCTTCAAAAACCCATACCGTAGAGAAAATTAAAAACCCCTGCCCAATCACCCAATCGAAATGAAAAAAATGTTAAATAATTCAAACGAGAAAATTAACGGCCTGATTTATGTACAAGGTTTGTCTCTATTTTCAAATGCACCAAGTAATTTTTACATGTCGTCATAACATTAAGGACATATTTCCTCTGTTTGTCTCGGATTAAATGTTGTCAATGTTGTTCCCCGAGTGTGTCAACACTTACAATTACATACCCAGGTAATTTCAGTAATGTATTAGAAATCAGTATGAACTCACTTAATGTCGTAGGGTACACTAAAAAAATCTGATTCGAGCCTGCTATTTAGGATCAACTTACATCGAAACTATAATCGTCATTTATCTTACCTTAAAAACAGCGCAAAATAAGTTTGTATTTTTTGGCGCAAAGGAAATATAACCTAGTGACGAAATTGCTACACTGCATATTTCTAAAATTGGCACTTATTTAATAATATAATGAGCCCGTGTATTTTATAAGATGTTAAAAACATATCATTGAAACTTTCAATTGAAAGTTTTCATTTAAATTTTTTTTTTAATCGTTTCATTTTATATTTTTTCGTTCAGTTTTTGTCAATTTCATTTCGTTCCGTTCCGCCTCGTTATATTTTGTTTTGTATTGTTTTATTGTGTTTCTTTTATGTTTTTATATTTCGTTTAGAACTTAACAAGTACATTTTTTTATTTTACCTTTATAAAAAATGTCTTTAAACTTGTTTGTACTTGACCCATTACGAAGGTCTTAGGTTATATCACAGAAAGTATTATAATGATATTATTAAGGGGTACCCGAACTTTGACTAAAATAGGTTTCGCTCTTTTAATTTTCATAAAATTTTGACAAAATATTAATTTTGACCTGTTGACAAATATATGAAACTTTCAAGAAATTTGAACCACACAATTTACAGAAATAATTTCATTAGTTATACTAGCAGTTTGACAAACACTAATTATGATCATTGAGAAGCTTGATTTCTCTTTAGTAATAGTACGTGATTTTTTGTTACAGTTTGTTAAATAGAATGAAAATATTTTTCTATTACGCAACAGGAGCAGTTATGTATATATGTAGCATACACGAGGGTGTAGATGTGGTTTACAGAATAGAGAATAATGGGCACAAAATATATAAAATAGAGAAAAATGGATAAAAAAAATGAAGAGTAGAGCGGAATAATGAGGTGCTGAAATATAAAGAATAGAGAAAAATGAACCAAAACATAAAGAATAGAGACTAACGAGGTGCTAACATATAAAGAATAGAGAATAACGAGGTGCTAACATATAAAGATAAGAGAATAACGAGGTGCTAACATATAAAGAATAGAGAATAACGAGGTGCTATACATATAAAGAATAGAGAATAACGAGGTGCTATACATATAAAGAATAGAGAATAACGAGGTGATTATACATATAAAGAATAGAGAATAACGAGGTGCTAACATATAAAGAATAGAGAATAACGAGGTGCTAACATAAAAGAATAGAGAATAACGAGGTGCTAACATATAAAGAATAGAAAATAATGAGGTGCTAACATATAAAGAATAGAGAATAACGAGGTGCTTATACATATAAAGAATAAAGAATAACGAGGTGCTAACATATAAAGAATAGAGAATAACGAGGTGCTAACATATAAAGAATAGAGAATAACGAGGTGCTATACATACAAAGAATAGAGAATAATGAGGTGCTAACATATAAAGAATAGAGAATAACGAGGTGCTAACATAAAAGAATAGAGAATAACGAGGTGCTAACATATACAGAATAGAGAATAACGAGGTGCTAACATATAAAGAATAGAGAATAACGAGGTGCTTATACATATAAAGAATAAAGAATAACGAGGTGCTAACATATAAAGAATAGAGAATAACGAGGTAACGAGGTGCTTATACATATAAAGAATATTTAATAACGAGGTGCTAACATATAAAGAATAGAGAATAACGAGGTGCTAACATATAAAGAATAGAGAATAACGAGGTGCTTAAACATATAAAGAATAGAGAATAACGAGGTGCTAACATATAAAGAATAGAGAATAACGAGGTGCTAACATATAAAGAATAGAGAATAACGAGGTGCTAACATATAAAGAATAGAGAATAACGAGGTGCTAACATATAAAGAATAGAGAATAACGAGGTGCTTATACAGTTAAAGAATAGAAAATGGCCTAAAAAAATTAAAGAATACAGAAATGAAGGACCCCCATCCAGACCCTCATACACTACTCCTTCACAATTTATTTACGTTGAATCTGTAGTGGCGGATTTAGAACAGAACAGAGGTCCCCTCATCTTTGTGGATAAACTAAAATGATTAAACTTAAAAATTGATTAGACTTTTATTTTTTGCTATTAACCCCCAATAAAAACACCTCCTTTTCTTCAAAATCCTTGATTCGCAGCTGTATCTGCGTTGTAAATAGGCAGTTTGTTAATTTACGTACATAAAAAAAAACAAGTTTGAAATTATTAATGAAATATTTAAAATGAATTATGTATTTGTAATTAATAAATAAATAACCTTTACATTATATTAATTTACTTATTAATACGAAGAAATAACAAAATTTATCATATTAATCTTTCTTTCATAAATGTTTGTCTCGCTCACTTTTTACCACCTGAAGACTTAAATGATTTTTTAAAAATTACGTGACCTACTAAAATATACATACTACACGGAAGTCAATAGTACAACAATGGTGAGTAGTTACCGTCATAATATTGCGTACAAAAACACGAAATCGTTGGTTTAATTTTGTTTAAATGTGATTTTGACATTATTACAATTATTCTATTTAATATTGTTTATGTATTTCAATGTTTGGGCACCTGCAATGGTTCAATAACAACAAACAAATTATTCACATGACTGTTGTAGCCACGTGGTTGTATCATAACTCGTTTATTTAGATTTACTTACAATCATGACAATACTCGCTTGGAAATGCTTTTATTAAAATTATTTTTTAACCTTAATTATGTACAGTATGACTAAAACTTTCTATTCTTAATTGGTGTCTAGCTTCATATCTGTAACTGTGAGTCATTGACAAGTAATAATTCTAAAAATAACTAGTGCATTTAATGCAATGTTAGATATGAAAAATGCTAAAATAAAAAGATCATTGTCCTTTCATTGATCTCGATATGAGTATGTCTCTCACGTAAATCTCCATATCCAAATTTATGACAAACCCCATTTTTCTTTGTAATTATCTGCTACTTGTGTCAAAGATATTAAATATATTTATATTTTGTTTGTATATATATATATTGAGTCCCTACCATCAATACGAAATTTCAAAACATTTCACTCTTCCCCCTTTTTTCGGTGCTGCCTATACTATCTATTCGCGCATCTCACAGGTTCAATACAGGGTACTAAGTAAAGTAACCCCTAAAACCATCTGGTTAGTCATCATGGTTATAGTGTCAAAGAAAAACCTTTTGACTTACAAGCCCGAAAATCAGTCTTTCATACAGTTTCTATAAATTTATATGGCTTGTGTGGCCTGTTTTTACGAAAATTTTACTGGCCTGGTCTATAGGGGTTGTGGTTAATCGTGGAGACCTCTTTTTCGTTACATGCACATGTCAGGGTCTACCCTTATGACCTGGTCATACCTCATGACCTTATCGATTTGATTGCCAGCTGGTACTTAATGGTACAATTGCATACCTCTTTCCCTGCCAGTGATAGTCGCTGTCAGCGCCATTGTGATGAAAATTTTCATGAATGGTCCCAGAAGGATATGAACGTGCAACATCAAGATTTAAAGGCAGCGCTCTCGCTGACTGAACCCAAGAAGATCTTTCCTGACCCAACCCAATAATACTACTTTATACCTCTAATCAAACAAAATTCTTCTTCATTCACCAGGTTGGACACAACCAACAAAACCGGAAACAATTTCCAAAGAAATAAAAATAATTTGATTTGACATTTTTTTTAATTTGAGTTTTCATACATGTAGGCTTGTAACTTCTAACAAGTGTATACATACCGTATAGTCGACAATAAAAGGCCTCGATATGAAAAATATAAACAATTCAATTAAGAAAACTATCTGCCTAATATGACAGACATGAACCAACGACAACCACCGAACTACAGCCTCCTGAATTGGGACAGGCCCCGTACAGAATGTGGCGGGGTTCAACTAGTTTGGAGGCGCAACCCCCACCTAACCTGGGACAGTAGTGTAACAGTACAACATAAGAACCAACTATAAAAATCAGTTGAAATGAGATATATTTGTTTTTTAATTATTTATCTTTTTTGAAAACCTGCTGCATTTTTTCATTAATATGAGCATATGTCAAGCATAGAATAAATATATATATAAAATACTTTTGCACTGGATAATATCACTCATTTCAGGGATGAGGGGATACATGTAGTTACTTATTTGTAGAACGATTCCCCATTTGATGGGTTGTACCTTATCTGTTGACTGGACTTGAAATGAGAATGTTCACCAAAATTCGAAGGTTTGCCATATACACAGAAGAAGCAAACAACTGTACATTGAAAGTCATGGTTATTTTAACTTAGGCCAAAATGATGTGTGTTTAGGGTTCCCTTCTCAAAAGTTAAAGGGTGGGTAGGTCAGTATTTACATACTGCTAACTGGAACTTCCACAAATATAAAAATAAGGAGATGTGGTATGATTACCAATGAGACAACTATCCACCGAAGTTCAACATATTTTTATTATTGCAGATAGAGAGAATTGTCTTAAGGTAAAAATGATCAGCAAAATATAATCTTCAAATCAGTCACCATACCGGAAATAGTCAACTGACGCCTTATTTGAGTTATTGCCCTTGAAAGACGATGTTTCACCCATTTTTGCATTTTTTGCAGAATCTGTGATTATGTTGATTGATAGGAAGAAACTATGAATAACAAAACAAAAAAGACAATCAGCACAATAAGATCTACATATAAGTCAGTATGACCAAAATCGTCAATCAATTCCTTATAGGAGTAATTGCCCTTGACGGCTGATGTTTATCCATGTTTTGCAGAAATTATAACAGATAGCATTAATAGAGAGAAACTCCACAATGATCAACAAAATAAGATCTACAAATCAGTCAGCATGGCGGTTATAGTCATCATCTGTACTATTACTACCCATTTTTTTTTTTTTTTGATAGAAAGATAGAATTAGTAAAAAGCAAAAATGTTCAGCATAATAAGATCTACAAAATTAGTTTACAGAGACTGAGTTCTCGAAAAGTGGTGGTCCGAAAGTTTTGACCACCAAAATTTTGCAATGGACCAACACAATTTTGGTATTTTGGCAAATTGCAATAGAAATAATTGTGATGACCAGCAGATTTTCTTCAAGGACCAACAGGGAAAAATTATTTTGACATAACTCTTGAGTTTACATGGTAGAAATTGTCAACTGACTCCGTACAACAGAGTTATTGCCTTTGAAAGATTAATTTTACCAATTCTTGTTGAAATGTATAAATGATAGCTGAAAGAGAGAAGGTTTTTAGACGTTAGAGTTTTTAAAAATGATCAATAAATTAAGATCTACAAAATCAGCATGATGGAGTTATTGCCCTTGAAAGACAAGTTTTAACAATTATGCATATATAATGCTGAAAATCCTTAAAACGATAATGGATTTTCAGAAACCTGGCATAGCCGAAATGATCAGCAAGACAGATATTGGTACATATAGTTTCCATTCAATGAATATACTCTTGTTATATTGTATCAGTTAAGTTTTGGCAAAATGCGCGGTAAGCAAAACAGGCTCCCAGGAGCGTCTTGTTTAATTATTGATATGATTAAATCAACCCCAATACTGAAAAATCTGTATGTAAAATGCTCATTACATTGCCCAATTCATATGAATATGACTTTTCCACACATATGCCAATATGCCAATATGGGACAAAGCTTACTTGTCCATGGGCTAATACAGGATAATCATTTTCAGTTGCAAATGTATAAGTGTCAATCTGCCTAAGAATCAGACAGATGTGAAAACATGACAAACAGAAACCCTCCCAAGTTTACATTAATGTTAGTTAAAAATGTATAATGGTGCACGGATGTAACATGCCTTTCCCTCTCCTGTTCTGGTATTAAGATATAATTTGGTTGAAATGCACTAGAAATTAACAAATAAGAGCTTACCGCCAAATTTGCTATCATTCAAACCAAAAGATATCTAGAAATTTCTTGGAATTACCAGTCACGCAGAAACGAAAGACTTACTAGTTCTAGCTCATAATGATGGTAACTTCAAAATAGTTAGGTCTATGGGTTTTTTCGGCCATGTTTTGAAATTCTTTTAAATTGCCTTAAATTGCCTGATTCTTACAAAGACTGTCACTTTAAAACATTTCACCAAACTCTGATTGTATGATTGTTGGATTAGACGTATTTTTATCATATTTTGTAGATTTGAATGACATAAAAAGGTTGAAGTATATCTCTGTTTAATTAAGATTTGAATAGACAAAAAAAAAAAATCCACCACCTTTCTGTGTAACAATTTGGGTTAACATTAATTATTGTTTCATTCCCATAGACCAACATCTGCAAGCACTCAGTCTTGCTTTTTTGTGCTTCGTGCCAGTTTGATCAGTCCAGCCATTTCCTATTGATTTTCACATTTTGTTCTTATGATGTACTGTTACAGCACTGTTCCAGTTAAGGGGAGAGGAATGCGTACCTGCATGTTTGATCCCACCACATTATTTATCTTCCTGTCCCAAGTCAGGAGCCTGCAATTCAGTGGTTGTCGTTGTTCGCTGTCTGTTATATTTGTTTTTCGTTTCATGTTTTGTCATAAATCAGTCTGTTAGTTTTCTTGTTTTAATTGTTTCACATTTTGCTTGTCGGTTCCTTTTATAACTGACTATAGTATACGGTTTTTTTATTGTTGTTGAAAGTCGTATAGCATGTATAGATTAATCAGTTATACATACTGTATGACCATGTTGACCTAAAATCTACACCAGGGCCAATTCAGAAACATCCTATTAAAAACACTTTATTCTGTATATACTGACATCAAACACACATTGTAAAATTGTATTTTTAATTTTTCTTTTCAGCATTGTTAGATTGGTTAACAGAATAAAAGTCAGCTCCTGGTTGCCTAATCCCAATAATCAGTGACACTTACAAGACTGTACAAGTTGTAGTCAGCTATTTTTTTTCAAAATTCATTTATTTTTTGTTTTGTTTAGGTGAATGAATTTTGACAGCAGTTTATAGTGTAAATGTAAAAGGGTTTGAGACTAAGAATCAAAGGAAAATGGAGTCTGATCATGCTGAAATAGATCAAAATACAAATAACTCCAATAGAGACAAGGCTTCCAATGATGCAGATCCCTTAGTATTTCAAACACCTAACAGTAATGAAAACAATTTTACTCCACATTTAAACCTTAGACATCAGGATCAATTAGCAACTTCCTTTGATAACCCTGGAACAGAAGTTAGGATTCCCTTGAACTCTGAAGCGCCTGGTCATACTCCAGCATATAGCAGTTCAAACCATCAGCAATATGAACTTCAAGGAGCAAGACCTAAGGATCCTCCTGATAAACTACAGAGACCTAAAGACTTCTCAATGAAAAATAACTTAGCGAAAGGTATATTATAATAAGAAAAATATTTTCATTTTTCATATTACAACACTTATCTAGCTTTTTATTTGATAAATACATACATATCTATAAACACATCATAGATACCAGGATTAAAATTGTGTACGCCAGACGATCGTTTTGTTTACATTTATATTCATATAATATATTCGTATTAACTTGTTGACAGTGGACATTGTCATCTTTCCAATACAAGTATAGTACATGTAACAATTAAGCATGTTATCAAATGAAATATCTATTTTTTTTTTTATAAAGCATGAAATTTTATTTAACAAAAAGTGTTTACCATTTTGTTTTCATTCAATATATAATATATGATGTAAAGCGGTTCTAGTTTGAAATACGAAATTGTTACCCTTTAATCAGTTTGCTTTAAGCAGTCACATTATTGTTTTTGTTTTTCATCTGTGAATTTAGTTTTTTCTTTGAATTTGAAGATAAATAAACTAGATACCAGGAATGAAATGTTGTACGCCACTCATCAGTGACGCTCGAATAAAAAATAACACAAAGGCCAAACAAAGTATGAAATCGAAATCAATTTTAAAATTGAGAATGGAAATGGGGAATGTGTCAAAGAGACAACAACCCGACCACAGAACAGACAACAACAGAAGGTCACCAATAGGTCTTCAATGCAGTGAGAAATTCCCGCACCCGGAGGCGTTCTTAAGCTGGCCCCTAAATAAATATATATACTAGTTCAGTGATAATGGACGTCATACTAAACTCAAATTATACACAAGAAACTAAAAGTAAAAATAATACAAGACTAACAAAGGCCAGAGGCTCCTGACTTGGGACAGGCGCAAAATGCGGCGGGTTAAACATGTTTATGAGATCTCAACCTCCCCTATACCTCTAGCCAATGTAGAAAAGTAAACGCATAACAATACGCACATTAAAAGTCAGTTAAAGAGAAGTCCGAGTCCGATGTCAGAAGATGTAACAAAAGAAAATAAACAAAATGACAATAATACATAAATAACAACAGACTACTAGCAGTTAACTGACATGCCAGCTCCAGACCTCAATTAAACTGATTGAAAGATTATGTCTTCATCATATGAATATCAGGCACAATCCCTCCCGTTAGGGTTTAGTATCATACCATCATAAAATATATGAGAAGAGCATAACCCGTGTCATGCCAACAACTGGTTTTAAATAAATGTGTTTAGTTCCGATGCAAAGACCCTATAAGTGAATCAATATTAAAGCCAAAATATGCAATCTTTAATGACCTGACAACAGTATCGTAACTATATCCCTTCTTAATAAGTCTATTTAAAGGTTTTGTTAGCTTCTGAGGTGAATACTGACATTTTAGTGCTTTATAAAGAATATTACCATAAAAGATTGGATGTGAAATACCTGAACGTATAAGAAGTCTGCATGTTGAGCTATATTTACGAATGATGTCCTTGTACCGATGATAAAATGTAGTAAATGTTTTGACTAGTTTGTGATATCGAAAACCCTGGTGTAATAATTTTCTGTAATACATAAATTTCTTTCGTTAAAATCTGAAACGTTGTTACATACACGAGCGAATCGTACAAGTTGAGATATATAAACACCGTAAGATGGTGACAAGGAACGTCACCATCTAAAATGGATAATTAACGATAGGAAATGAAAAATCATCTCTTTTATCATAAATTTTTGTATTAAGCTTTCCGTTAATGATATAGATATCAAGATCGAGGAAAGGGCAGTGGTCATTGTTAGTATTAGCTTTATTTAAAGTAAGTTCAACAGGATAAATTTCTTTAGTATACATACTGAAGTCGTCATTATTGAGAGCCAATATATCATCCAAATATCTAAAAGTATTATTAAATTTTGTATCAGATGTTGTTTCGATGGGTCTTTGCTGATTTTAGTCATAAATTGTAACTCATAGCAATACAAAACAGGTCCGCAATAAGTGGTGCACAGTTAGTCCCCATTGGAATTCCGATAACCTGACGATATACGGAATCTCCAAAGCGAACAAAAATATTATCTAGTAAAAATTCAAGGGCAGATATAGTATCAAAGCATGTCCAATTGACATAGTTATTTTGTTTATTGCTACTAAAAAATGACCTAAAAGAGTTAGAACATATGTATTCACATTCTGACTTTTTAAATGCCCATTTAATTAGGTGTGTGAATGTTTTCTTAATGAGAATGTGAGGCAATGTGGTATACAGGGTAGAAAAATCAAAACTTTGGCATTTTTCAATCGAATGTTTTGTAGCTTTTACATAACTTATCCAATCGACGAATGGCCCAACAGGCCCAAAGTTACAATTTAACATGATGAAATATTGTGACAACTATAAACATAAGAATATGCGATATTACTGTTAATGAGACAACTTTTCACCAAACACCAAAGGACAAGAATGTAAACCTTTTTGACAGTCAAACACCATTCCAACATTTTGTTTTCTCATATATAGAATTACCGTATTGAAAAAATGTGTATTGCTTGTTAGAGGTTCTCAAATGATACATTTATTTACAGGTGTGTATATCAGTAAATCTGTTAATCCTTCAACAGAAGAAAAGGAACTAAGAAAGAATGAGAAATTAAAGCAGAAGTAAGTTCAAAGTCCTATAATTTATTTATTTAATTTTAAGGAAGTTTTGTGTTAAGGTCCGTTGTTTCCTTTGTTGATAAATCAACTATATTTTACCATTATTCTCTGATTTGTTTTCGCTTAATCGATTTATGACTATTGAACAGCGGTATTATACTACTGTTGCCTTTATTTAAAGTGCATTTCTAGATATTTAGGTTTTTGGTCACTCTCGCTTTAAACTTTTTAACCGGTTTTTGGTTATTACAATGGTAAAGTACGACAGGTTGTTTCAAACAGGTTATGTACAATCACTAATGAACCAATTAACTAATGCTTTTCAACTATTAATGTCCTGTTGATGATGACAAAGTGGAGGTCAAATCCAATTTTGAAGATTTTCACTTGATAGATTAGAAAATGTCACTTGATATGCTTTTGGTGCCATAACATGTGAACCATTCAACCAATAGTTTTCAAATTTTTATGTGTTATTAAAAAAGAGGGACGAAAGATACCAGAGGGACAGTCAAACTCATAGATTGAAAATAAACTGACAACGCCATGGCTAAAAATAAAAAGACAAACAGACAAATAATAGTACAAAAGACACAACATAGAAAACTAAAAACTAAGCAACACGAACCCCACCAAAAACTGGGGGTGATCTCAGGTGCTCCGGAGGGGTAAGCAGATCCTGCTCCACATGTTGCTTATGTTATTACAGATCCGGTAAACAGGTAATTCGGTAGGTCACATTCGTGAAAAGGGAAGGGTATTGTAGTTACGACATAAAGATATCCGATATCATCTGTGAAACGGTTATTCCATAACGGTCAACCAACTCGTGATGGCGTCCGTAAAATTTACAAAGGGATGATTTCAACTTCACCATTTGGAACTCTTGGTTTAATAGCTTCCTTGTGAGCAGCAAACCTCTATCAAGGAAATCATGATAGGAAATACAAGCCCGGGAATATCGTATCAATTGGGAGATATATACTCCGTATGCAGGCGCTGCTGGAATGTTGCTACATAGAAATGGAAAGTTCACAATTGGGAAGCTGAAATCATCTGTTTTGTCGTAAAGTTTTGTTTTCAACCGACCCTCATTGTCAATTTCTAGATGTAAGTCAAGATATGAGGCAAAAAGTCGAAAGATACCCAAGGGGACATCCAAACTCATAAGTCGAAAAAAAAAAACTGACAACACCATGGCTAAAAAAAACCAGACCAACTGATGACAGCATATAGATCAAGTTTGATATATATTGATGATTTTAATATTTGCTTTTCATGGTCTTTGATAGAGTAGTTTGATATATATTGATGAATTTAATATTTGCTTTTCATGGTCTTTGATAGAGTGCAAAAACGTACTTTATGTAGTTTCAATGCAAAAACTTATGAACCATTCTACCAATGCATTTCAATTTTGATATATTGTTATTGATGAGAAAATGAATGTGATATTGATTATTTTTATCTCTACCATTCAAGACAAATGATCCTTGATAGATTGGAAAACAATGCACAGAACGAGGCAGGTCAAAAGTGCCTGAATTTGCCATACATTAGTTTCCACCAATTTGTTACGATTTTCTCCACTCTCAACAGTTAAATTTTAATTATTCATAAAGCTCGACAAGCCTCGCGATTTAAATATTAAAATTTAACTGGCTCGACGGTAGAAATATCGTAACACACTTGATGCAGTGGTGGAATCTATATATATCTCACCTGCTACATAGTCTTACAGTGTAAAGTCTTATATTCCAAAAGGTAGAAGTTATACAAGATCTACGAACATAAAACATTACTGCAAATATCAATTGATTCCTTATAGAAGTTATTGCCCTTCAATGATGTTTTATACCAATTATAGTACTTTTGCTTATTAAATGTATGTACTGAAAACTGACTATTGTTTATAATCTGGTCATCTGTAAATCTTTCAAAATTATCAGATGACTATTTTAAAGAGTTGCTGTCGTTTTTAATTAATCATTTCATTAAGGATTTTAACTTACTTTAATTAATATCCATGGGTAATTAATTTTTCTAAACGAATGTGGTAAAAGTGTCAACAGCAAAACCAATAAACAAGTAAATAGAGTTCTACAAATCAGTTTATACGTTGTTAATCGATGTTAATATTTATAACTGCTGTGGTGACTGGTAGGTAGCTCCTTGGTAAAGGGTTATAAATAAAATATGTATTGGGTATACATCATTGCGACAGACACCCAATGACAATTGCTAATAACCAAATAGAGGTCAAGTGTGGTAAATAACAGGAGCCCTAATTGCTTACTGGCAAAACCACCACCTATTGACATCAGATGAAACTTGAGGTACTTTGAGTGTGGTGACAAGAAGATACATCCTGAAATTAATTTCAAGTTTCAAATGGTTTATATCAGATTACCAGTTCTTACATTCAATTTGCTAAATTGGGACCAATCTGACTTCTCCTTGACATTTTGGTAATACATTGGACTTCTCATCACAACACAAAAACACTTACTGGTAGTATGTATAAAGATCATTGGTTGGAGTACATTTCACTTCATTCATTCTTGACTATTTAAAATTTAATCTCCTAAAGGGTGTCAGTGTAAAAACTAGTTACCCGTGTCCATGGTGTCTGAACAACCTAACCTATTCTGTGGAACACAGATTGTGAGAGTGGTTTGGATCTGAATGATGATCCACATTGAATCCAACTGAACGCCGGATGTACAGTGAACATTCATATGCAACATTTAAACAAACACAGTTATATCTTCATTTTGTTTAACTTTTAAAAGCAAGTCAATTGATTATAATCCAGTCATAACTTTTTGAATCATATATTTTTAATTTTAGGGATTCATTAGGAACTCAATTTGTCACAAGCAAACAATATGCTAAACGAGGTAATTTTATGAATTTATTATAATTATTTTCTGTGACCAAATGTATTTAACACCATCAAATAGAGGCGAACGATACCAAAGGGATATTCAAACTCATAAGTCGAAAAACAAAACTGACAACGCCATTCCTAAAACGAAAATCTATCAGAAGACAAACAACGGTATACAAAACACCACATATAAAACTAAAGACTGAGCAACACGAAATTACGTATGTGTTTGTAACAAGTTAGAAGACAGTCACCAGTTTCTCTTCGAAAACCATATTGAATGAAAAACCCTCCTGGCAATTTTCAAAATGGAAACAGGGCTTGAGTGTATTTACATAATACCAACCTATGTACGACATGTATGGCTGGACATAGTATTTTTTATATACCAGTGATGCCATCAGCAAGTGAACACAAAACAAATAAACCATAACTTTGGTCTGGTGTCACATCAAAAGGAAACTATTAAAAACAAAGAAATACGTGGTTTGAATAGATAAACGTATATGTATTTGTACCCACTGAGACATAAAGGATAATTAAGATTTGTTCTTATTTTAGAAAAAGATATCAATGTCAACTCTGAAGTATTGGTATATCTCAAAGACAAACAGATTGACAAAACAGTTTTGAAATTAGTTTGTGCTTGCCTTAACATAAGGGACAGTCAAACAAGAACATTGAAATTACGAAACAAACATTGGAAAACAGCCGAATCGAAGGATCTTGATGATTGGTATGACAGAGTTGAGAAAAAGATGAAAGAATTCTTTTTCAACCACATAACTGATTATGTTCAACTGAAAGGGGATTGTAACTCAGAGGTTTTGGAGCTCTTTGTTAAACCAGCACCCAATTTTTGTACACTTGATATGTATTTGTATTTTCCATCGGTGTCATCTGCTGATCAAACAAAATATACAAAAGCAGTGGAAATTTTAAGGCAAGATGGAGCACCTGGACCTTTACCAATTATACAAAATCGGACATACAAACTAAATCATAAAGTTAAAGACTTAAGAAACGAAAATATAGACACGCAATTTAAACAGATAAACGGAAAAGATGTTCGAAATACCTTAGCAAATATGTGTTCCCATTACATTTCTGCATTTGGAAATTACAAAGGTGGTGTTGTTTATTATGGTATTGAAGACAACAAAGGGAACGTTTTGGGCATTGACTTATCAAACTCTACACATGAAGATATTGGTAAGTACTTTTAGATACACTTTTGTTTTAATCTTTTTTCTCTCCTTTATAGAAATGGATGACAATTCATCTTTGCTACAATGCATTTTATTCCTATTTTGATTAATTTTGTTTGTTACTTGTACGATCTTTTTTTAAATTTCTACCAATTGTATTTAAATCGCAAAGGATTTATCCATTTTAGATTCATCTACTCATTATTTTCAAGTGTTTATTAGTAAAAAAACTATCACTTTACTTTAGTTTTTATACATCATATCATATAGAAATTTTGGGCAGGATTTTTCTGTTAAATTACAGCATATTTTTGTATTGCCATTTATATTTTGCCTTTTTCAGAAACTGCACTTGAAACAAAAATTGGAGGAATGATTTGCGGAAAATCTCTAACCAAACTAACAAGAAAAACACATTGGGATATACAATATTTTGATATTGAGGTAAGAACTTTTTCTATTCATCCTTGAAGGTTATGTTTTTTATAATTGTCTTTTCTTATAATTAACTATTTTATGCACAACCTAAACGAAGGTAATTAGGGATAAGAAATAATAATTGTTACAATTCATCTAAGCATATATGGACATAACATTGTTTTGCTTTGTAGATTCTTACATAATAGACTTATTTAAATTTTGACTTTTACAGGAAGATGGAGCAGGGGACACTATTTTGGTAAGAATTTTAGTTTCAAGCATTATCTTAATGCTAGGCCATTCTTTTGGAGTAAAACATATTGATATTGAAAGACTAGAAAACAATCTCATCGAAAACACCAGGAAAATGAATAAATACGACGACTCGCGCTTCACATACAATAAACTTAATAGTTGGAAGACAAAATCAAAACAAAGTTGTAGAGCATTGAAAACCAAACATTACGAAACGTTGTGCCAAATACGGCTAGAGCTATTTACACCTAGGGGTAGAAAACCTTAATTGATATAAAAAAAAATAAAATTCATAAAAAGTGAAATCACAGAATATTAACATATTTAAGTTATGTCATGTTAACACAAAAGTTCAGACTGATGGGCTGGTGATTCCTCTCAGGAACGGAATGTCCATCAGCACTGACATCGATACCGTAGTTATAAACCATATCAGTTAAGCCAGGCTTAAAATTTGGAACGCCAGATGCGTGCGTATCAAAAACAGTTATGGAAAGCCAATTCAATTAGGAAGTTAAATCCAAAAAATTGTGCCTAATACGGCTAAGGCTACCTATGCCAAGGGACTAATTTTTGTGTTTTGGAAACTGTAAACAACCAAATTAAATGTACAAACAAATGAACATATCAATGATGTTTCAACACATGAGTGAGAAAAAAGTCAACAAAGTAGATAAGTCAACAAACTATTTCATTTGATATGATTAGTCCTTTCTTTAAAGATGTATTTGAATCGATTGATAAAAGAAATAAACATTTTTGTGCGTCCTGTAAATTTGTTATTACTATTGACCAAAACATTGGTCTCATCTGTAGTTAATTTTATATACTAGTATGTCAATAAGAGTAATATTTGTGACTTATTTGTTTTACTTATTGCCTGTATCTTCGTTTCAGCAAAACAGGAAAATAATAGCAGTAAAAGTGTGTAGAATACCCGGTGGAGTTTTCACTGCAGTCCCTGAATCTTATTTCGTTGATGATCATGGGAATGTGCAGCAGTATAAAGACTTTGGAGAATGGAGATCTCAAATGTTAACATCTTATATAGGTATGATATGCCAACTTATTTTTGCTGTTATTTTTTTCTCTCGCTTTTAGTCCTTTCTGGCAAACTCTGCTATTTCTTTTCGTGATTTTTTATTTTTCTTTAAGTTTCTATATAACGCAGATCCAAGTTTTACTAAATTTCGTGTTCATAACTTAATACCGTCTAACCGGTATTTTTTTCGCGGTATTTCACGGTCCACAGCCGATGGCAAACATTTAAATTCGAATACTATTATTTCGAGATTGGCAGATCTTTCTTTTAATTTCTAATGGCTTAGATAAATTGGGCTTTCTAACGATTGAAAAGTAATCCATCCGAAGCATTCGATAATTATATGTAATTTCACAGGTACATGTTCATTCAGTTTCATTAGCCCTTTAAAACAAAGATGTTCATGTTGAAATATTACAGAAAAAAAGATCGTCCATATATCCTTATAAGCCGTTATCGGGACATATATTTCCACGGATTATATTAAAGAAGGCAATGCCAAGGTTTCAGACGTTATGAAAGTGAGCGATTGTTCAAAATAAGTACACTGGAACAGGGAAAATACGATTTTTATTAGCCAATTTATATAAAAGCATGTACAGGGTAAACATCAAAGGGACAGCTTCCAGATTCCTTCTTACATTAATTTAGTTCAGGATTGTTACAAAGCGAAAAAAATAAAATCCACAGACAAAAAGATGTATAATTTTTCCAGAAATGGAAATGCTCAAGAACAACCCTGAGTTACATATTTGTAATCCTTTTGATCAAATATAGATTTTTCAAGGTATGAATTTAAAATAATATGCTGATAAAAAAATCATTAGCTTCTAGGCTTTTAAACCCTTTGATGACTCAGGCCCATCCGTAAGTGGGAATGGTCAAGTTATGTTAATATAAAATTTACAGGTTACCAAATTTTATTTAATGAACCATTTATAATGTCTTCATTGAATTGTACAACAACCAAATAGCCTTAAATTAACTCAAATAACTAGTCAAGAGTTCTATCAGAAATGTTCCCAAAGTTCATGAAGATTACATTTTATTCCAGATTTAATAACCATACCTTCAGTAAGTCTGAAAGTAGACGATTATTCTTCCTTGCCTTGCCGTACCGATTGAAATCGGATACTGAGTAGATATGACAAGTATGTTCATAATAAACATGGCGTTGTCAGTTTATTTTCTACTCATAAGTTTGAATGGCCCTTTAATACCGTTTGCCTGACGTTTACCTTTCGATAATATCCGCTTTAAATGAACATTTTTCTGTTTTCAAAAAAAAAAAAACGGAAGTGATTTTCAAAATGACGGGAAGGTGGATAGAATATATGACTAAATTAGTAATCAAGGCATTACTCATCCATTTCTCAGAAGCTCAAAGACAATTAAATATGTAGATGTATTTTGCAGAGACTTAGCATATCCCATATAAAGAAGATCACATGACCAATTTTCACAAATCAGTGTTTATGATGAAGTTTTAATATTCAGTTTTGTCTCGCTAGAGATAAAAGTAACAGAAGCGAGAGATTGTGATCCTCATGCCAACGTCTGCTTCGTTGGCGTTGGTGCTTTCAACACTAAGGCCATACCAGGCACATTTTTATGTGAGCCAGAAGCGCGTTTCGTCTACTTAAGACTTATAAGTGACACTCCAATCAAATATGTTAAAAGGCCAATCAAGTACGAAGCTGCAGAGATAAAGAATAATGACTTTGTTGCTTTATTTTTTTTATTATTTCACACTGACGAAGCCACATTAAAAGACTTAAATAATGCATGTACCTCTTTGCAAAATGTTGAGATGTGGCATTTGTATTATATTGTTGCAGTGGTTAAACTAACCTAAGCAGTCACGATAAAACTATGAATTCATTTCATAGGTTGTATACGATAGGTTTCTTCACAATAAACTATATAAAAAAATGATTCTTTTATTTAATCGTTACAGACATGCATCATAGCACCCAAGTTTTCATGATATATATTTAGAAAACATATAAACGCATTCAAAGTTTAAATTTGTAATGTTTAATTCTCAAGAATACCTTCAAAATTATGGAGAACAAAATGCACGAATACATCATGACACTTGTGTTATAAAGTTGATGACAATTGTAGTGTTTAAAGCTATCAAAGATGAGATCATTAGAAATACATACAAAATGTGTAATTCTGAAAACTAAATAAAAAAGGAATATGGTCATTTCACAAATATTTACAACATTAAATTCAGGCTTTTTTTATAGATTCCCCAGCAACTAAGGGAGATACACACCAGCTTGAAGAAAACCTACAAAGTATATCTGATAAGATTGAAGACCTGCGACTCAACTCAATTCAGAAACGGGAAAATAGTAAGTTTCCATTTAACTGATGACTTTATGATATCAGATACCCGTACAACACATAGATATTAAAAGTCTAATTATTAATGAATTTAAAATGATCTGATCATAAAGTATGTGTTCAAATCATCATTTTAAATCCCTTAATCAACTTTAAGAATGAAGAATATTACTCAACTAGTCTCCCCTAAATAAAATGAATTGTTCTTGTATTTGACAAAGGTGATGTCTCCTGTGTATACAGTAGCCTCTTTATTTCCTAACAAACACTAACCAATCAATAGAATATTCATACTGGATGAGCAAGATCAGCTTACCCTTCCGGAGCACCTGAGATCAACTCCAGTTGTTGGTAGGATTCGTGTTGCTGAGTCTTTAGTATACTATGTAGTGTTTTGTCGACATGTTTGTCTGTGCGCCTTCTTCCTATCTATATAAACAATTGAATTTGTTTTTATACGACCGCAAATTTATTTGCGATCGTATTAGGTTGTGGTGTTGTTTGCGTCTGCGTCTGAAGACATTTTGGTTCGCAGGCAATAACTTGAGCATAAGTTAATGGATCTCTATGAAATTTTAGCACAAGGTTCAATACCACTTAAGAATTGTTGGTATTGTTTTTGGGGGCTATTGTCCTAGCGGTTTTGTAATTAGGGGCCAAAAATGTCAGTTTTACTGGTTCATGGAAAATTAATTGGTTCACAGACAATAACTTTAGTATAAGTGTATGGATTTGTAAGAAATTTTAGCACAAGGTTTCATACCACAATAGGAGAGTTGGGATTGATTTTTGGGGTTATTTTCTTAGCTGTTTTTTAATAAGGGGCCAAAAAGTGGCCAAAAACAATTATTTGTCTGGTTTTAAGACAATAACTTGAGAATAGGAGATATTTCTCTGGTCAAAATTTTACACAATAGGAAGGTTGGGAATAATCTTGGGGGTTATTGTCATAGCTGTTTAGGAATTAGGGGCTTAAAAGGGTCTGACAAAAAAAAATTTTTGTCAGTCTCACAGACAATACCTTGAGTATAAGTAAATGTATCTCTATTAAATTTTAGCACAAGGTTTCATACTACTATGGGAAGGTTGGGATTTATTTTGGGGTTTATTGTCGTAGCTGTTTGGTAATTAGGGGCCAAAAACAAGCATATTTCATGTTTCAGGATAATGATTGGTGAATAAGAGTATAGATTTCTATGAAATTTTACCACAAGGTTCTATACTTCAAACGAAAAGTTTTAATTGATTTTTGAGGGTCATAGTCCATACCGTTTAATTATTAGGGGTCGAAAAGGGGCCGAATTGCAGGCAATAATTTGAGTATAAGTGTATGGATCTCTATTCAATTTTAGCACAAGGTTCCATACCACAATATAAAGGTTGAGGTTTATTTTGGGGTTTATTATAGTAGCTATTTAGGAATAAGGGGCCAAATAAAGGCAACAGTAGTATACCGCTGTTCAAAAGTCATAAATCGATTGAGAGAAAACAAATCCGGGTTACAAACTAAAACCGAGGGAAACACATCAACTATAAGAGGAAAACAACGGAACAACAGAAACACTGAAGTGCAACAAAAACGATCGCCAACATACATAGAAACGGACTATTTGATTACAACTGCCATATCCCTGACTTGGCCTATCAAAAACAAT
Organism: Mytilus coruscus; assembly: GCA_017311375.1. Taxonomy (NCBI): domain Eukaryota; kingdom Metazoa; phylum Mollusca; class Bivalvia; order Mytilida; family Mytilidae; genus Mytilus; species Mytilus coruscus. The sequence goes on along the minus strand of CM029603.1, from coordinate 81,923,689 downwards.
TATTTGTCGGGTTCACAGACAACAACTTGAGTATAACTGTATAGATCTCTATTAAATTTAAGCACAAGGTTTCATACCACAGTAGGAAGGTTGGGATTTATTTTGGGGGTTATTGTTGTAGCTGTTTAGTAATTAAGGGCCAAAAAGGGGTCAAAAACAAGCATTTTTCATGTCTCAGGACACTTATTTGTGTATTAGAATAAGAATTTCTATGAAATTTTACTACAAGGTTCCATATTTCAACAGGAAAGATGGGATTGATTTTAGGGGTCATGGTCCAAACCGTTTAATAATAAGGGGATAAAAAGGGGCCAAAAAACTAGGATTTTCTGATTTCTGGACAATGACTTGAGTATAAGTCTATTTATTGCTATTTAATTGTGCCACAAGGTATTATACAATAAAATAAAGTTTGTGATTGATTTTAGGGGTTATGACCCTATTTAGTTAAAAGGAGCCAAAACTAATACTTTGTATAAATTGCTTATTTCTTTAGCAATTTCAATGGGGTTTAATTCAAAAGTATTGAATTCTTGGGAGTCTTTAATATGCCGAATCTGATTGGGTTTTTAAAATTTGGATTTTAGGGTCTGGTTTTGAAATGATCCAGATTTAGGTCCAAAGGGTCCAAAATTTAACTTAGTTTGATTTCTTTAAAATTAAATTATTGGTGTTCCTCGATATGTTGAATCTTATTGTGTATTTAGATTTTTTTTATTTTGAGGCCTGTCTTCAAATTGGTCCACATTAAGGTCCAAAGGGTCCAGAATACAACTTTTTTATCACTTTTTTGAATTCTTTGATATGCTGATTCCAACCATATATTTAGAATTTGGATATTGGACCGTAATTGGTCATGTTGGTAATGGTCCAATTTTAAATTATTTAAGTACTTAGACCATATTCATTCTGTCAAATATTTAATCAGAATCTAAATTTTGAGATGATTGCACAATTAATCGAAATTTTAAATTGAGTCATAGTTCAAAATAGATACAGCATCATGTCTAATTTTAGAGAAGAAATTGTGTCTAGAGATAGTTTGAAATTTTCTGTTCATTATTATATATTTTGAATGATATTTAACATCTTTATAACCTAATCATAGAAATTAAATACAAAAAGAATGAAGGAAAGTTTATAAGGAAATTTCCTACACATAACAAAACGAAATTGAAAATTTAATTTTTCTTCCTCTAAAACTACACACAATTTGTATAATAGATTTTTACAATTAATTAAATATACACATTTGTACATATGGATTAGTACAATGTATTTACTATTAATTTATTCATGCAATAATTTTCACCTATTATCAAGATAATTATCAATAACACAATTATAATTCGAGTGACAGATTTATTTGATTTTTTTCCTAAGTGTTGTTGATGATAGCTCTGTAGGACATATAAATATAGTTTAAAATTTACTGTTCATTATATTAGATATTTTAAAGATAATTACAGATAAGTTTAATAGATTTTTAAAGACATTGCATTAATGGTAAATGATATTTTGGAAATTATTTTTTCTTTTCTTTGGTAAATTGTTTGAATAATTTTGTGGTAGGTTTGTTTGTTATTCTGTATAAGCTAATTTTCTGAATGCTATATATATATTTTATGAAGCGAACTCCTTTAAAAACTAAGCTTATATTGTTTATAAATAAACATGGATTAAGATTTTTAATTTTGGGCCCAGTTTTTAAGTTGGTCCAAATCAGGGTTCAAAATTAAACATTTTATTACATATAACATTGTTGGAAAATTAACAATCCTCTTTGAAAAATGTCACCAATAACAACCCAATAGTTATTAAAACTTAAGACTCTAGAGACCCTGGGTGGCTTACCGGCATCCTCAACAATGGCCACTATGCGTTAAAAAATCACCACGAAAGGGCAATAACTTTATAAAGAGTCAACTGTCAATTTCACTTGACATATTTGTAGATCTTGTCTTGCTGATCATTTTTGCTTTTTAAAATATCTACATTTGTATTTATTATAGTTTCAAGATAAAAGGCAAAAACTAAAAAAAAAATGGTAAAAATCATCTTATAGCGACAATAACTCCATTAAAGTGTGGACTTGATATTTAAGCTATGATGGCTTATTTGCAAATCTTGTCTTCCTGATCATTTTTGATATTCAAAGTTTCTATATATCTTTAATAATTTTTAAGAAAATATGCAAAAACGCATACAATTAGTGAAAATCAACTTTAAAGAGCAATAACTCCAATAACGAGTCCTCTAACGATTTCAGAAATTTGACTATTTTGTAGATCGTGTCTGGCTGATAATTTAGTTCTAATTAAAGCATCTCTCTATCTATTATAGTTTTCAAAATAATAGAGAAGACTTTATAAGTTTAATTAACTCATCCCCCTTGTGTATATTTAAGCAAATCAAATATGTTAAAACTAAACCCAAATGTACAGCAGATAGATCTCAACATTCTGTACATTTGTATCCCAATCATAATTTCTCTAATTCATAGCGGTTTTCAAGACTTTCATTTTACCCCTTGGAACTATTTTAAGCCACGTCGGCCATGCTGGTTTGCAAGCCGGGTCATTTGACCCGTTTTTCAAACTAGATACCCCAATTATAATTGTGACTAAGTTTAAATATATTTCGCCCTGTAATTTTAGAGGAGAAGATTTTTATAAGATATTAGACAAAAACGCAAAAAAATGGTAAATATCCTTATTAAAGGGCAATAACCCCTATAAGAAATCGTCTGATAGTTTTGACATACACCCACAATAGGTAGATTCCAACATTCTGAACATTTCTGCCTGTCAGATTTTCTCTTTTATAGCGGTTTTCAAATTATTAGACAAAACTTTCATTTTACCCCTTTGTTCTATTTTTAACCATGATGGTCATCTTGGTTGGCAGACAAAAAACAAGTTTGTGGCCTCATTTTGAGTAGTTTAAAGAAGAAGTTTTTGTAAAAGTTAACGGATGACGACGACGACGGACGACGACGGACGCCAAGTGATGAGCTGAAAATTAAAAAACTTATGCAAATATTTCTTCTGTTTAAATAAGCGATGATAAATTTATTTAATTAAGATTATTACAATATATCTCTTAAACACATATGTTAAATTAACCATTGTTAACTATGACTTTTATATGCTGATTGTCATTTTTTAGGCGACAATTCTATGGTAAATGATTCCATTGTAGTAGGCAGAACTGTAGTTGGTGAAAGTAAGTAGACTTAAACTAGAAGCAATATTCGATGTCAGGAAAATTATTGATATTATTTTATGTTTCAGTTAGGTCTTAATCATTTCTCAATCATATTATCATAACGCGGAAAACAAATCCTTGCTAAAAACACATAAGTTTGTTTTTGTTTGAGAACTCAAAAGGTAAATAAAAATATTTTGACAACATGATGATTTGTGCAATTTGAATAAACTGATATATTGTCATACACGTATTATATTTTAAGGTATTATTTCAACATTTTTCAAACTATGTACTCGTGTTAGACTGAATAGACAACTTTCGAGTTCGTTGCATTTATATAAAATAACTTTGGTTTTAGTGAACACCATTCGTGCGTTTAGGGGTATCGTCACTTCCTTCCCATTTTGAGCGAGTGGTTGAAAAAATATAATGCTATATTGCACGAATCATTCGGCAAATTAAATTCTTATAATTGATAATCAGCACTGCTGTCATTAGGGAATTGTGATTAAGTTCTTACGGAAAAAAATATTATTTCTATTTTATCCGCATAATGACGATCACAAAGACGCTTGATGAACTTTAACAGGGCAAGGATACAGGCGACACCCGCTATCTGGTAAATGACGTCATAAAGGCGCACCAAATTGACGAACTTTTCCGGTGAAGGACATAACTCGAAAGTGGTCTATTAATTGTCAAGTTGCTTGACAAAGTTTCTCATTGGGAAGCAGTATTCGCACAAAAGAGCTTTTATTATCTTACTTTTTTTCAGTGTCTAGCAATATTGAAAAATGGCATTTAGTTTCAGTAGAGAATTATATCTATACCGAAAGATATTATCAGAAATTAAAAAAATGTATGAATATGGAAACGAAAAGATGTGTCATTCTAAAAGGTGAGTACAACTTGTTATTTAAAAAATACAGAAACTCGTATTATTCTTAAAGGTGATAAAAACATATGTTTTTCTTTGAAATGAGGGTTAAACATATATTCTTAAAGTGAGAAAAAGGTCAGTTATCCTTACAAAATGCATAAGTATGTTACAAGTGAAAGACTTGAAACGACGAACTCAGTATTGTGAAAGTAGACTTAAACGTGATAAAACGTTTGTGCTTCTGACACAAGAATAAACAGAGTAGTGAGGAAGATCAACACTTCATATGTTGTATGGTCACCATTACGAATTAGTTGACTGATGCGATATGTCTCTGTCCAAACTCACTTGAGACAATTTTTGGCTGTCTTAGATCTTTAGATATCAGAAAAGTCGTCTTGTCTGGAAATGTACTGATTGTGTCTTATTCCCGGTGGAAACAATCTGATTCAATGCAGATATGCATTTCGACAAATGAATGTGTAGCAGAAGACGCTTACCATGTCGACATACAGGGTATCTCTTCTTTAGGAGTTTATTCAAATTCCGGAGTTTTTTAAATGCTGCAGCAAAATATTTTTCGGGATTAGTAGTAATTGCATTGTCCGTCCGCCCGTCTTTCTATCCCGCCGTCCTTCCGTTAATCCGTGTGTCCGAAGGTTTCCGGATGATAACTTGTGCATGTTGTGTATCCCTTGCTTGAATGCAGAATGAAACTTATACAGATAAAATATATACGAGAGGGAAAGATGCCTATTGATTTTTTGAGGCCAAAAGGGGAGAGGTTAAGGTCATCTTTATTTGAAGTATGTTTATATGTTGAAGTTGTGCACCTGCTATTATGAAATTTTAAGAGTAAGTTTTTTCTCAATTTTCCGGACTTGCAAATTTTTTACCATTGAATTAATTGTTATTCGTTCTCTCTAAAATAAAAGCCTTAATTTCATTTGGATGGATATGTTCAACCTTTTTCGAAATATTGTAAAAGCACCATAAACGAAACACTCTAGGTTGCACTTTGTAAATACAGCGGTTACACAAACCACGCCTCTTTTGGGGAGATGTATAATATTAATAGATATTTTGTTTTGTTTACGTACTGGTTTTCAGACATGATTTCTATGTTTCATCTCATAGAGACATAACATGGGAATGTTACCAGTATAAATATACATGGATAGCGCAGAAATTAAATTCTGAAGACGACCCAAAGTGAAGGGAGGAGTAGAACATAATTTTAGTATAAGTTTAAACTCTTATAAGTTCGGGGCATATAAACATGATAAATTTTTAAAATATGCCGCACATCCCTATGTTTTGCATAAGTTAAGCATTAAGCATATACAATTGAAAAAAAAAATAGTAGTGCATACATGTATGAACTTTTCATTCTTGGATACAATTTTAACGAAACTTCATAGAAATAGTGACACAGTTTTAGCCGTAAAAGGAGTTCCTATGGGAAATTGCATTGTCTATATTTACAGAAGTGCAACCCCTAGAGTTCTGCGGTTAGCTTAATATTAATACAATAGTTTCTTAAATTATCAAAATACCTCAAGTAATTTTCATTTGTACATCCTATTCTGACAACTAAAGATTAATCATCACAAAGACAAATGAAATTCGAACTGTGATCGTATGCAGTTTCTTTCTATCTTGTGGACCCTTCTTTTGTGCTCCTGACAATTTAAAATCTTATGACATGACGACAAATGGAAAAATGGTTATCTATGATCAATTGTTCAAAAGTAATGATTGGTGACAAATACAGATATGATGAATACCAGAAATCAAATAGATTTATAAATTAGAAATTTGTCATATTGCAAATGAAAGATTCTTTTGATGTTACATTGGTTGTTTTAACTTGTAATGTGAATTTAAAGATTACAAATGAACGATTATTGAGGAAAGTTGTAAACCAAATTCAGATGATGTTAAGTAATTTCTTGATATAAGAATAAAATAAGTATTGTACAAAGTACAAAAAGCAACTAGTACAAAGCAATAAACACAAAGCACCGACATAAGAGTTCTCGGAGTTACTGAAAGATAGTTTAAAGCCAATTTCCTACTACTAAATAAATTATGTTCTCCCAGACTAAAATATCAATCAGTTCACATCCAACGGATTTAGTGGATATACGTTATTCGCTGTCTGAAGAATGCATGACCTTGTGCATTGCCAAAAATATAAGTAAGCAGTATCGATAGGATAAGTACTCATATCTGTATAGCAATATATTATATTATGTTATATGGTTGGCTACTGACCCCAATGGATTCAAAGAGGGCCGGAGGCCGAAACCCCTATTGATTTCACTAACCCTCTATGGATCCGTAGGGGGTTAGTAGTGAACCGTAAAACGAAGTTATCGCACACAAATCCTTTCTTATTGAAATAAACAATGAAATACAATAACATTAATGGATCACGTGACAATTTATAGTAGACGTGACGTGATGATACCCCTTTTAAATCTACTAACCCCCTACCGATCACTTGGGGTCACCACGTGACAGCGTTAAACCAATCACAACGTCATTATTTTACCTGAGGTGCGATAAATTTGGTTATATTTAATGTTTTTAAAACAAAATCAATGTTAACACCGATAAAAAAATATTTTAATATTTAATACAATGTTAATTTGATTATCTTTAAGCATAAATTTCTTGAAAGGGTCAATGAATTTATATGGATCGTATCTAAATTTGCGGTCTCTATAAACAACATAAGCATAGAAATGAATGATACAGGTTAAATGAATATATTTGATAAGAGATCATTTTGAGCAAGGTAATATTATTGGTGAATTTTATTTTCACATTCATTCTTATATGACACTCTTATATTATGTCACCTTGATTTGACTTCTTAATCGATTTATGAGATATGAACATCGGTAAAACAAACTGTTTTAATTTAATTTATAAATTATAAATATCATTTTTAGGTTTGATAGGAACAGGGAAATCCGAACTTGCTCTACAGTACTGCTATAGTGTCAGGAAATACAATCCTACCATCATCGTCTATAAGTTACGATGTACAGATACAAATATGTTTGAAAAATCATTGCGTGGGCTTTGCAAGTGCCTCCCCAGCATTAATATTACTGAAGAAGAAGACTCTCAAAAAGAAACGCTAAACAAACTAGAAGATGCCATAATAAGGGAGATGAAGGATAGAGAAGGATATCAGTTCTTGCTTCTGGATGATGTGAAGCCAAATTCTAAACAAGCTGTGAATGGCTTTTTAAAGAAATGTAAGCGTGTTGTAAACATTAAGCTAATTGTGACAACCTCAGTGTCGTTAGAATTAGATGCATTCACAGAAGTGGTAGAGGTCGATGGATTTTCGGAAGCTGAAGCAGTAGAATTTCTGTCAAATTTTCCAAGTGTCCAAAATGAAGATAAAAAGTATTACTTACAGCTTGCCAAGAAGTTTAGCTGTAATCCGAAAGGGTTGCATATTGCAAGATCATATATGGCTCAAGCAGATCTGTCGGCAAAAGCTCTTACAAGAAAGCTTAATTTTCCTCTAGATATGCTAAAACTTGAAAAAACTATAGCCGTAAATGAAACCATGGACAAAACACTGTTTAGTTCTCTAGTTAGCATAATAAGGGATATGCACAATAAATACAAACAAGAAGGGAAAGAGCATATATTTGAAATGTTACTCTTACTACAATTTCTTGAAGTAGAAAATATACCTGTAGTTCTGTTCACAAAAACATCATACGAAGCATCGGATTTTTGCATTGACGACCTTATTTATGAAATTAAGAATTCCTCATTTGGAACAATAGATGAACATGATGATGACAGGAAAATTAACACTCATGATTTAGTGAAATCAGCCTTACAGATATATATGACAAAAATAGAAGCTGAACTTCTAATAACAAATGAGAAGCTCTTGGGAAAGCTGTTAAGAGCATTCTTTTTGTTGATGGACAAGGACAATAAGCATAAATCGGATCTTCAGCGTCACACTTTACTTGTACCTCATGCACGTGCCGTTTTGGAAAAACTTAAAGCAGAAATGAAGGGGAAACTAGAAGGTGCACCATTTAAAAACGTAGAGCACATCTTACAAGTTATATACTTAAAAGATATAATAGGATACACATACAGCTTTAATTACATGTTCAGCGAAGCCAGTGAATATTTCGAAGATGCAAAAAAGGACTTGTTTAAACTACTAAACGTAGAAAAAACATTTCAAGTGGACATTGAAAAGTTAGTCAAAGCTGATTGCGATATCTTTCACCAAGAAAGTTTAGTTTGTGAAAAAACTAAAGAACTCTTTTCAACCATTGTTGATTTTATCAACAATGCAAAGCATCTGCCTTCCGTTAAAAAAGTCAGTGAGGAATATGTGATCAATAAATATCGGAATGCAGAGGATGCAGAAGTACTGTCAAGATTACTTAAAAAACAGGAACTAGCAGAAACCACTCATTTGATCAAAGATGAGTATGTTCAGTTGACACACAGAGGATATGCAGTACCATTAGAAGGACTCAGTAAAGAATTTTTGTTTGAACTGGTTATTTCTGTTTTACATACCTATGGCAGAAGACTGTTTTACCTTCCAGATGATAGAGATATACAAACGGCAAAAATATTTTTCTCATATTTGGCTGTTGCCAATGAATTGTCAAAAATGAAATATATCAGTGAGAATCAATTGAGTTTTGGTTCTGAGCATGGAAAAAGTGACATAGATAGGCTCTCTTCCGTCCTAACAGAGAGGAGTAAAATTCAGTCTGTTTTAGACTTTTTATGTAAGGAAAGAGAAGTAGATGCTTCTACTTTGAATGATTACATTTCAATTTGTAAAAGTAGACTTACAGAAAGAGTTAACTACTATGAATTTGGTGTTTTGAAAGTTTTACATGATAAAAGCGATCATTTCACTGCCATGTGGGTCCGGCTAATACTTGAATGTTACATCAATTTGATAAAAATCGAGAAAACTGACAAAGTACGTGACGAAGCATTAAAATGGGGTGAAGATCTTTCTGTGAAGATGAAAAGTATGGAGGACAATACTTGCTACCCCAGCCTTGTATGCTCACTGGGCGATCTTTATTTTGCCACAGGTCAAATATTGAAGTCAGAAAAGTGTTTTGAAGAAATACTTCCGAAATATTCAAAAGTAGAAGACAAAAGTCAGACTTCTGAGATCTCTTTGAAATGGTTTGAACGGAAGGCATGTATTTCCTATATCAGATGTCGAATGAGTAGGTCATGCGATAAAGAGCAAACTTTTGATGCAGATACGTTACAAAGATTGGAAGCTTATAAATTGTCTTTGCAAAGATATGAAAATGAGCTTAAAGATCTGGAAGAAATGGAAGTCCAACTCAAAGGAAGGTTACAAGGCGTATGTAGCGACCAGTAACTGCGTATGCCTTAAAATATGAAATGCAGACAGAGGCCACTTATGTTTGAATAAGATTAGCTTTATGTTTTATCCTAAATATGTACTATCTGATACAAAAAAAATCATAACAAAAACACCGAACTCTAAGGCAAACTCAAAAAGAGGAAGTCCACAAAAACCGACAAAATCAAACGCAATGCTCCATCAACCAATGGAACGCATGGAAAACAACCGCCATACTCCCGACCCGGCAGAGACATTCTCCGGAAAAAAAATATCATTATGATTATTATGTGAACTTATAAAATATAAGAAGGTTTCTGATGTTCTGCAACCACAATGCGCGCGCAAAATTTAGCAAAATTCGATTTTCTTCATTTTTTTTGTTCTTGGAATACTCCAAATTGACCGCCTCAGGTGGTCTTGTGGTGATGTAACTGACAGTGAAAATATAAACGATTCTTATGTTTTTGTTTAATATGTTATAATATGAAAAGACATCATTTAAGTTTAGATCTGTCACAATTATTCTATTGACAATAAAAAAAAAAATCATTACACGATGTAATTGTTTAACATTTTATTGGAATGTTTTACTTTTTAATCATCCATGTATTTTATTTTTATTTGCTTAATGTTTCAAAACGTTTTATCACTAAGTCAGTATAGTAAGACATCACAAATGTTCAATTCCTTTATCTTTTGTGCAGTCAGTACCTATATATTCATCGTTGCTGTCAATATCAACATATTCAACATTAATGCCTGTTTGTTAAAAAAATTGTACATAAGTTTGCGTGTCCAGATGCATATTTTTTTAAGTTGTCTGTCAAAAGAGGGGCGAAAGATACCAGAGGGACATTCCAACTCATATGTCGAAAATAAACAGACAACGCCATGGCTAAAAAAGAAAAAGACCAATAGACAAACAATGGTACACAAAACACAACAGAGAAAACTAAAGACTGAGCAACAGGAACCCCACAAAAAACTGGGGGTGATCTCAGATGCTCCGGAAGGGTAAACAGGTCCTGCTCCACATGTGGCACCCGTCGTGTTGCTCATGTTATTACAAACCCGGTAATAAGTCTAACTCGGTAGGTCAAAGTTTTCATGTTTAGATAAATATTTGTCTGTCATAGATACATAGTTTTTTTTAAGAATACCCTAACAGACACCGTTACGACTATTTTGTAATTGACAGGAAAGTTTTCAAAGCCATTTTTCTCTATAAAGATAATGATTTGAATTTATGCTTTGTTTTACTGATAATGACATTTTAAATTGTATTAATTAATCTAGTATTGTTTACAACTTACTCTGTTTAGTATGCATTTTAAGTCTATTCTTGTGGCTTTATGTTCTACTTCTTAAGAAATATGTGTCAGGGTTTTAAGAAGTAGTGTTAATCATAAAACGTTTTGTTAGATTGTGAATTTGCAATTATAAAGACTGAATATAATATGTACAGTCTATTTTCATTAGTAAATTGATTAACAGTTGAAATATATAGCTTTGTATGATTTCAAATGATTGAATTGAATTTGTAAACCCTTAAACTTTACTCATTGTTTGAGGAATTTTTTCCCATTTTTTCGGACTTTGGAACTATGTCATTTTTCAGCCAAATCTATGAAAGAGGGTACCTAATTTGTGTAATCAACATCTACATTTTTAACCCAGATCCCTAAAAACTTCACAAGAAGATTGCGCATTTGTTAAAGTTGTGCACCTGCTATTATGGAATTGCTTGAGGGTTATTTTTCTCGTTTTTCCCGTCATTTTTCAGCAATACTTATGAAAGAGGGTGTATAACCTCAAAAGGTTTGCTAACTCTCTGTGGAGTTCTAAATAATTTAATTAGATGCATAAATTGTTACCATCTTTAAAACTTTAGTTCCATTATGGAGTTTTTTTTTAAAAATCATATTTTTACAAAATATATTTTTATGTTTCAATATACATTTAAATTTTTAGTAAAGACCTTTATCCATTGTAAAAGTAGCAATCTGCGCAACCGGCCATTTCAGTATTCGATCAAATTTTTTTTAAATATTAAAATTCATTTTGGTGTTTTTTCCATTTATATCGAACAAAATAATAAGTAGATTGAACTTCTAGACAGAAAAAAAAGATAAATAATATAAGATCTACAAATTGTTAACATGACTGAATCCATGGGACCTTATAACCGGAGTTGTCCTTTAATGATAAGTTTTTCATTACTCGAAAGCTATGAAAATAGATAGATAGATAGCAAATGTATAAAGCAAAAATAATCAGCACTACAAGATCTACAAACATGTCAATATGACCAACACCATTGGATTACTGCTTTTAGATGTTATTGCCAATAAATGAGGATTTGTTTCTACTTTTGCTTATTATCTTTACAAGTATAATCAACAAAGTAAAATCGGCACACAGAAACTGTCAGCAACAAATCTGGTCGGCAATACAAGATCTATAAAAATTATGGTATGACTGAAGCATCAGTCCAATGCATAAATATAAGAGTTGTTGTTCTTAAACGATGGTATTTTTTGATTGATTGATTGATTAATAGGTGTTTAACGCCACTTTCAGCAATATTATTTTTTTATAGTGGCGGTCAGTTTTTATTGGTGGAGGAAGCCGGAGCGCCTGGAGAGAACCACCGACCTTTGGTAGGAAAACTGACAATCCTAGTCAACTAAGATTGGAGTCGAACGCATCTGCCACGTGCGGGATTCGAAACTCACAACCTCAGTGTTGACAGGCTAGTGATACAGTAGTTGAACTTCTAAGACCACTCGGCCAATACAAGATGTATAAAAATTATGTTATGACTGAAGCATCAGTCCACTGCATAAATATAAGAGTTGTTGTTCTTAAATAATGGTATTTTTTTATTGATTGATTGATTGGTGTTAAACGCCACTTTCAGCACTATTGTGATTTTTCGTGGCGGTCAGTTTTTATTGGTGCAGGAAGCCGGAGTGCCCGGAGAGAACCACCGACCTTTGGTAGGAAAACTGACAATCCTAGTCAATTAAGATTGGAGTCGAACTCACATGCCACTTGCGGGATTCGAAACTCACAACCTCAGTGTTGACAGGCTAGTGATACAGTAGTTGAATTTCTAAGACCACTCGGACACCGAGGCCCCTTTCCTCTTTTGTAGACGAAGGTCTGTTATATATATCTATACTACTGAAATAACGAGGTCCAATTTGTTAGCCTGCATGACGTAAAAACAACTAATCAAAGAATTCAACTTTATATATAACTAATAAAGGACACTGGTGTTGATTAAAAATTACATCATTCCAGGCCCTTTTGTTTTCCACATAATTAATATTACCAATAATTAACAAGTTCCGGGTCGAATCCAATACCGATACCAATAGTATATGTAATCTGTACGTTCCGCCTTTATTATGCGCACCACCAAACAGTGTATTTGAGATTTGTTATATACACGGGTCATAATCACATCTGAACTTCGTCATTATACAGGGATTGACACTACTAAATTCAATCATTGTCACATGTAGTTTCCGGATGTAGTAAGAAAACCAGGACGGGTTCAAACAGGCAGATTTTGAAGGCAGAGAAATTGTGCACCGTAAAATTAGCATGACTTTATCAGATGATAATACAAATGCCAAAAATCCATGCTAAAAATAAGGCGTAGGTACTTTCCAATTTGTTAGCCGGCATGACTTAAAAATGACGAATCAAAGAATTCAACTTTGAATATAACTAATATAGGACAGTCAATGGTTTTGATTAAAAATAACACCATTCCAGGCCATTTTGTTTTGCACATAATTAATATTACCAAATGGAATAATTAACAAGTTCCAGGTCGACAGGTTCCAAAAGTAAGATTTTGAAAGCAGTGAAAACTGTGCACCTTATAATCAGCATGACTTTATCAGATGACAATACGAATACTAAAAATCCAGGTTAAAAATAAGGCGTAGGTACTTTAATTCAGTCACGGACTCGCGATGTGGCGGATGTGATCTAGTATATATATCTATAAATCTCAAGTCAAGGGGGTTTTCCTGGTCAGGAGGAGCTAAGACTACTATAAAATTGTCCCCCGCTTGGATTTTTATTTAGACAACTCGGGCCACCTGAAGACCGTAAATGTTGAATTTTTCTTTCGATTTTGAACAAAAGATATATGAAAAATAAATCTCTTATCTTTAACACTAAATGAACAATTTTGTCGAATTTTCAGAAACACGGTTGGTTTAAACTGAAAGATATATATAGTTTAGATTAAACAGATTGTTCTCGTATTGTCATTTATACTATTACAATGCATTAACTTTCTTCACATTTATTTGCAAATGCATTTTGTATATATAAAAATAAGAAGTTGTGGTATGATTGCAGTGAGACAACTCTGCACCAGAGATCAAATGGCATAGAAGTTAACAACTATAGGTCACCGTACGGCCTTCAAAATTTAGCAAAACCCATACCGCATAGAAAGCTATAAAATGCTCCGAATTGAAAATACAAACAATTCAAACGAGAAAACTAACGACCTGGTTTATGTACACAACGATAAAAACAAATATAATATATATAGCAGCAAACGACAACCACCTAATTACAGGCTCCTGACTTTGGACAGGCACATACAGAATATGGCGGGGTTAAACATGTTTGCTGGCGCCAAACACTCCCCCTAACCTAGGACATAGGTGTAACAGTACGACATAAGACCAAGCTATAAAAATAAGTTGGAATGGGCGTAACTCATCAGATCGATATAATGCACATAAAAACCCAACACAGACACAAAGTACAGACCTGAGAGTATTCGCAGTTAACTGACAGCTAGTTCAAATTCAATAGCACTATAGAAAAATCATGTGCCTAAGACTAACACCTCAATCAGTTTTTTTGCACATTCAACCTCCAATGGAAAAAAGTAAAATAACAAAAATACAGAACTCCAAGGAAAATTCAAAACGGAAAGTCCTATATAAAATGGCAAAATCAAAAGCTCAAACATATCAAACGAATGGAAAACAACTGTCATATTCCTGAAGTGGTACAGGCATTACCTTATATAGAAAATGGTGGATTAAACCTGGTTTTACAGCTTGCTAAACCTCTCTATTGTGTGACAGTCGCATAGCTTTCCATTATATTGACAAAAATGTGTGCGAAAAACAAACAGACATACTAGACATAGCTAGAAATGTAAAAAAATTGGGTACAGCAGTCAACATTGTGTTATAGTCTTAAACACTATAAAAACAAACAACTATGTCAACAAAGAAAAACAAAATGGCATGTAGACACTCTATAGACAAAGCACAATAGCAAAAATAAAAGACCAGAATAAGATAAAAAAAAAATGACCATAGCACAATAACACAATGGCGGGATGTATACATACCGAGCCACGCCAAAAGGATATTACCAAAATTGGACTAAACAGTAAAGGTAAAAAATATACAAAGACAAATAAAAAGAACATTATAACACGTAACTAAGATGATAAACAACGTCAGTACCTAGAATCTATACTTCTAGACCATCATGTATTATTTGTGAAGTTGATACGGAATTTTTTTCAACAAGGTCTTGGTATCTTTTTAGAAAAAGGACGAGACGATCTTTTACATAACCCTGGTTCATCAACTTTCTGCTTAGACACTGTTGACGTTTTATAAATTCTGAGTAGCAGCTTCAAGCTCTTGAATACCTAATTAGTTGGGTAATGTATATCCCATATGCAGGTGAAATTGGTATATTGCTGCTAAGTGTAAAGACGTCAATAACAGTCAATGAAAAACAATAATATTTAGTTTGGTTTTAATTTACTGATAAAAAAATCAATATTTACATAGATAAAAACAATATTCAAAGATTTAATTAAACACAACCGGTAACAATCAGTAAAGGCTTTATACAAAGTACATGTTAAAATACATAACATATAGGTATGACTGACAACAACAATATCAATAGGTTTCATAAAAGTAAAGTGCATGTAATATACTAGTAATCAATATTTTTGTACTACGCAATTTCTAACTTTAGACAATTCTATGGTGACCGGTTAAGACAATTTCGCGTTTTCGCGATATCGCCTTTTCGCCTGCATATTCTATAGGGCGAAAAGTCGAAAACGCGAAAACGCGAATTCGAAACTCTGTAAAGTGTTCAGGTCCTCGCGAGCGGAAAAGTCGATCACGGGGAGTGCCTGAATTATTTATGTTAGCTTTTACATTAAAAAAAAAATTCACTTATCTTTTGTGTCAATATACAAATGTATGATCATAGATACATAAAATCTAAATAATGTGTCAATAAAAACAAAAAAAAGCTTAAAGCCCATATAAAAACAGTTGATAGAACTAAGGGTATGGGACACGTAATAGAATTGTAAATTATTATAATGAAGTATTTTTTTTTTTAATCATGCATGATTTTATTTCTTATCATTATCTTGTTTATATTTAAGAACTGACTATTTCTTTTTGTAATTTTATTAGGATGTAAGAGTTGACCGACGTCCCCATTTGAATTTGACACTGAATGCTAAAATATGCTTTGACACTGTCATACAATTCAAAATTAGGTTTGTCTTTGTATATAAATATTTGTGACGTCACCGAACATATAAAGGGGACGACGATGTTATCTGCTAGGGTGGTCCATGAGGATTTTTGAAATGTATATCCTGGCCTGGTACATGTAAGAGCTGAAAATAAATAACATTGCCCAAGACAGAGTCCGTGAGAATGAGTATTCTGCAAAACAAAATACAGGAAATAAAAGTGAAAATAAATGGCCGCAGTAAACAATAAGCATGCGTAGCAACAGATGAAAATACAAAAAATCCTCTTCCAATCCCCCCTCCCCCATCCCCCAACCCCGCACCCACCAACCGAATATCAAATGGTCGTCCACTACAAATGTCTACAGTTTCATTACTTTTACAACCCTACAGAATTTAAATAAAATGAAACATTAAAATCTTAAAAAGCTTTTTTATGCAATAATCATGAAATTACGATTTAAATCATGCCTTTCGTTCGTATTTTTGTCATTGGTGTTGACGTTGTCACGGAGAGCACGTGTAGTCATAGATGTTGCATTTTATACGAAAATATAATATAAATTTTGGAAAGCCTCGGCGCATCAACATTACGGAATCGTGTAAAACTTCTATATTATGTAATAGTATAATAATATGTTTTGTTTATTTTATCACAAATCTTACAAGTTGATTTATATGACAAGTGTTGACTTTCTTTCATTGAATAATAACAACGTACAGTGGCAGATTGAAAGGGGAGGGGTTGCTGGGTCCCAGTTATTGTCATTTTAACCAATTATGTCTGTTTGGGTTGCTCACCCAATTTTTCAACATAACGGAACTATAAACAACTGTCATACAAGTGGTGGGTGGGGGTAGCGAGCTATAAAAACCATGTTTAACCTACCATTTTCTTCGGAAAATGCCTGTACCAAGTCAGGATTATGACAGTTGTTTTCTATTCTTTCCGTTGGTTGATATAGTCTAACGTTTGATTTTGTCAGTTTTTAGGGACTTCCCCCTTTTAAATTTGCCTTAGAGTTTAGCTTAAAATTGTCCCAATAATTTTTGCCTCCATCTGCTCGACAGTTTTATTCCGTTTTCTGAAATTACGCACCACCTTTCAAATATTCTACATCCGCCCCTGAAGAATATGTATTTTACAAGTCTACTTGCAATTATCTAACCATTGACTTGATTTTTTCCGTCATAGATGCTCTATTGGTGTTGTAATGTTTGTTATTTGATCTTTATTAGTTTTATTATCCGATATATTTGGAATATTGTTTCTTTTACTTTCGTTTTCTTTGTATTATTTAACTACATTTACTTCCGGAAATTCAAAATATATACACAAGGCTTACAAAAGAATTTTGAAGTTATGTAAGTATAGTAGATATACTTTATAGGTTTAAATATTTAATTGACATTTAAATCAAACACACACACAGTCATTGTGGTCTATAATAGGAAAAAATCGCATACTGGTATATTTGGAACCATATTATGTGTATTTTCTGTTAATGGTAATCCTAAAATCCGTTGGTTTTATGCACGAGTCCATCTTTATATCTATATGATAGGTTGTGCTATAGAATATATTATAACGTTCCTTTGTCATTTCAGCTTTTTTCCTTTGTTCTTGTTATAACCAACACTAGAGTTAAGCCATTTTCAACTGATTTTTATAGTTTGTTCTTATTTTGTACTGTTACGTACACCACTGTCAGAGGTTAGGGGAGTGTTATGAGGGGGCGCCCATTATCTCCCTTCTCCCACCCCCTTTTTCCTTTCTCCCGCTCCCTTTCTCCAACCCCCTTTCTCTTGTCTCCCGCCCTTAAACTTGAAAAACTAATGTATAGGAAGCTCATTTTAATAGAAATCGATCAAATTTCTTGGTTTTTTGATGGCTTGTCCATGTCTTGTCCTTTCACATTATAGAAGTGGTTATCAGGTCAGAAAGTACCTAACAGCCACGTACGTCCATTCCCCAGGATCCAACACGATTGTGTTTTGCAGAAACGACGTATTTATGATGGTTCGTGGCTCTATAAAAGGTAAGTGTACTTAATTATGGGTCCTGACCCATTCCTTTTAATTTCTTTAAAGTCGGACTCAGTAACGAGCTAGTCAGAAAATCTTTCAAGGTACGATGTCTTATGTAAGCAATCATTGGTGGTTTGGGAAAAAGTGCCTTACACTTTTCATCCCGTTGTAATTTCCTATAATGTTTGCGCATCGCTTTATTAATATCTCGTTTTGAAAAGTGAAATTTGGTTATAAATACCAGAGGAATCTGCTTATAAAGGGTTGGTTTAAAGCGGAGTAGTTCTGATCTTTTTGATGCTGAGAGCAGAATCACAATTGTAGTTTATTTCATTTTCGTTGTAACCTTTCTTTCATGTGTACCTTTAATTCAGAAATTGTTATTGGTTCTGATTGTCACTGTTATTCCTGCAATGTCGTATTGCTTCTCCTTAATAAATCCGGGTTATGCATTGACAATCTCTGTAAATACTGATGTATGTTTATTGGCTTGGTATAACTTTTTATATCAAGTACAAGTGTTTCCATAAATTGTGTCCCCTTATAAACGACAGTGTCCAGAAATATTATTTCTGTATCCTAAACATATGTATGTAAACTTAAGCAGAGGGTAAAGACCATTTGCTATTTCGAAGAATTCTTCAATTTCGAGTCTAGATAAATGGGCTACCATACAAGCATCATCTCGATACCTTCCGAAGTACAAAATTGCACTCCGTTGTGCATGTTCATCCTTAATCTCATTGATTACTTCAAACGCCCTAATAATACAAATTTCAGGGCTGCATTTGCTACCCATGCTAGCACCTATACCCTGGCGGAAAACTCTGTCGTTAAACTCAAAATAATTATTATTTAGGACAGTGGATAATAACGAAATAATTGTTTCATTACTGGGTAACTTAATTAGGTAATCCTCTGGTAAGGCATTATTATATGCCCTTCCAACAGACTGAATGAGTTCAACGAAGAATATATACTAGTGCAATCAAAGGAAACAAGAAGACAGTCCTGATCAGGACGCAATTCTTCTATTTCATTTATAAAATCATCACTGTCTCGAATATAGGTATCTGGTCTTTTAACTATTGGGACCAGAAAATAATCAATAAATTTGCTAAATTTCTCAGTTACAGATTTGCACTGGGAGATAATTGTCTACACGGCGGTATTCATTTACTGATATTATTTGATTTTTTATACCTTGTATTACATCATAGTTTAGTTTGTGTATTTTTGGAAGAAGGGAATAGCGCCATAATCTGGGAGTCTACCTAGGAGAGCCACAGAGAAAGTCAAAAGTAGTCCTGTCATTCTCACCATTGCCAAACTTAGCGCTGAATTTTATCTGCAATTGTCTTTTTTTTTTTGCAGGTAGATCTGGTTCATTAACCTCTGTGTAATGTATAGACCTTAATTGTCTAAACCCTTCATCAATACAGTGGATTTTATTGGAGATTACAATTGCACCTCCCTTATCGCTTTTGGAGAAAACAACATTCTGCATGTATGTTTTTTAAAGATCGTAGGGCTTCTTGTTGTTTCGTGAAGTTATAGAAATTATTATTGAACTCTATAAATTCGATAATTCGAATTAAGTTAAATCCAGAAAGTTTTCCAGCTCAAAACTCGTAGGTGTTGGTTGTTAAAACGATTTTTGTCGAAACGGATGTAATCGTTTCTCATCCATATATTGAAAATGATATCGACAACGGATTTTTCATGGTAAATTCATCAAAATCTGCCAGAATAGATATACCTATGTAATAATTCTTAGGTACAGGTATAAAATTTAAGCCTTTACCTACGAAGATATATTGTTCGTCTGTTCATGAAATGGCATTTGACTGAATTATATACATATTTTTTTAGCATTGTAATACCTTGCTCGTCTTTTTCTGTTTTTTCTTGATACCCGATCGATTTTCCTTCGACTTTTGTTTAGCTACCTTAATTTTCTTTAGAAATCTAAGGGGTATCTTACTGATCAGTAAATACGACTTTGAAGCTTTTTTTTAACTAATTTAATATAATAATTGTTTTCCGGCTCACTTTTATTATTTTTCAGATACATTTGTGTCTCCCTTTTCTACCCTTTTTCTCCTTTCTCCTGCCCCTTCTCTTCTTTCTCTCGCCCCTTCTCTCCTTTCTCCCGCCCCTCTCTTCTTTCTCTCGCCCTTCTCTCCTTTCTCCCACCCCTCTCTCCCTTTACCCTGTCCGCGCCCTCGGTTATCGACGCGCACGCAAACATGTTTAACCCCGCCAAATTCTGTATGTGCATGTCCCAAGTCATGAGTCTGTAATTCAGTAGTTGTCGTTTTTTTTCCGTTTATCATATTTGTTTTTCGTTTATTGCTGTTTACATAAATCAGGTTTATAGTTTTCTTGTTTGAATTATTTTACATTTGTCATTTCGCGGCCTTTTATAGCTTACAATGGGTTTTGCTCATTTTGAAGGCCAAAAGGTTACCTATAGTTGCTAACCTTCTACGCCATTTGGTCTCTGATGGAGAGTTGTCTCATTGACAATCATACCACATCTTCTTATTTTTGTACGATATTTAATTAGAAACAGTTCCTATATGCTACCCGTAGTCTTATTTCTAAAAGAGTAGAGGTGTGGCACATATATAAATAGCTTCGAATTTCAAATGAAATATCATGTTGGTATGAAGTTTGATAAGGGCATACCCGAAGAGTTGATTGATTGCGTATTGCATAACGTCCAGTTGCAAATATTTCATGCCGCGCTGCAATTCAAAACCGTATACCAATATTGAATGTCTATGACAGTACTTTTGAAGCAACGAAGAGGCGGAATATACCAAAGGGACAATCAAAGTTCATAATTCGAAAAGACACAGACAACACAAAAAAGTTAAAACGATCCAAAGACAAATAAGTTCACAAAATACTACATAGAAAAATAAAGACAGAGCAACACGAACCCAACCAAAAATCCAGGGGCGAACTCAGGTGCTCCTGAAAGATAAAAAGGTCCTGAGCCACGAGTGTAACACCTAAAGACATGAATTTACAGGACGAGAATGAGGCGAATATCGTATTGGACCGGAAGTTGTGTATCAAAGATGTTTGGGAAATACAAGCAAATCGCTTAGAAACAAATAAACTAGTTCACAATTTATAAAAGCTACATTGGCAACAAAAAGATAAACGAACGCCCAAGAGACTAAGAAACATGGTCATGTGCTCTTGAAGGGTGCTATACCTGTTACACGAACCGCTACTTGTGATCATCTTATCACAAATAATATTGGTTTCACTGAATTTACGTTTTTTTCTGCGGGAAAATATGTTACATATTACATATTTTCCTTGATTATAGTTTTGAGTAAACATTTGAGAAATGATGACTATAACCATGTGTTAGCGTGGTATTATAACAATAATTCTGTCAGACTTGTAACTACTGATTATAACTATCCATAAAACTGTCATTCCGTTATATTGTGGTGCCAATTGACTTTGTGTTTATAGCTATGGCCGGACGTTTGTAATAGTACTTCAGCTAGAGATAATCGTAAATGCATTTCACCTTGGATTATCCGAACTCAAGGTTGAGAATTTTTGATTGTTGAGAAAGTGCATAGATAAAAGGGGTAAAAGAAAGATTACGGAATACAGACAGATAAGTTTATAGAAAGGAACACGTAAATTAAAATAATTAATAAGAAACGACGCACAACACACAAACTTAAACATACACAAATGTATGCTGAGTAAGGCAATAGACCAACAATGAACTACAAAAAAAATATTTACAAAAGGATAGATATATTATGGGGCAACATTCTTCATCCAGTCCCATTCATTCGTCCCCTCTTAAAAGTGATTTAGTTTCAAAATTGATTGGCATAAGATAGATTAAGCTTTTTACAAGCCATTCAAGATAAGAAATAATTGCATAAATACCTTTCACGATTAAGAGGCAAAAAGGGGTTATCCATAAATAAAATTACAAAGAGGTCAGTTATTTTAGTATTATAAACAGTAGGAAAAAAAAAGCAATCTTCCACACGTACTATCAACATGAGTAAAAGGAGTGGTAAGTGAACGTCAATATGACAGCAACTCAACGACACGAAAAAAGCAAAGACATCTTGAGGTCATCGAACTGTTTGTGTTTATAAATAAATAACACTCTCTTAATTGCACTCGAGTCTAGGAAAGTTTTTTTTTTGGTTTTAATGTTTCAGCAATTTTCAATTTGCTTCTCTCGAAAATAAAAATAAAATCCTCTCTTGGTTACAGGTCTTGAAGTAACTGAATAAGAGTTGTTTTATAATTTGGTGTTATGTATACTGATTCCTGTTTAGAATAATTTAAAACTTGCACAATCATATCTTAAACTCTTTTATGAAATTGCACCTAAATAAAATTGCATGAAATACACGTTTAAGAAGTTTGAATTTATGTTTGTTTTTTTTTTTTTTTCTGTATCTGAAAAAAACAAGCTTTAACAAGCTTAATCTGACTTAACCTTCAATAAAATGACGAGACTCATTCGTACTCCAGTTAAATAATATTAAACGGAAGAATTTGAACAAGTGTCTGACAAACTATAAATATGATAAAACGAAAATATTGTTGAAAACGGAACTGAGGCACACTTGTTATAGATAATGTACATATACTCTGATAACAAGTACCCACTTACTTAACACGTCAGCCTTGAGAGGTTTTGGCGGGGAATTAATAGACAACTTTCGAGTTCGATGCATTTCCGTCAAAAACTTCGGTTTTAGTGAACATCATTCGTGCGTTTAGGGGCGTCGTCACTTCCGTTCAAATGTTGAGCAAGTGGTTGGAGAACTATGATGCTATATTGCACGAATTATTCGGCAAATTGAATTCTCATAATTGACAATCAGCACTGCTGTCATTAGGGAATTGTGATTAAGTATCTACGGAACAAACATTATTTCTAGTTTATCCTGCACAATGACGATCACTAAGACGCTTGATGAACGTAAACAGTGCAGGGATACAGGCGATCCCCTCTATCTGGTCAATGACGTCATAAAGGCGCGCATAATTGACGAGTTTTTTCCGGTGAAGGACAAACTCGAAAGTGGTCTATTGTTTATCAATTAACTTATGGCAAGCCGTTCTCATCAAAACTATGTTTAAACCATTTTTCGAGTTTTCAGGGAAAATTCAAGTTAACATTTGACATAAATGTATAAATTACAATTATGTATTTTCAATGTGAATAAAAGTTGGTTTGCAGAATATTATCGTCACAATATTTACGTCTTATTTAGAACAACCTAAGTGGCCATTTACCCCGTGAAAATTGCCAATAAGACAACTTTCCATCAGAGACCAAATGACGTAAAAGTTAGCAAATATACATGTAGATCACCGTATGGTCTTCAAAAATGAGAAAAACCATACCGCATCGCAAGCTATGAAAAACCCCGAAATGACAAATGTAAAACAACTCAAACAAGAAAACTATCGACCTAGGTTGGTTGGTCTGAAACTCAACTTGGTTATAAATATTACGATTCCCCAAAATTGTATAAACTCATCATATTGTTAAACATTTCTAACACCAAAATAATCTTTTTTAATTACTTCAGATGACAGAAAACGTGGCTATTGAAGGAGCAAATGAGTCATTTCATGAGCCTATTCATGAAAACTCATCTGCTGTTACAGCTGCTTTAAACAACACCAACGATTAGTCTGGATTTATTTTATATTTTATAAAAATAGAGTTCAAGCCGCCACGAATTTGCATCCCTTGGTCTCGCATTCCGACGAGACCAAAATACCAGAAAAGGTAGGGTTTCTGTTTATTTATTTGTTATTTTCATGATTTTGAAGAATATAAATACACATATAACTATTTCCGATTGTGAGATGTAATATTTTCTACAACCTTTCAAGATCAATGGAAAAATAAGTAAATAGGCACGTCAAAATGATAAATTGAGTGAACCTTGCCTAGAATTTGTTTAATTTCCCGTTAAATTATGCACATTGTACGGAAAGAAAGGTACGGAATGAAAAATATTAACATGGAGATTGCAAGACTAGTCACTTTGAGCACCTCAATATTTGTAGTAATGTGCATGGAACGAAAGAAATGGGTCATGTCAAAATTGAAGGAACCGGTTTTGTCAATGTGTATGACCCGGTTTCGTCCTAAAATTTTACAAAGTAGGAAACGGTTTTATCATAGAAAATCATACATAATCGTATAACGTGAATCAAATCCGTCGTTCAACAGGAGTTCGATGATCCGTTGAAAAACGGTTTCTTTCAGAGGACAACTTATCATTTATTTTCATCCGTAAACTCTTGAATTCCTGCTTTAAAGGAAAAAAAATAATTTTAATTTTGCTTTGAAAAAAAAAGAATACTTTTACGGCGAAATACAAAGAAATGAAGGTTGAAACGCAATTTGAGGTTTAAGCTTTCTATACGTTTTTTTGTATGAATTACGTAAATTTAAGTGTTCAACTTGGATAGTGTATATGTGCGGTCTTTCAAATTGAAGGACGCCCATTTGATATGTGATCTTCTTTGTAAACAGGATGGTTATCTTAATAAATATTCCTCTCTACCTAGGGGTGTAATCTTTCCTATGATCGTCTAAAACAAAATTCTGTACACTAAAAGTGCATTATAAAGCAAGAGAATAAGACAAATGTGTAAGCATGAATTTTCATGAGGCGCAAAAGATCACAAACAAATAAATAAACAGAAATCCTACCTTTTCTCTGTCTGTTGATGGTCCGTCACCGTACCGGAGATTAGATACTATTGAGTCCAAACATTTTTTGCCGGGGTAGTTTAGACACAGTGATATAGATAGAGAGGTACTCTAAACTCGAAAATGATCATCTAGCCAAGATCTACAAATTAGCCAAACATAGTAGTCAAAGTCATCAGTTGACTACTTAAATGTTTTTTTTTTTTTTTTGCTTTTGAATGAAGATGTTTACTCTTTTTGTGTTTTGACCAAAATGTTAATTAAAAAAAAACTGTTAATCATAGCAAAAGTGATGAGCAAAATACAATCTACAAATAAGTAAATCTGACCGACAGTCTGATACATATATACATATATATAAACACGTCTAAATTGAAAACAACGTTCAAACCTATGATTGCGTTGGATAAAAACCGCAATTTTTATACGTGTGCATGTAAAACAAATTTCTTTGTAGAGGGGTCTAAATACAGCACAAACAACATTTTCCAAAAGACCTAAAAAGTGAAAAAGTATATTTTAACAAAACGCATTTGACTAACAGGTCGAACAACTGATGTTCTTAAACCCTGCTGACTGCCATTGGCGATTGCCAAATAAATTGATCACTAGTTTTAACGAAATGGATCTTAATATTAATTTAATATCAAACAGAAAACAATGAACTTGCGGAAAAGATTGTATACCACAAACATGAGGTGCAAAAATTTGTACACCATATCCGGATTTCGACAATTAATGTCTCTTCAGTGATGTTAGGGATCGAAACGGTTTTTTGGAAGGCCATATAATTTACCTCAATTTAGGATAGACTCTTGAATTTTAAAGAGCCGAAATAGGATGAACGGATCATATAAACCCGACGAAAAAATATAAACACGGAAAATATAATACAAGCCCAAACGACAATCCTAGTCAAAAATATAAACACGTCTAAATTGAAAACAACGTTCAAACCTATGATTGCGTTGGATAAAAACCGCAATTTTTATACGTGTGCATGTAAAACAAATTTCTTTGTAGAGGGGTCTAAATACATGTATATATTATATATTAAATCTTAGGGGTTTTCCTGGTCAGGAGGACCTGAGACTACTATAAAAATGTACCCCGGCTCGGATTTTTATTGAGACAACTCGGGCAACCTGAAGACCGCAAATGTTGAATTTTTCTTTCGATTTTGAACAAAACCAAGTATGAAAAAGGAATCTCTTATCTATAATACTAAAACAATAAAGGAAGGATTTTGTCGAATTTGCAGGAACACGATTGGTCTAAACTGAAAGATATATTATAGTTTAGATAAGACAGATTGTTCTCGACCGTGAAAGACCCTCATAGGTAGTCAAGGTCGTTAAAAAAAAAACTCGTCGTCGTCGTTCTCGGATTGTCATTTCTACTATAACAATGCATTTACATTCTTCACGTTATTTGCAAACACATTTTTTATGCATTTGTAAAATCAAATTCTCCCACCAATAGAATATTTTGGAATTCGTTGATGTTAAAAAAAAGTCTTACTTAATCAGATGTAAAGACAAACCCAATTTTAATTTGTATAACTGGTGTATTGTCTGCCAATTTCATCCTTCAGTGGAAAATTTAGGTGGGGGCATAGAGGGTTTTACTTTCATCGGACAAAAAAATCAATTTTGGCACAATATTGCAGCTAAAAATGTGGACTAACTACGCTCATCGCTATTTAAACAATTACGGACAAATTCGCCAACTTTCCACAAAACCTGGATCCACACCTATCTTTTGAAGACTTTCCATGGAGTTGATAAAGAAATTGACGATTGACTCTATTTATTATCAAAAACACAAATTATGACAATCGTTTAAGGCTCAATATAAAGTACATTATATTAAAATACTTAAAATATATGATTGACAGCAAACATATCAATAGGTTGTAAACATGTTAACTTCATGTACTATATTCAATATTTTTGTACTACATAATTTCTAACTTTAGGAACATGCATGAAATATTTGCCACTGGACGTTAAGCAACCAATTATCAATCCTTTATGTCTGATGGGTTTGTTTCTATTGTTGATAATACTACTCCTCAGCCTATTAAGATTTTACCGGACACTGGAGCTTCTCAGACTTTATTGTTAGAAAGTGTGTTGCCTTTGTCCGAGGAGACTTCTGTTGGTGCCTGCGTTTTGTTACAAGGTGTGGAGTTAGGTTGTATAGATGTTCCCTCCATCGTATTTATATGAAGTCAGATTTGATAACTGGACCAGTTGTTGTGGGTGTTCGTCCTAATCTTCCTGTTGAGGGTGTTATTGCTAGGAAATGATCTAGCTAGGAACAAAGTGGTTGCTGAACCAATTGTTACCCTACCTGACCACATATTCTGACTCTAAACCAATCATGATTTGCTCTTACGCATATATTTCGCTTGAATGGAAAAGAAACAATTACCAATCGTTATGTCTACGTTGACCTAGGGCAGAAATTTTATTTTCAACTGCAACAAGTCACCTACAGAGCCGTAAAAAGTAGTTGTAGTGTTTTGTTAGTTTTGTAGTTTTGATGGTTTTGCTCACCACAAAGGAGTTTGAATTAACTGTCTCCGTCTACAAGGCGGTAAATTTATAAATCCAACACAGACATAAAGACGCTCCCTCAGCATACATTTAATTGCCACCAGACACTAAAAGTCCACTCACTACATATTTACCACTGGACTTTAATGAAAAATCCAACATCTATACCATTTCCATATGTCTAGACTCTGAACCAACAATTCCGTATAAAAACAAATCAATGTTATCATAAATTTATTTTATCTTGATATATAGTTTACATATTTTTAGAACGACATTAGACGAAATGCTTATACACTGTATCACGACAGATTTATGATATGCTTGCTGATAAATTTCTGCTAATCACTGACCCTGAAAATTTTCGATAATTGCTTGAAAATACCTTTTTCGAAAGTAAAATAAAGAGGGAACTATTTTCATGGAATTACGCTTTCGATAGTTGTTCAGTATTCTCTTTGAATGGAAAATTAAAGACGAACAGATAGAGATGAATTACCTAGGGAAACACAACAAACAAAAAGTCAATTATAAATAAAATTAAGAGTCTTGAATAAGGTTTCGATTTTTAAATATTAACCCACATTTCAAAATGAAGCAAAACAATCGCAATAATGCCATTAAAATGTTTTATTCCCGTTTGTTTTTGTTTTGTTTTTACAGTAACAAATTGTATTTTTGGTGTAGTAAGCAACATGAGTACTGGACCCATTTATTTTTCTCTTTATTAAAATAAGAGCTATCTTTTGGTAATTTATTTCAAACTTTTATTTTTTTTTTTTAATCCTGAATAATTCTTACAAAATACGAGAATTTGGCACAACCTGAAGGTTGCAATTATTCTATGTCGAAAATGCTGTTTTCTTTATTTTAAGAAATAACTTTTGATTCAATAAATGCTTCAATAAACCAAAACCAATTGGTGAATATTGAAGAATCGATTATGAATATGTATATCAAGTTTGATTTTTAATCGTTTACTATGCTTTCCTATGTAGTTGTTGAAAATGGCGTACAGAAGTACAGCTTCTTCTGGGATTGCCTGTAATCAGCAACGACCTCGACCTCTCCCTGAAGGACCACCTCTATCGGAGGAAGGACTATCATGTGTTTTTCTCGTATAGAAATACCGAGGAAGATCGGAAATGGACTAGAAATGTAATAACGGAATTAGAAAGCAGAGGATTTAAATGCTGTGATCATGAACTTGATTTTCTCCCGGGGAAAGAAATTATTCAAAACATTAAAGAATACATTAAACGTTCCGTTAAAACCGTGCTTGTTTTTCAAAAGAATACAACGAAAGTTTGTATTGTAAAATTGAAGTTCATTATTCTCTGCATATGTCTCTCAGCGAACACAAACATATACTTATTCCTGTTAAAAGGGAGGATTGTGAAATTCCAGAAGATTTAGAATTCTTTACATGGATTGATGCCAGAGAAGACATATACCTGTGGTTTCCACAATTCCTCGCAGCGATCAAAGCCCCAGGTATATGATAATTACATTGAGTTAAATTTATTTTCAAAGAAGTATAACACATGAAAAAAAAGTTATTATGTGGTTAATTTTCGAATGGTACCAACTGTTTTCATTCGCTTTCAATTGGCATTTTCGAAGTATGATATTAATGTTCATGTATATGTTTTCGATCCTTTGTTCTATATGAATGTATATAAAACTATTCATCTCCCAAATTTACCCTTCTCCTTCCTTCACACACTGTGAGTTCAACATTGATGTATATATCTGGTACATGCTTTTTCAAGACATTTTGTATTTTTGTCTATATGTTGTCATCGATACATTGTCACAAAATAAACAAAATAGACGTCTTCTTTTCAGTTGAATGTGGACACTTCTTCTGTCAATGCAACCGGGTATACGGTCATAAAATTTTACTTTATACTAGGAGTAAAAAATATGTGCTCGGAAAACGAACAAATTTTGTTTCGTTTAATTTTGAGTCTGAGTACTGAAATTTGTGAAACTGCAAGGCACGGTCTCTTTCCTTCGAAGTTCATGCCATTCCCTCAGTTATTATTATTTTTTAATGTTTACTATGATTTGTACATTCGTAATGAATTTATGAGATTTGAACATTGGTAAACTACTGTTGCATCTAGATGTCTTTGTCCAAACTAACTAAGGACATTTTACCACGTCTTAGATTGTGGTTTGCCATTACGTCGTCTGATCTTTTAAGTACCGAAAGTGACCTATTCCCGATTGTGACTGTTTTGCTCAGTGTAAATTCGCATCGATTTAGTTTCGATGTTATATTTGTTATTGTCAAATGTCTTATCGTTTGTAGTTGTAATTCTTACTTTTTCTGTTCTTTTCGTTTGTGAGGGTAAAGATTATTTATCGCCCAGTTCATTTATAGATTTCAGTTTATGTCAACTAAACTTACACTATGTATTTGGTTTTCAGTTTGATTTAGAAGAAATACCGACATAGCTGGATAATACTATTAATTATCTAATTATTAACACAATTTTATATCAATAAATATTGTTATTTTCATTGTTATTAAATACATGTAATATCAGTATTACAAACCTAATCTTGAATTCTATCCTATTTTTTGGAATTGTTTAGAAATTTATCTGTGACGTCACTTTTGTGCGTCGATCAATTCGGCTAACATACAATGCGTTGTTCGGCTTTACTGTTTTTATGTGCTGATCTAGGTTGTTTTACGTATTCGTTTTTATTTAGTTAGTCACCACTTCGGTGTTAACATGAATATCTATTATATGGTCATTTTTATAAATTTACTGTTTGCAAAAATATGAATTATTCTAAATACTAAGGATTTTCTTATCCCAGGCAGATAACCTTAGCCATATTTGGCACAACTTTTTGGAATTTTGGGTCATCAATGCTCTTCATCTTTGTTTGGCTTTCTTTGCTATTTTGACCTGAGCGTCACTGGTGAGTCTTGTGTAGACGAAACACGCGTCTGGCGTATTAAATTATAAGCCTGGTACCTTTAATAACTATTAGCTTGTCGTAATGTTCTATCGTATTGTTTATTTGTGTGTTTCTCTGTCCTGTATGTTCTTCCATTTATTTGTATTGTAGTCCTGTCATGTAATGTTGCCATTTTAGTGTTATATTTAACATTGCCATTAAAGCGGGAGGTTTGGCTAGCCACAAAACCAGGTTCAACCCACCATTTTTTCTTAAAATGTCCTGTACCAAGTCAGGAAAATGGCTATTTATCTTATAGTTCTTTTCTGTGTGTGTTGCATTTCAGTGTTTATGTTGTGTCGTTGTTCTCTTATATTTGATTTGTTTCCCTCAGTTTTAGTTTTTAACCCGGATATGTTTTTTTCTCAATTGATTTATGAATTTCGAACAGCGGTATACTACTGTTGCCTTTATTTACCGTCTGACGTCCATTCTTCTAGGCAACTTTTCAAATATTATTTAAAGTTAAAAAGAAGCAACTTAAGATAACTCTTTGGAGTAGAAAGACCAAGAGGAAACCAAGTCTCGTGGAATCGGATGAAGACCAGATAGAGAGAAACTAGAAGCGTCGCTATGATAAACAAGTCCTGCCATGCATGCATCAGGCAAATCCAGATTCATTCAAACATTACAGGTTAGGAATAGGACTCAGCTCAATAGGTCAATTTTCATATCAGATCACTATTTTGATGTCTTCAGATTTAATAAGACTACAAACGCATATTTTTCTGAATAAAACATTTAACATTTGCTACGATTAACCATTAAACGCGGATACTTAATACCAAATAACATAAAGGAGTTTGATTAAATAGCCAAACACATTATGTATCTATTTTACCAATGTTTTGATAAAAGTTTACAAAATAAAATACGTCAGATGATATATAAATGATAAAATTTTCCATACAAACTCATTGCCGACTACTTGACAGTTGGGATTACTTCCTGTATCCGTATACTTTATACCCTCAGGACTGTCAAATCCCTTTTACGCCATTTATGTTATAACAGCGAGGGTTCAAAATGATTTCACTTTAAGAGATAATAAGAGGCTTATCAAAGACAACCTACCTTAGTAATTATTTTCCAAAATGATAATATTAGCTTCTAGCTTTGTATAGTTCATTTATAGCCACATTTAAATGTCTTACAATATGTCTTGTGAATATATTGATTCCATACGTATCTGTCTATCTATTTTCAGTTGACGCAGGTTTCACGCAGCCATTCTTACAGTTTCATAGTATGTATACGTACTTGTTACTAAATCAGTTTTATTTTATACTTAAGTAGAAACAAAAGAGGCGTTTCAACTTTATACAGCATTTACAGAAATTTAAGGTGAAAGCTATATAGAAAAGCAAACTTACATTTTATGTTAAACCTGAACCCTGGTGGCCGAGTGTTCTAAGTTGTTTATCTACAGTAATAACTAGCATGTCAACAGCGAGGTTAAGACTTCGAACCCTGCTCGTGTTAAGATGCACCCAACTATGTGACTAAGATTGACAGTTTTCTGGTCACTCCGGTACTATGGATTCCTCCACTTATTAAAACTTGCCGCCATGATATAGTCAAAGGTGCTGAAAAGTGGCGATAAACTCAAAATCAATCAATCAATCAATAATTTTAAACCGATAATAAAGTTTTCTCCAAAAACGTAGAAATTAATAAACCAAAGATTTAAGGTAGCAGAGAAATAAACATATAAAATGATCACATTTTGGTACTTTCCGAAATGTAATTTATATCGTGCTGTTATAAAGAGTATTGTTTCCAAGAACAGAGTGGAACTTCAAAATTCTCAGTTACAGTTTTTCGAAAGTTCTTTTGTCGAGCCTGCGAAATTGATTTCGCGAAAGCGAGACATAGCGATCCTAGATTCCGTCGTCGGCGTCATCGTCGGTGGCGTCAACATTTAGGTTCAGTCTGTGGTTAAAGATTTTTAGACATCAATTACTTTGTCAAACGTACATGGAATTTCATGAAATTTAAACAGAAGCTTGTTTATGACCAAATTACAGTATCCAGAGGAAAATTTTGAAAATATTAATTTTCATTTTCCGTATTTCACTGATAAATTGACTAAGTATTTTTACAGTTAACATTCAGATTTAGTCTAAGGTTAAAGTTTTTCGTCATCAATAACTTTGTCAAACCTTCATGGAATTTTATGAAATTTTGACAAAAGCTTGTTTATGACCATAATATAGTATCCAGAGCAAAATTTTGAAAATTTTTATTTTAATTTTTCCGTATTTTACTGATAAATGGACTAAGTTTTTACAGTTAACATTCAGATTTAGTCGGAGGTTAATGTTTTTTAAACATCAATAACTTTGTCAAACCTACATTGAATTTTATGAAATTTGGATAGAAGCTTGTTTCTGACCAAAATACAGAATCCAAAGCAAATTTTTGAAAATATTTAATTTCATTTTCCACTATTTACTGATAAATGGACTTAGTTTTTTTTACAGTTAACAAGTAGATACAGTCTGGGGTTAAAGTTTGTTACACATCAATTACTTTGTCAACCTTCATAGAGTTTTATGAAACTTTTGCATAAGCTTTTAATGATTAAGAAGAGATAATGTTTGAAGCAAACCTTTGAAAATATATTTTTATTCATTTTCAGTATTTTTCTGATAGACTTCGTTTTTACAGTTAACATTTACATACGGTCTGGAATTATATTTTATTTTTTGACATGATAAATTTGTAAACCTTCATGGATTGTTATTAATCTTGGACAGAAGCTAATCTTCAAGACAAAAAATAGAATCTAAAGAAAAGTTTGGATTTATGTTTTTAAATTCTGTATTATGCTGATAAATGGACTCCTTTTATGTCAATATTACACTTTTACACAGGCGAGACAAAGGGTTCCGCTGAACCCTTAAGATTTTTTATTAACTCGGTCATGATTCTGCTATACTAGATTTCAGCACACTACTAGTTTAAGCTGATATGTAGTGCGTTATTCGAAAGCAAACTATTTGCATTAAGGCAAATGTTATCTGGCATATTTATGCGTAATAAAAAGATATGACATTTGTTCAAAGGAACCAACAATTGCGTGTGGATTCATGTTTAGAAAACGGCTGCAGTATAGCCAAATACAAACCAGAAACGATATGATACCTAAATTATGCATATAAGTTGTAAACGTGGTCCCTATCACTAGTGAAAACATCATATCATATATTGCAATAATTTCTTTCATCTTTGTTAACATCGAGTCTGTTCTTCATGTTAAAAAAGGTGTAATATGTAGATTAAATATATTCAAGTAAATTTTTTTTTTCAGAAACCAGTACGAGTTCGTGTTGTGGAGAGGCATTCCAAACCCGGTATATCCCTGACTATCTCAGAAGAAGTGGAATAGATGTAAATATTCTGTTTAGAATTATATTTTCAGGATATCAAAACGTATCTCATTTTCGTTATGGTATCCGGGGTAGATGGTAATCTAAATGAAAACGTAATCTACTGCGGTTACCTTATTAAACAGAATAATATGCTATTTTGAAATAAATCTTTTGTTTATGTTTTACACATTAAGAGGTGTTAACCATAGCATATTCATGCCAATCATCGATTCAGAATCTTCACCGTACTCGCCACTGACAGTGGTAGTCGTGATAGGGTCAATAGAACAGATCAACACAATGTTATTTCTAACGGTCTTTATCCTGCTATCGACCTTTCTACTATACAAATACAGGTGAACTGATAACATGAGGCGAGGATAAACGTATAGTATTAGGTTATAGTCTCCTGGTATCCTAGTTGACCGTCCATATCGGTTTCCCTATGAAATGGTAGCATTCATACTCTGTACATTATATATTGAAATTTTACACAGATATATTTGAGCATGTTCAAGAACAAAAGTGTTTGCTAGATGGATCATTAAATCGAAATTACATTTGCTACTTGTTAAAATAGTTATTTGTTTTATACTGATTAAGATTATAACACAATGTTGACTGCTGTATCCCAATGTTTGAAATTTTACCTATTATGTCTGTTTGTTTTGCTCAAACATTGCTGTCCCTATAATTGAATTCTATGCGACTGTCATTAAAGTGAGAGGTTTAACTAGTTATAAAACCAGGTTTAATTCACCATTTTCTAAATAAGGAAATGCCTGTACCAAGTCAGGAATATGACAGTTGTTTCCCATTCGTCTGATGTGTTTGAGCTTTTGATTTTTCCATTTGTCATTTGCTTAATTTGAATTAGTCTTCAGATATTTGTTTTATAATTTTGTTAAACTTAATTCTGATTTCAATGTCTTGATCATATATATGAATAGCACAGAATTTATTTTTTCATTATACTATCTATTTATTTATATGTATTTTTAGTTTAATCCAGAAGTTTTGACCGAACATGTTGCTAAAGTGTCGTCCACTCGACTGGT